>CP139509.1:415429094-415821594 GCA_021014915.2 Artemisia tridentata subsp. tridentata
ACTAAAATCATAAATCCAACCCAGCTACTATACCATTCCCCAAGCCCAATCCAAATAATTAAAACCCAAGCCCAATCTATACATAGCCCGGATCCAAACTAACTGGTATTTATAATACCAGTTTGACCGAAGTCAAACCCTTTCTCCTACCTCCCATACCGCCAAAACCAATACCAGAACCAATACCACTTGCAGCCCTCTCTCCTCCACCTCCCCCCTCCATCACATCCTACCTCTAAACCCACCAATCACAAACCAAAGCCACCCACAATTAATGCTTCCTTACACACAAGCAGAGCAATTTGCTCTGTTTACCCTTTCCCGCCAAAAACACGTGTCACATGGAGAGTGGACCAAAAAGAGCAGAGAGAGGTGGGAAATGATGACAATGAAGCTGGAAACCCTAATCTTGAGCTATAAATAGAAGAGGAAGCATGGAGGAAGAAGTAGTAGTTAAATTAGTATAATCGTTTTATTTAAATCAATCTTAATTATTGTAATTCTCAACTTAAGTTATCAATATAAGTTCATTTCAGTTACTTTGTTTCAGTTTAAAGTTAATTAGTACTCAAGTTCAAGTTATATTTAATTTCATGTTACTGTAATTCGTATCTATTATATAAGCTAGTGATAATCACTCAAAAGCCTTAAATACCCATTCTATAAGCTTATGGAAGCTTGTCATAGCTTGGTGTAAGCTTGTTTAGTGTAACTCAGTGCTGTTCCAAGAAAAAAGAAAGAAAAGTCAACGAAAGTCAATGGAAGTCAAACAAGCTATTCTGGAAGAACAAGCTGAAAATTGTGGAAGCTTATGGTTTAGTGGCTTCATGGGAAGCCTATAAGTTGTTTCTGATATTGGTTCCTTGTTTCAAAGTTCAATCCGATTGTAAGCTTTTTCTAAGCTTTTTCTTGATTTTTCAATATTACTGTTATTTAGCTTTTCATTAGCTTATCTATGTCATTTAGTGCTTATCAGTAGTCTACAAACATGTTTCATTCAGTTTCTTAATTATAATATCACCTTGTTCTTCATTTCACTATAAAAACCTCAAAAAGCCAAAAATAACTAGCATAAGCTAGCTTAATTCCATCTACTTAATTATTAGTCACAAAGACAACTTTATAGCTTAATATCATTTACCAGTATCATTAAAGTTCATATTGCAGCCTAAGAGAATCAGTTCAGTTCAAAAATAACAAAACAGTCCCCTAAGGGACTGTTTGGTTTAGCATACTGTCACGAGCCAAACACCCTTGTTACTATTACTTGACCACAAGCTCACTTTCACACAAGCTAATTTAAGTCCTTAGAAGCTCTTTTGAAGTTTTTAGTAGCAATATAACTCGATTTAGCCACTTTTTACCCACTGTGGGAATTTTGGACTGTCAAGAGCTATTACAAGCTCATACCAGCCACAAGCTGGTTTTGTCCATTTTCTTGGTGCCTTTACACTCAATTTGGTCTACTTAGTCGATCTTCAAAGACCCAGGACTCTGCACAAAGTGTGCACCAAAAACACAACCACACCAGTTCAAGTGACTGCACTGCAGTCACTTTGTGGGTTTTTTAGAAACTTTGTGAATTTTTCTCTCACACCTCACAAGCTCTTTCGATCTAATTCTTTTTGATTTATAAACCCCACTAGCTTGTCTCAATAAGTAATTTTTCATTCGATTTTTAGAAGTCTCTAAGGCATCTAAAATTACCCTCGAAATAGGCTCGATAGCCTGGTGCAGGGCACCACATCAGCGCACCATTACCAGCAGACCACAAAAGTTTCAAGCTTCTTTTGAGCTTTTAAGTTTTTAAGCCAGTGATTTTCCAGTTCCTTTAAGCTCATTAGTCACTATATAATCCCTAGAAATCTTTCTCATAAGCTCAAAGCTTTTCGCGAAGCTTCTAGCTCAGTTTAAGTTTCTTAGTTCACAAAGTAGTCAACAAGCCAACTGCTCATTTCAAAGGCTGTTTCCAGCTTAATTTTCGAGTTCCAAAAATAAAGTCCAGTATTAAAAGTCATTATTAATAGCTATAAGTTAATGTCAAAAAGAAAAAGTTAAAAAAAAATTAGTTTAGCAAAAAAAAGTCAAGTAGGGAATCGAACCAGTGACATTTCGTTCATCAGACAAAGACTCCACCCATTGTGCTAGTACTCTTTTATTGTTAAATGTTTGCACTCTTTAATATTTAATATATAGTTAGTAGTTTTAATTTAATTAGCTTATTTTTAACTAGTAGCTTATTAGATTATTTGTAGCTTATTTAGAAAAAGCAGTCACACAATTTTATTTTTTATACCTTAGTAATCACTTGTAGTGTTTATATAAAAAAGTTTCGTAATTTTTAGAAAAGTTTTACTATTTTTAATCTATTTATTTAGTTTAAGTAGTAATTAAATTATAATAAAAAATATAAAAGTCTAAAAAAATATAAATCTTTTTTCTATAACTTTCTTTTGTCATTTTAAGTTATAAAAAATATTAGATCACTTGTAGAGTTAATTTTACATATATCTTAGTTGTAATCGCGTTTTAATTAATTCCAGATTCACGTTTTTAGCGTAAAATATAATCGTTTTAGTGAACCTTTAGATTAAACGATTCAGAAAAATAGTGATAGCTTCTATTTAATAGAGTTTATCTTGTTAAAGCAAAATCAAAATATCTGATTCATCAATCACTCTAATCCAAAGCTTTTCACAGTTTTCAATTTCGCACCTCGTTGGGAAACGACCCAGGTGATCACTTGCCTGGTTTCACACTACACACGAGCATCCAGTTCCGAGTCTGCATTTGTTTAAATATAAGTGTTGGTTCGGGGCGGATCACCCTGCTACCTGTTCTATGCAACACTCCCCAAGCGATCAACTTTTTCAAAATCTTCATAAGAGGACTCCTTAACCTGGATGAGTTCCTTCTACCACAACCTGGATCTCCCACTCTATTCCAATATTCCGCTAGACCCTCATAATCATTATGCTTTCTTACCAATCTCGAAAAATGAGGTGGAAACAAACGATGCTCAATTTCATCTTGATCGTATAGACCAAGAATAACAGCAAACTCCGGCAAAGTATAAACATGTTCCCTACCACAGAGACTAAACCAGATACATCTATCATTCACAACATCCACAATCTTCCTTTCAAAATAAAATGTGGAGAAAAACTCCAAACACCATTCTCGGTTAACGTTCTCATAAATACTAAACGCTCTTTCCCACGAAAGATCTTCAAAACTATCACCATCTTTCTCATAAACATATGACATCCTCATCATATTTCTCAACTCAGTCTCACAATTATATTCCGCAAACAAACTCCAATCAACTAACCTTGGTTTAGCAATTTCTCTTCCTTGTAGTTTCGAAAGACGCTCCCGAAAAGCGTGCTTTTCCTCCTTGCTTTTAACCTTGCTGAACTTCAAGTTTTCATTACTTTCATGATTGAGAGTATATTGAACCTTACTCTTGGCATTCCTTTGCACATACTTTGTTACAATCGGATTCACTCTTCCACTTGATGAACTCGAGCCACCTGCAAGATAACTCTGTAGAAAACACACATATGATAGTATAAGAGCATAAAAACCAAGATTACATGATTTAGAAGTCGCAAAACTCGCTTGGAAAAAATTTCATTTTTATTTACCGAGCCGTCCATCCGATCGGTATTAATGACTATCCGATCGGATGGAACAAATGTCCATGCTCAACCGATCGGTATCTACCCGCATCCGAATCGGTTGAGGCATTCTGTCTCACAAAAAATTTCCTTTCCGAATTCCAATCAATTCCAACTATTCCAACTCTATCCTATCATACATTTAATCGACTATCATGGTTCCTACATATCCCACTCGTCTCCAAACACGTTCATAACCTATTCGCATGATTTCTCAATTTTCCTAGATCATATGAACACTACCAAATCAAATCTCTTCCATTGATGTTCTAATCAACAATGCTTCTTCCTTAAATCACTACTCATCTACTAAATAGCATCTGGAAATCATCAATTGCAATCCAAATCGATTTAAAGTTTTGACCCATTTTAATCTGAAAATTCAATCAATCAATTCTTCCTCAAAACTTAATCAATCTACCTAATTCTTTTTGCAATGAATTCCTCAATCATTTACCCATCTATTCCACAAAAATTACATCTCAATTCGAACTATATCAAAAATACCCAAATTTTGACCTAATTCAAGAAATTCTAATCAAAGTCTAATTAGGACAAATTGATTATGTTACTTACTTGTTTAGGTGCCATAGATGATTCTTCAACACTCCTGCAACACTTAATAGACTTCTAATGGTCGAATTTTTGAACCCCAAGTTTGGTGGATTGTGTGTGTGTGTGTTTTTTTGAGATTTTTGAAATCTTGAGTATATATATTTCAATCCATCCGATCAGTATTTGATCCAACCGATTCGGATTGAATTTTTGCAAAAACTTCACTTTTCTTTTGTCAACACTTACTCACACTTGTTAGAGCAAAATGAGAAGTGTTCCACCCTTCAAAAATACTTCTTTTAAGCATAAAAATACTTCAACACACTTAATCTTCCCAACTTGTTTTTCAATTCTATCTCAACAACTAAAACACAACTTAACTCTAAAACTCAAAACATAACTTCATAAACTTAATAAACCAAGACAATTAAAAAGGTCTAAACTCAAACTTAAACTTAAATGCAAACATTAAACTACTAAAATGCAGAAAAATTAAAGAGAAAACAAACAAGACACTAGCACAAGCTTTGTGCTTTTATTCTTCAAACTCTTGTCTTTCACCCTTCAAAATATTCATGCCTCAAGATATCTTCATTTTGGAACTTCCCGGACAACTTTCGGTTTGTCATTTGCGTTTTAAACTTCCTTGTAAAGTTCCCATCCGAACAAACTATATCAAACTTCACATGCCATTCACCATCTTCTTTCTCCTTCTTGTAAACACTAGCTCCTTCAGGTCCCCATTCCGAATTCTTCAATTGGACTGGTAAAGATCCAAGAAAATCTGTCAATTTGTTAAACACAAAAACATTCTTAAACGGGTTATAGAAAGCCTCCATCGCTAGAGCTCTTTCCATCTCACCTTCAATATCAAAATAACTTGGGACAACCGGCCCATATTTAGGCCTCCCTTCTTCATCTCTTCCTACTTCAAAACATCCCAAATGGTCTTCTTTTTCTTCTTCTTCATGAACTTCTTTAACAATCTTGCCTCTAGGCTTTGGGTAATATGTATGCTTCAAGATTCCATCACTAATAGTCATAGTACCTCTACCAATATCTATAATTGCTCCACAAGTTCTCAAAAATGTTCTTCCTAACAACAATGGTAACTCCTTATCCACCGGAATATTAAGCACAAGAAAATCAGCCAAGAAAGCTTGATATCCTATTTGGACTCTAACATTCTTTACTTCTCCCATCGCTTTTGCTCGTGAATTATCAGCCATAGTAAGATTATATTGGTTTGGTTGAGGATTACCAAGTCCTAATCTTTTATACAAATGATACGGCATTACATTCACACTTGCTCCCGTGTCATCCAATGCATACATCGCATCTGTTCCATTCACTTTAATTGGTAACACAAAATTTCCTGGATCGCTCTCCTTTTTAGGCAACCCATTCTCAACTATCCTATCTCTTCCAATCTCATCAAAATTCTTATCTTCCAACCTAGTTGTTGCCATCATAACTGCATCCAACTTCTTACGATAAGTCATATAATTATTCAACACTTCAATAACCGGCTTCTCTTCCATAAGCTCCTTAAACTTTGTTTCCAAATTTTCTAGAATCGCTTCCTTTTGCTCTTGGGTTAATGGTTTAACTATTTGTGGTGTTTTTGGTGGTGAATTAGATGAAGAACTCTCATTCTTAGGGGTGGAGGGTTGGGTAAGTTTGTTAAGTGGTGTTTTCTTCCTATTTGCTTTGCCCATTTTAACCATCTCTCCCTTTCCTACCTTGTCTTCTACCAAATCATCAACATCTATCCTCATCTCTCCCAATGCAAAATCAATCCTACATTTAGTCTTAACCATAAAATCTCTACCAAACACAACTTCTGGTTCATCCGCATTACCATATTCCAAAACAACAAAATCAACTTTGAACACATGACCATGAATATTAACATTCACATCTCTCACTATCTTTCTTCCATAATCTTCATAGTCAAGCCTAACAAAACCAAGCTTACCAAGCATTTCTTCCGTAATATAGTTGTCTCCATACTCCATATTAAGCTGAGCATCCCAAGCTTTAATACCTTCCACTCCACAAGGTGTAGAATACCTCATGAATGGTACATCAAACTCCTTAGGTGGTGCTTGTGTAAACACAACAACTCTTTTCTCCTTAGGTGAACTAACATGACTCTCTCCAACTTCTTCTTGTCTTTCCAAATCAGCCTTTGCTTCTTCCAAAATATTTCCCAAACTTTCCAATGAATCACCCGAATCTTTCAACATTTCTTCCAAATTTCTCAAGTATTCCGAAATTCCGCTTAAACTTTCCATTCTAGTGAATCAATAACTATAACATAACCACAAAAACCAAAGAAATCCAAAACTATTAGCGTGAGGGTTAGTCATAATCGAAATATCTTAGAAATGAGATCAAAACAAACATACAAACAAACTCAAACTCTCAAAACATCAAAACATCTAAAAAGTAAAAAATTTCAAAAATTTTATCGAAGCCTCCATCCGATCGGTTTAAGATCCCATCCGATCGGATGGTTGAATCGTTAAAATTCAAACTTGCCCAACCGAATCGGATGCGAGCAGCATCCGATCGGATGGATCGAATTTCCAAATTATTTTTTTTTTATTTATAATAAAAAAACTTAATTTAATTAAAACTAAACTTTAAAACTTTTAATTATAAAAACTAATAATTACCATTAAACTAACAACTAATTATTAACTTTAACAATCAATTAACATAAGTAAAAACTCTTAAACTACTAATCATTAAAACTTAACATTAACTATTTTAACTAAATCATTAAAAACATCATAAATATTAAAACTAATCTTAATTATCCCTATTAACCAACTAATTAACTAACACTTAATCTTAACAATTAATAACATTAAAAACTGGAAATAACAAAAATTAACAAGAAATAAAATTTTTACCGAGGCCACCAACCGATCGGATGGATGTCCATCCGATCCGGTTGGCTACGAACCGAACTTTTTTTTTTTTTTTTTACTCTTTACTTCTTATTACAAAAACTTATAACTACCAAGCCAAACTACCAAGTAAATTTAACAATTCCCCGGCAGCGGCGCCAAAAACTTGATGTGTCGTTGTATGTGCAAGTTTTAAAATTTATAAAATCAATTTATCCGAATCTTTAATCAACACATACGAGCAAGTATACTCGTCCGTAGTAGTAAAGGTGGGTAAGTTGAGATCGTCCCAAGGGAATTGCGGTTTGCTTTTGCAAAATAAGTTTTGTCCAAAAAGATTGTCAATCCTTTTTGGTGTAAATGCTAAGGTAAACAAAAATCAATCAATCAAAAACAAATATACTTGTGTATAGTTTCATGATAATTGTATAGAGTAATCTAACAAGCTGGGTGTAACTTGAAATGATGCACGACTTAAAATTGAGTGATTCACAATCAATGGTTTTTATCATGAGAAATCATCTCTAAGAATTCAATCTCTTAGTTAATTCCTTTCGGCCTTTGTTAACTAGTGCGATAATTCTATTAGACTCTTTGTTGTTTGAAAAGCATTTCTTATTTTAAGAATTCCTACGAATCCTTTCGGCCTTTTCTCGTGATGAAATCGTTTCCAAATCCATTTTAATGAGTTAATATGATGCTTGTCACACACCATAATCCATACTAATTCGTGCACTAACTTTTTGGCATAAAAACATAAAGAAAATCCTTTCGGCCTTTGTTAATCTTTAAAACTGTTTTTACCAACTAATTAAGCAAGATTAGATTTTATTTCAACAAACTCATAAAACAAGATATGATTTCATGCATCACTATGAAATAAGAATGCTCCAACACTTATCACGTCATACACACAAGTATAACCAAAATCACTCCATAATAATCATATTCAAACACAAGTAATCAACCATACTTTCATTCATCTTAAAGTAAAAGTAGTTCATAATAACTAAAACAAGAAATACCTATTTGTGAAATTACAAGAACTAGAATTGTGGAACTATAGCAACCACTCTCCTCCAATCGCCTATGATCACACGTAAACAACTCCACACTTGGACACAACTCTTGAGACTTGAACTCAAGATTCCCTGGACGTTTTCACAGCAACTACAAGCTTTCGGGCAATAATAATAAGTTTAGCAAGACTTGGTGTAAGCCTTACTAGGTTTTTGGTTTGTCACTCCACCACCACTTTGCATACTAGCCAAATGGTCTTTAAATAAGTGTAAGAACACTTATGCTTCAAGTAAAAACGTCCTCTTTCAGTTACTAGCCGAGAAATGATAAGCCACCATGATTATGGGGCTTAAATTCGTCATTAAATGCATTTTTGTAACTTCAGCTTCCTCCAACCGATCGGTATTGAGGTCCATCCGATCGGTTGGAGCTCTCGGTAAATCCAAGTTTCCCCATCCGAATCGGATGCGGGCGCCATCCGATCGGATGGGCCATGCTGCCATGCAACTTTTATATTTATTTTTTCCTTTTTTTCTCGTTACGTGCTTGATCTTTTGTCGTGCCACTAATTCCCTCCATAGAACTTGATCTTTTCTTGATATGTAAGCATAGAAATCCTTGACTTTATCAAATTCTTGAATTCTTGTGTGGCTTCTTTCTCGTGATTCTTCAAATGTGCATAATCTCTTCATTTCTTCATCTTTTTATCATCTTTTCCTGTACTTGGCTACATTTACTTGCATATACACTTTTTCATGATTTAGTAACAAATATGCACAAATATAACCAAATATGATGCACAAATCTAACAATAACGCGACTAAAAACATGTTCATTTTGAGCGTTATCAGGACCAAACTATTGTCTATGCTATTACGTGGATTAGCCTAAGCCCTGTTATGTCCCATTATGCCCAACTCATGAACCGTCAATTCCTGCTGGGAAGCGCGAATGTTATAAATAGATCAATTAGGAGTAACGTCCCCGTTCGTATTGACCGGATAGGCAAACAAACGTATATCATGTCGAAACACAAGTGTCTGGGATAAACACTTGCCGGGCCTTTATATTTAACATGCTTCTAGAGCATGCACACTGTTATAGCTTCGGTTGCATGAACTTAGTGCTAGCGTAATAGACTATTTTTATATGACATTACATGGGTTGTAATGTTCATATACCAAATTCATGGTCCAAACGGTTGATTTTACTGCTTATTGATAAACCTACGAACTCACCAGCTTTTTGCTGACTTTTAGCATGTTTTTCTCAGGTGTTATTACAAGGTTGTGGCATGGCAAAGGTCATAGACTACTTTCTGAAGTACTATGGCATTTTAACTATGACTTGTTTTTGAATGGGATGACTGAACTTATGGGCCTTATTTTATGAACTCAACTATATTGTAAACTTATTTAACTTGTTTGAATGTATTAAAACGGAGTATGTATTTCTTTCTTTACTACCTTGTGTTGTGATTTTCAATTTAGTAGCACTCCATGACCCGAATGCTTTCACAATACCAGATTTTGGGGGTGTTACAATATAGTAACCCTTCCAATAATGATATATTTTAATATAATTGTTTATAAGAAAAGCTTAACAAACTTATAATCATCAATTTAATGCTAAAATTTGAAAAATAAAAGTGCTAACTATTTACACTATTAATAATTTAGATGTTCTAGTTTTGAAAAACATATATCTAGTACGTTATAAAGTATTTGGAACATGCTAAATAAGGAAGGTTTAAAATGAAAAACATTTGCTCGCCACGAAATTAGTCACCGGGTACCCGCCGCCGCATTGCGCGGGTACCCTTCTAGTATTGATAAAAGAGGAATCGAGCTTCACTTTATTTTATATCCGCTTTTTTTAGTAAAAAATTTTAATTAAAGATCACCTTTTTGCACTTAGTACCTTTTCTCGGAATATTCGGGATTTGATTAGTAAATGGTGGGAATTGGATATGACCCCTCCAGATAGTGCCTTTAATATTCTTGATATGGCTAACAATGGTGATTTGAATTTGGATGAGGAAACAAGCGAAAGGATTATGTTCAAACAACACGACGGTTTTTACACTTGCCTTCACAGAAATGCCGAAGGATCACACCGGTGCACACTAAACTGAACTTGCAAGCGAAAATAAGAAACGAGTTCACGAAATGAAACAAAAATAAAGAGGAAATGAAAATATGATAGTTTTTTCCGTTGGAAATGAAACTACTGTGATATTTTCATTTAAGGGGTTAAACGGTAATTATCCAAAGTATAATATTTATCTGGGATAAATATTAACGGGTAATTAATGAAAAAAAACAAAACACGAACCCTTTAGGGTTGTGTTGGTCATTTGTCCCCCCTAAGGGGTGTAGTTTAACTTCTTGTCAAACTAGGATACTTGTTCCATAAGTTTAGGGATGAATGGTAATCCTTCTAGAACTCTCCTTTGTATCCTATAAATACAAAGGAAATTCTAGGAATTCATTCACTCCTCCCTAACCCTTTCGGGTCGAAATCCTTTCCTTTCCTCTTATCCATAACCGATCAACTTAGTCTTTAATCCCCAAGTTGACTAGTCGACTTTGGCTTTAATCCCTAAGTTGACTAGTCGACTTTCTAGTCGATTACCCGCGTTCATGCTCGCCTAATTTGCGTAGGTTCAAAGCCCTAGTTCTACCTGTGCAATATCGGTGGATACCTGATGCCATCAAAGTGGCGATTCACCCCTTAACCCTTAGGGTGGATCGATCAAGAATGCATCCCGAAGAAAGAGGTGATTCCGTGCACGTACCATACTGCAGTTCGGATCAGAAGCTCACATCTTGCAGGATTAAGGTAAGTCTTCTATAAAAACCCTTAATACGTGTTTAGGTTTAGGTTATATCTCTGATTAGGAGATCTTGATATTAGGGTTTGGTCTGCATGGCGTTTATGAATTTATTTTCCACTGTGCATGTTTTATACAGCATGCGGGTGACCACCAAAAACATACAACAAGTTCTTTCTTTGATGTTATGGTTCTATGTGTTATAGGGTCGATATGGAGGGTTCATAATTTACTTGTTTTTAAGGTGGTTGAGGTTAATACGATGAAAATCATTGATGATATTATTGCGACATCTTATCTTTGGATAAAAAAATAGAGCTAAGTGTTTTAGTATATATTAGATTGATTTGTGTTGCAATTCGAGTGTTCTTTGTATTCAGTTGTAATCTATTATTGATTTGTCCATGCTAACTTTAGACTAGCATGTTGTTTTTATAAATCTTCGCCGTTTGAAAAAACAATAAAATAAATGTCATAAAAAAAAGAGAAATATGAGCTAATAGTTATTTAGTTCAACAAAACAACATATTCAAATTCTTTCGTAAGTGAACATTCAAACAATGCATTGCGCATCCCACATCGAGAAATGACTGAAACATGAGTAAGGGAATACGTTATAAGAATATAGACTCATCTATTTATAACTTACTAGCAAGGTAAGTGCGTGTTGCGAAGGTGTGTACCCTGTATTAAATATATATATATATATATATATATTATATATATATATATATATATATTTTTTATTATGTTTTTTTTTTTTTTTTTTTTTGTTCATTTATTTGACAATAACTTTACAAACAACAAAAATTTTAGTTTGTAAGACCACTCGCATCGGGCACGTTAAACGTGCGTTAAAGGACTTTTTTGCAAGTTAAATCCGCGTTAAGGGGCATTATGCGTTGCGAGGGTGGGGCGTTAAAGCTGCGTTAGCACCCTAACGCAGCGTTAAGGGTGGATACTGTCAAAAAAAAAAATTCACTCTGCCCCCCTAAACGGCTAGTGCATGCGTTTGAATTAAGTTTCGAAAATTGCAAATCAGCCCCTTGTGTTTATGTTTAAGTGCCGAACATATTTTCCGGTGAAAAAGAAGAAAGAAGAAAGGAAGAAAATATGTCCTGTGAGAAAGAAGAAAGAAGAAAAGAAGAAAAAAAGTTAGGTGAGTGGTGTATTAAATGAAGGAGTAAAGTGGTGAGATGTGGTAATATATTTATAAATAAATGAATTATTAATTATAGTTTAAGGGTTGAATTTGAAAATTTATGTATAAAGGTGAGTTAAGATGTGTTAAAGCTGAGTTATTGTTGTGTGAGTTAAAGCTGAGTTAAGTTAAGAGATGAAAAAGCTGACGTGACATGCCTTAAAATTTAAGATTGAATTAACAGTTATGAGTGGCCTAATAACTTTAAGTAAGGGGCTGACTATTTCATATAAAAATAGTAAGTACCCACGTTATGCAACAATAAAAGTAACAAAGAGGTAGCTATTACAAGAAGTGATGATTGGTGTGTGTCATTTTGTATTACATGAAAATTGAGTTTTTAAGTAGATACAACCAAAGTTCATTTTGTCGCTTCGGTTTAGTACACTTATTTTAAATGTTGTGAATGGAGTTTTAACTTAGTGTCTAAAAATTAATGTTGCAAAAATCGTGAATCGATAGTTGGGCCGTCGATTTTTCTGTAGCTTGTAATCGGTTTAGGCGGGATTAATCGGTGATTAATCGGATTGGCATTTTCGACAAGTTTTCTGTATTTCTGGCAAGTTTTAGGTATTTCCGGTAAATTTTAGGTATTACTAGCAAGATTTTTCTTAAAAAAACATCTTAAAATAGATATAAACAACAAGTACAAGTTATTAAACAATTTTACAGCGAGTTTTGGGTATTTCCAGTAAGGTTTGAAGGTGTCGGGCAAACTTGACCACCGTTGACCGTCATTGACCACGGTTGACCGAGTTGTTTGACCGATTTACACAAATTGAAAAGGTTGGTGGCCTTGTAGCACCTAATCGACGATTAATCGGCCTTGTAGGCCTTGTTTTGCAACACTGCTAAAAACATTAAAATCACTTGTGTGCTGACTCTTTCAACTTGTACCGATTTAATATAGATCTCCACGTAACTTATTTAACAAGGTACGACGCTAAATAATATGGAATAGTTTACAATATAAACTGATCCAGGATACTACTCTTGTTTGTGTTTTGTTGAAGGCAAAAAAAAAACCAAATATTAGAATATAAAAATTCATATATGTGAATTTTTGTTAGTGGGCTTATAACAAAAGAATAGTGGGCCTTTAACAAAAACGAGAATGGTGTCGACCCGCTGCGTTTCAGGCGGGGCAGTTTTTTTCCGTTGTAATAAGCCAACTAAATATGTTAAACCAAACACGCCCTTAATCCAAGACACCCACATGCCATAAAAAACAGAGATTTAAAGAAATGTTAGTTTGAGCTTTATTGTTTGGACCAGAATACAGTTTACAAATAAGTCGGAACTGATGTATATTAGATGGAAAATTTTAAAGGTATACCGTTGATTATTCCTAGAAAAGGAAAGGTCCGTACATCAAACGATCTACCCAAAAAAATGCAAAACAACGAGACAGAAGTATTCAGCCTTAAATTCAATCATTACACGCCAGTAGCATACAATTCACTACTTTGTTGATCTCTTGGCTAACTGTTCCAAGGAAAACCAAAATGCATAATTAAAAACAGGGGTCATACCCTACAAACATGAGATTGAGTAAAATTGTAGCTCCAATCGCAAGTCCAGCTAATTGTCCTATCTGCATTTAAAACCATATATTGTTTCAGCTTGAAAGAAGCTGCCTGACATGGGTTGGACAAAGCATGATGTCGCTGCCTCAATTCTTGCATCTGCCAATTGGAAATTTTGTTCACACAGTAAGTGCAAACGATAAATGATCGCGGCCTCTCTTAGTTGATTAGATATAACATTGAAAGTAATATACGCTGCCATTTTTTCAAGTCCAACATACTACCTGGAAAATTTCCTTTAGCTTGGTCATTATTATCAACTGACGCTGCAAGGTCTATCTTTCATTCGGAGTTGCAGCGATAATTGTCGTCCATACATCAGCAGTACTACTCAATATATTGATTTGTTAGGAAATTTATAAACGTAATACAAATTGTTTTGTATAGAATCGTAAGATTACAACAACAGATTGAGGCATGCGATTAGCAGTGTCCTTAAATAGAAATTCGTCCTATCTAGTACGAACTGTTTAGAGGATACAACACTCAAATCAAGTATGAAACTTGAATCTAGCGATTCTGATATGTTTTCATGATGGAGATGGATGAGGTTTTTGTGTTTTTGATAATTCCAAAGTGGAAAATTCGTCCTCTATATATAGGCACATGGTGACCCTTCAAAACAGTCACAATACCCCCTTCAAATGGCCTTAGAGACACTTCTTTTCGTAACAGTCACAATGGTTCACAAAAAACTGCTCTTAACGACGCTTTAGCAATACCCCACATTTTCTATTCAAACATCAATAATACCCCACATTTGAATAGAAAATAAGATAATATAAATTTACTTATTATTCTATTTCCATCAAATGTAATATGACATGCATCAGATTAGGTGTCTTTTGGACTTGAACCTATCCTAGTGAGTGCTTATCGGATCTACTTTGTGGATAGTGAACATAAGTCTTGAACTAGCCACGTTTTGTAGTAAATCAAGACAATAAGTATCACACGTATCATATTTATGCAATAACAGATTCTTACCGTTGTGTTCTTTTCGATCGTGAACATATCCTTATTTATGAGAATTTTAGAGAACTTAGCCATTTGGTTCTCAAAGATGCGACCACACATCAATCTCGTATAGGTAATGCCAATCAAGAATATCCTGTAGTATTCCACTATAAAAGCCATTAGCATTATTAAGAATTAGAATTCAGCCCTCAATCATCAACCGAAAAACACACAAAATTCATCATAGGAATGGGCATACATGTGTGTTAGTACTTTTGAGTTTTCCTCAACTAGTTTTCCTATTGAACCTAGACCATGGGATCTCCAATTTTGCTAGGTTAGGTTTCCATCGAGTAGTCACTCTTTGTGTTGGCTTTAAGCCCATACCCCTCGATGTAAATATGACTTGTTCTCTACAAAGGCCTTTTGTCAAAGGATCAGCTATATTTTCCGTTGACTTTACGTAGTCGATGGAAATTATTCCATTTCTCAACAAGTCCTTTATCGTATTGTGGCGACGTCTTATATGTCTTGACTTGCCGTTATAGATATGATTCTTTGCTCTAGTGAGAGCAGCTATACTATCACAATGTATACACACAACAGTCACAGGTTTTGGCCACAAGGGAATACCCTCTAGAAAGCTTCTAAGCCATTCTGCTTCTTCAGCAACTTTGTCTAAGGCTACAAATTCTGCTTCCATAGTTGATCTGGTATTCACAGTTTGCTTAGATGATTTCCATGATACAGCAGCCCCTCCAAGTGTAAATACATAGCCACTTGTGGACTTTCCTTCATTATGGTTAGAAATCCAATTGGCATCACAAAATCCTTCTAACACGGGAGGATATTTAGTGTAATGTAACCCATAAGCCATTGTATGCTTAAGATATTGAAGCACTCTTACTAGTGCATCCCAATGATCTCTCCCAGGGTTGTGTGAATATCGACTAAGTCGACTTACACTATATGCCAAATCTGGTCGTGTACAGTTCATTATATACATCAAACTTCCTAATACTTGTGTATATTGTAACTGAGATATGCTTTGTCCTTTGTTCTTCTTGAGTTGAACCTTAGGATCAAAGGGAGTTACAACTGGTCTGTCGTCATAATGCCCAAATTTCTTAAGGGTCTTCTCAATGTAATGAGATTGGGTAAGGATGTATCCATTGGAATTCATTTGAATTTTTATGCCAAGAATAACATCAGCTTCTCCCATGTCTTTCATATCAAATGAAGAATGAAGCATTTTCTTGGTTTGGTTTATAACATCCATATTTGTACCCATAATCAACATGTCATCCACATATAAACATATAATGACAAAATGCGTTTTTGTATTGTTTAACATAAACACATTTATCACACTCGTTTATTTGATAGCTGTTTGATAATAGAGTGTTATCAAACATCGCATGCCATTGTTTTGGAGCTTGTTTAAGGCCGTAAAGAGATTTAACCAATTTACATACCTTATGCTCTTGACCTTTGACAACAAACCCCTTGGGTTGCTGTGACAAATCGTAATTCCAGGTCATTTTTCCGAATATAGATCAAGGGAGAAATCACAAAAGGTAAATAATGTGAAAACCCCGAGTTCGTTGTCCCGATGAAGATTGAATGGAATTGTGATTCGGGTTCGTGAATCGTGCAGTGAATGGCGAATAAGAGTGAGTGATAATGATTTTTAAACTAAAATGATGAAACATAAACTAAAAACAGTAAATAAGGCAAGGGAAAATTCTATTCTAAGGCAAATGTAAAGGAAATCCTAAAAACGCGCGAATAAATAAAAACTACGTACGAGCGCAAAATAAAAAGTGAATTTGAAGCACTACTAATCCTACGGGCATGAAAATAATTTTCTTACATTCTAAATGATAAAAGAAATTTTTAGGAAAAAGAATTATATTTTTATTTTATTTTTATTTTATTTTTTATGAATTTAAAACTAAAAGAAACTAGTTAAATGATTTAAAAATAGTAAACTACTTTGGAAAATTATGAAAATTTCTGAGTAAATCTAAAATTAAGTTGAAAGTCTAGGAAAAATAAATCCAGGACTAAACTACACCTAAATAAGCAGAACAGTGGAAATAAGCAGAAAAACAGAAGAACAGTTGCAAAGTGGGACAGAAACAAAGGCTAAACCACCTATTTGCAGATCAAATAAGTAATTCAGATAAGCTAACTAGTGGGATCTTATGGGGGCAAAAGCTTCTCAGTACTATAAGCTATACTAAAATACTAAAAGCCCTAATTTAAACAACCCAATTGAACTCTAAATAAGCCTAAGAACAGAAGTGATTGTGGACTGAAATAAGAGCAGACCTGAGTAGATCTATGGGGGGGTTTTGCAGACCTAAAAGCTTGTAATGTAAATTAATTGTGAACTAAAAATCAGAACCTATGCTCTACTGATTAAGCCAGAATTAAGCTCAGATCAGCAGCTTATAGTGATAGTCTGCACAAAGCCTACTGATGCAGCAGATCAGGGAATTTGACCTAAATGTAATCAAAACTGAATGAGACAGTATCAAGTGCAGGATTCATACTTAGCAAACTAAAATACAACTAACTTATGCCAAAAACTATGATCAAAAAGGGCACATCTTATAAGGAGCTAATGGTGGCAGTAATGAATCTTAATGATGAACTAATGAACCTAAAAACTCAAAACTATGCAACACAACTTATCTCCAATCATAAACAACTAAATTATCCTTAATAAAGCATAATCAATCTTAAACAAAAGGCAAAGGCACAGTACTAACCTGTTGAGACTCATAACAAGGCTTGTTCCAAACACCCCATTAAAACTGTTATGAGAAAATTTTCAAAGATCTGGACTACATTAAACTGAGACAGGACCAGACAAGAGTTCAAAAGACTAGATTAAACCTAGAAAAACTATTTTAATCAGGACTGAAACATGAGCAATAATCTAAAAAGCAGTTTGACTTTTTAATTGACTCTTTGACTATTTTGAATGAAGATGAGAATTAAGTGAAAACAATAAGTAAACCAAAATCAATACTTAATTTTAAGATCTATAAAGCAGAAATATTCAGAATTAACTCTAAAATCAGAACAATAAGCAACTAAATAACAACTTTGACTAAAATTTGACTTTTAATAGAAACTGAAATTCGAGTACAATATTTCTGAAAATGAATTAGAAAATACAATAAGCAGTGATAATAAGCTACATTAATCCTACTCCTAAACCTAATAATCTAACTAACTATCTAACAGCTCTCCAGTGTGAGTGAGGTCGGGGGTATAAATATAGCCTTCAGCTGGGTTCCTGAAGCTTCTCATCCTTGAATCATGGCCCTTGATTTATCCTTGGCCTCCAATCCTCTATCCTCAGCCGTTTGATCATTTGATGATGTGTCACGTCCAATAAGAGGCTGCCACGTAGCCCATTCGTGTGCTTCCGCTCTTTTCTGACATACTGACATCTTCTAGAAGCCTAATGATTAGACATTTATGCCCTTAATCACGGTAATTTTGTAGGGTAAAGGATTAGGGTTCTAGGAACAGTAGAAAATCTAGGTTAATATGAATTGGGGGTGCGCGTGTGTAAGTGGGTATTTTTAATATTAATTTGACTGATATTTAATAAGGTTGACCGGGTTGAAAGGGTCGGGTCGTGGGTATTGGTGATGGACTGGGCTGGTTATTCATTTGTGGGCTCGGGTTTAATTGTGAAGTGGGTTGGGTTGTGTTTGGATTTGGATAAAGGGTTTTTAAGGATTAGGATTTGATAATTATAGGGACCAATTATGTATTTTTTGAATTTTCAAGGGACTGATTTTGCCACAATACAAATTTGATCCAAGAGTTTATTTTGTCATTTGGTGAGACTTTAAGGGTTGATTTTGACTTTTGGGCAAAAATATCTCTCTCGGCTTCGGCTTTTGACACTCTTCCAAATCTCGTGCTCGTTTTCCCGGTTTTTGCTTGATTTTGTCCCTTTTTCTCGATATCCGTTCCTGCACATAAACAAACACAAAAACACAAATATCTTTGGCATTTTGGTTAGTTTTTGGTCATTTTGGGTCCGATTTTGGTCAAATAAAGGTATGTGTTTAAGCACATACCAAAATTCCCCCAGACTAAGATATTGCTGGTTCCTCACGCAATGTTATAAAAAACACGTTTTCAAAACCAAAAATTTCCAATCTCTTTTTACTAACTTTGAGAAGTAGCAAAATTTTCAAAAGAGATTAAGAAATCTTAAGCTTTAAAAACTCCCCGATTTTCCTTTTATTCTATTTTTGTATTTTTCTCATTTTCATGTGACGGCTTTGTCGACAATCATTATCTAACGATAACTTTTAGGGTCTTCGAGTAGGAAACACGAATCATAAAGAAGTGACCATACGGATAAAATTCGTCGTTCCTGATTTTTCACGAGTCCCCAAATTAAGCTCAAAAACGAAATCATTGTTAATTACAAGTTAGATTGCCAACACTACCCAGAAAGCTAATTGTGGACTCTTTGTTTCCAAATTCCTATTTTCCTTTATTTATTTTATTTTTGGTGAGAAATGAATTTCTTCAAATTCTCATTTCGATAGATTTTAGTCCGATAAAGATACCTAGTTTAGACGCTAAGTAGTTTCCAAACCTTCACTCGAAAATCGTTGCATACAAAAATGAGGTCCACATCAAGGTCTCTGATTTAACACGATTTTGAGGATATCCCTTTTATATACGACCGAAACAACTCATCTACGAGTCCAGAGACAGAAGCTTTTATTAGGATACCCCCGAAGTCGAAATTTGGCATTTTTAACATTATTAAGCACATATTATTATTCCTCGGCCTTTTAAACAACCTAGACAACGGCAGCGAACCGTCAAGAATCGGGAGTCTTATTTTGACCTTGGATATTTTTCCTCTGCCTTTTTGAAGTCTGAGTCAACGGGAGCGAACCGTCAGGAAACAGAAAACTTTTATCGGCTTTGGGTTATTATTATTATTATTCATTATTCATTATATATTTTTGCCAAATCCCGAGTCCTACGGCTTTTATAGCAATAGAGACAATAGCACGTACTATCAGGAATCAGTTGCCTATTACACCGTAACACTGACAGTACCTTGATGTGTACCCAACTTTCATAAACAAGGATTTTCTAAGGAATGAGTAAAAACTAATTATCGCCAAAACCAAAATACCTTTAATTATTCCTAGATTTCTATTTTTTTTTTGGGTGAAACAAGCTTATGGGAACAAAAAGCCACAAGTAACTTTGATGAGCTCTAAAGAGATCCAACTACTCCACGTTTAGCAATTTAACTTATAAACAACTCTATCATTTCTCGTTCTTCGCAAATTTAAAATCTTAAATAATAAGATCCGCGAATGCTTAGCCAAATAATCAAGCCATGCATATATAAAGTCGATACGGGAACTTGCAAACTCTTAAAAAGAATTCGTATTTTATAGCTCCTTGTGTAAAAGACTAGCACGAGCTTATAGAATATAAAAGGTTAAGGGAACAAGCTAGGGCTCAACACGCCCGATCAAGTCAGAATTTTATTCCTACTCTCACCAGCGGAAAGTCAACAAAATGTCAAAACACTTATTATATTTTTGCACAAAAATTTTTAAATTTTTCTCATTTTTTGGATTTTTTCAATTTTTGAGGAAAAACGGGGTTGCATGAGTAAACGGCAAAAAATGCAAGGCACAAATCAAATCGAAAGATTACCCCCCAGACTAAAACGAGACATTGTCCTCAATGTCTTAAAGGTAAGGGTTCTCCTACATAAATCTAAGACCGTTTATTAATTATGCCAAAGATAAACGTAAAACGATAAGATTTAAGGATATTGGATAAGCAACGAATGATGAAACTCGAGTGGAGAGAAGCAAACCACGAGCACGAGAGTCTTCATTATTCGGGCAAATCCTGGACATAAACAACCACGAAACACAAGATATGGAAGAGGTAGCTCTCCTCACGTCACTTATTAGAAAGAAAATAGAAAGAAGATAGAAGGATAAGCATGGGGTGCCTCCCACGAAGCGCTTTGTTTTTTATCGAGTCGTATAGCTTAGACTCGCCCCGAATTCATTTGTTCTTGGGGGAGCATGTGGAAGAGATACTCTCAATCGGACTTTCGTTCAAGATGTTTGGAAAAACATTGAAGCATACGAAAGTTCCACTCCGATGAGATACCCGCGGCTTAAAAGAATGAGAGATGCCGGGGTCAAAGATGGTATCTTCACTCCCGAAGGAGTGAAGGAGACGAGAAGTCACCGGATAGGTGAAGAAGGGGAGAAAGATCATGATCTGAATGGGAATCCATTCTTCATCATTAGAGCTCTGAAAAACCTCAGGAGGGAGGGTCGGAATGATATCATCAATAATAAAACTCTTAGGATAGAGTACATCTCCCCCCGGGTCATGATCTTCCTCAAAAACATAGTAATCATACTCCGGAGGAGGTATGATATGAGTGAGTTCACCGGAGAACTCCTCTTGAAGAGATTCAAGCATTCGAGGAGAATCTGTGAGTCCCGGTTCTGTCGCGAACTCATCAAGATTAGAAACAATAGTGTCCTCATCCTCAACGTTCTCTAACACCCCATCAAAAAGTGGATTAACGGCACAAAAAATGTACTCGTCATTATATTCAAAAAGGGGGTTAGAGAAAATTCCGGAAGTAACCTCGGAAACGTCAAGGGAATCTCCACAAAATTGTGAATCACATTCACCGTCAAATATTTCCTCAGACTCTCTTGGGATTGGGACGAGGTTCTCAACATTGTCTGATTCCGTTGCCGGAATAGTGTCGAGATGCTCGTCCCCCATTTTTAGAGAGTCCTCGGGTTCTTTGGTAGGAAAGACGGGTGCTATTTGAGGGTAAACGTTTAACGGAACAAGTCTCTCCTCGTCATCATCGGAATCATCGTCATAGTAAATTAAGCTCTTTCGAAATTTAGCTGCTCTTTCCTCGGCAAGTAATTCTTCCATGGACTTCCCGGGAGTATAAGTATTAAGATTAGCCGCTTGCTCTCGATTTCGAACCACAAGTTTTTCAATTTCGCGCATTCCATCTTGATTTGGATAATTGACGGGATTTTGTGGGAGTTGGTAAAAACCATGAGAATTGTAACACACATTTGGCTCATAATGAACATTTTCAAATGATCCCCCACAATTTTCAAAATTTGATGTAGTGTGGAATGATGTATTATTGAAATACGGTTCTTGCTCATAATAGTTTTGAGGAGGGTGAGTGAAATTGTTTTGAGGATAGTTGAAAATGTTCGGATTAAAATCATCATTGTATGAAGCACAAAACGAACAAAATCCATTGATAATATTTCTCGCACACCTCTCGTAAGTACACCGATGACAATAAGTTGATGACGGATCTAACTGATTTCCACACTCATCGCAATAACGTTCATTCCACGGAGATAAATCGGGTTGTGGAGGATAGTCAGAGAAATTTGGCGGTTCATTGCAAGAATTTGGATCATAAACGAATGAAGTTTCAGATTTCGAAGAATAACACATACAAAGTCCACGACTAAATCCACATTCGTTGCAAAAACATCGGTCACAAAGTGAATTGTCCCCCAACGGATCTCCACATGTAAAGCAATTATGCTGAGTGAGTGAAGATGGTTGGGGTTGTGGAGGGTGTTCGGAAAAACCATGAGAATTATCGATGGAATTAAGCTCTCTTTTGAGGGCTACTTCACACCAATAACAAGATCCTCTTGGGTTGTGATTTCCACACCGCTCACACTTACACTTTGAACACTGAAGACTGTCAATCAATGGGCTTTTACAATCAAAACAGTGATAGCCCAGTGACGACATGAGAATTAAACATAAGAAGGATAAAGAGATAGAATTAAACGAATAAGAGGAATGAGAGATAAAGAATTAAACGGTATGAGATGGTAAAGAGATAATAATTAAACAATATAGAGGAGACGAAGATTATTTTTGGGTTTTGTAATTTAGAAAAAATACAAAAGAAACTGGAAAATAAATTTGAAAAGAAAATCTTTTTGGATTTTTAAAATTTAGAAACATTGAAAATCACAAAAGAAAAAGGAAAATAAATTTGAAAATAAAATCTTTTTGGGGTTTTTATATTAAGAAAAATATTTACAAATGAAAGCGAAAACTTCACGAGGAAGGGTCTTCAAAATACGAATCGAAAAACGGAATCACGAACTCACTTCAACGTTCCCCGGCAGCGGCGCCAAAAATTGATTGTGTCAATTATAGATCAAGGGAGAAATCACAAAAGGTAAATAATGTGAAAACCCCGAGTTCGTTGTCCCGATGAAGATTGAATGGAATTGTGATTCGGGTTCGTGAATCGTGCAGTGAATGGCGAATAAGAGTGAGTGATAATGATTTTTAAACTAAAATGATGAAACATAAACTAAAAACAGTAAATAAGGCAAGGGAAAATTCTATTCTAAGGCAAATGTAAAGGAAATCCTAAAAACGCGCGAATAAATCAAAACTACGTACGAGCGCAAAATAAAAAGTGAATTTGAAGCACTACTAATCCTACGGGCATGAAAATAATTTTCTTACATTCTAAATGATAAAAGAAATTTTTAGGAAAAAGAATTATATATATTTTTTTTATTTTTTTTTTTTATGAATTTAAAACTAAAAGAAACTAGTTAAATGATTTAAAAATAGTAAACTACTTTGGAAAATTATGAAAATTTCTGAGTAAATCTAAAATTTAAGTTGAAAGTCTAGGAAAAATAAATCCAGGACTAAACTACACCTAAATAAGCAGAACAGTGGAAATAAGCAGAAAAACAGAAGAACAGTTGCAAAGTGGGACAGAAACAAAGGCTAAACCACCTATTTGCAGATCAAATAAGTAATTCAGATAAGCTAACTAGTGGGATCTTATGGGGGCAAAAGCTTCTCAGTACTATAAGCTATACTAAAATACTAAAAGCCCTAATTTAAACAACCCAATTAAACTCTAAATAAGCCTAAGAACAGAAGTGATTGTGGACTGAAATAAGAGCAGACCTGAGCAGATCTATGGGGGGTTTTGCAGACCTAAAAGCTTGTAATGTAAATTAATTGTGAACTAAAAATCAGAACCTATGCTCTATTGATTAAGCCAGAATTAAGCTCAGATCAGCAGCTTATAGTGATAGTCTGCACAAAGCCTACTGATGCAGCAGATCAGGGAATTTGACCTAAATGTAATCAAAACTGAATGAGACAGTATCAAGTGCAGGATTCATACTTAGCAAACTAAAATACAACTAACTTATGCCAAAAACTATGATCAAAAAGGGCACATCTTATAAGGAGCTAATGGTGGCAGTAATGAATCTTAATGATGAACTAATGAACCTAAAAACTCAAAACTATGCAACACAACTTATCTCCAATCATAAAAAACTAAATTATCCTTAATAAAGCATAATCAATCTTAAACAAAAGGCAAAGGCACAATACTGACCTGTTGAGACTCATAACAAGGCTTGTTCCAAACACCCCATTAAAACTGTTATGAGAAAATTTTCAAAGATCTGGACTACATTAAGCTGAGACATGACCAGACAAGAGTTCAAAAGACTAGATTAAACCTAGAAAAACTATTTTAATCAGGACTGAAACATGAGCAATAATCTAAAAAGCAGTTTGACTTTTTAATTGACTCTTTGACTATTTTGAATGAAGATGAGAATTAAGTGAAAACAATAAGTAAACCAAAATCAATACTTAATTTTAAGATCTATAAAGCAGAAATATTCAGAATTAACTCTAAAATCAGAACAATAAGCAACTAAATAACAACTTTGACTAAAATTTGACTTTTAATAGAAACTGAAATTCGAGTACAATATTTCTGAAAATGAATTAGAAAATACAATAAGCAGTGATAATAAGCTACATTAATCCTACTCCTAAACCTAATAATCTAACTAACTATCTAACAGCTCTCCAATGTGAGTGAGGTCAGGGGTATAAATATAGCCTTCAGCTGGGTTCCTGAAGCTTCTCATCCTTGAATCATGGCCCTTGATTTATCCTTGGCCTCCAATCCTCTATCCTCAGCCGTTTGATCATTTGATGATGTGTCACGTCCAATAAGAGGCTGCCACGTAGCCCATTCGTGTGCTTCTGCTCTTTTCTGACATACTGACATCTTCTAGAAGCCTAATGATTAGACATTTATGCCCTTAATCACGGTAATTTTGTGGGGTAAAGGATTATGGTTCTAGGAACAGTAGAAAATCTGGGTTAATATGAATTGGGGGTGCGCGTGTGTAAGTGGGTATTTTTAATATTAATTTGACTGATATTTAATAAGGTTGACCGGGTTGAAAGGGTCGGGTCGTGGGTATTGGTGATGGACTGGGCTGGTTATTCATTTGTGGGCTCGGGTTTAATTGTGAAGTGGGTTGGGTTGTGTTTGGATTTGGATAAAGGGTTTTTAAGGATTAGGATTTGATAATTATAAGGACCAATTATGTATTTTCTGAATTTTCAAGGGACTGATTTTGCCACAATACAAATTTGATCCAAGGGTTTATTTTGTCATTTGGTGAGACTCTAAGGGTTGATTTTGACTTTTGGGCAAAATATCTCTCACGGCTTCGGCTTTTGACACTCTTCCAAATCTCGTGCTCGTTTTCCCAGTTTTTGCTTGATTTTGTCCCTTTTTCTCGATATCCGTTCCTGCACATAAACAAACACAAAAACACAAATATCTTTGGTTAGTTTTTGGTCATTTTGGTTAGTTTTTGGTCATTTTGGGTCCAATTTTGGTCAAATAATAGTATGTGTTTAAGCACATACCAAAATTACTATTCACAATTTCACTATTCATTATCTCACTATTCATCGTTTTTGAAGTCAGTTTGCGACTTTGAGATGTTTTCAAAAATTTTACTATTCATGAAACACTATTCATTCCCGGAGGGAAATCACTATTCATGGTTATCATTCATCCTTTCGTAAACTAGGTTTACGGGTATTCAAAATTCGCGTAACTGTAAGGGTTTAGCCGCGTATTCAATGGAACATCACTTAGGACATATCATATAGACTAGAGTAGTCTACATATCATCAGTAACATCATCTGCATGTTAGGACATTCACGGGTTTGCGTAATTTCAATTAACGTATGGTTATTTATTAAATAAACGTTACCACTCAGTCATTACTACGAATAATATACCCGACACTCCAGACTATGGTCCTAATATATTTTCACACTCATTATAATGATATAAAAATTATATTATTAGTTTACCCGGTGTTTTGAAACCATTTACTATATAAACCGTTAAAAACTTATAACTACGACGGTTTGCGTAATTTCAACACGATAACTATTTGAACACCCGATTCTTGCAAGGAATGTGATTTTATAATTTTTACAACTTCGTCATACTTTATTTTGTTTCGTCAAGATTTATTTCTACCTAACTCGGTACCCGGTAACACATAATATCTTAACTAATCTAGCTAAAATCACATCAAAGACAAGTTTAATTAATAGCCCACAAATCTTTTCCCCTTTCCCCCATTTCACATCTCATGTCCCCCCCCCCCTCTAAGTCCTCATGCACTTGATTACTTTGACCCATTATTTCCATACTTAGATATTACTTACAAAAATTTCATTTATACATTCAAGTAACAAGTTAACTAGCAAAATTTTCTCTCAACTCTCCCACTCTCTTTGTGTTTCAGCCAAGAACAAAACAAGAAGAAGATTTCATCAACAATTCAAGATCAAGTATTATCCAATCTCAATTAGTGTTCTTAGTTAAGGTTTTGAAATAAAAACCTCAAGGTTACTTAAGTAGTTTGCTCCAAAAACTCATCATCACTCAAGTAAGCTTCTAAATAAATTTTCTACTCTTTTATACTTTCATTTGATCTATTTTTAAGTTCTAATAGCAAATCATGCAAATATACATATGTTATATACCACTTAACATTTATTTTCTCACTAAAATGAGTTTAATGAATTTTATTAGTAACCTTATGAGATCCATTATTTTTGGCGAAGATTAGGAACTCATGACAACCTAAGAAGGTGTATGGTAGGTTTTAGAATAGCTTGGTGTTGATTGGAAGTGATTTGAACAAGTCTTGAACTAGAAAAATTGGTTTTAACAAAGTATAGATGAGGTTCTGTCCATTTTTGCAAATTTTTGGAAAAATCAGTAGACCATGGGTCATTTTGGTTTACATATTTGGAAAATACTCTCAAAAACGAAACCGTGGCCGCCGGAATGAGCAAAAACGAGCTTACGACGAGAAAGATACGTTAATTTTAAGTTTGACGACGAAAAATATTTTTCTGAAAATTAGCGTGCTATCACACGAATTTCAATGGGTAAAACGAGGCATTGGACGCGAACTAGACAAACCGAATTATCAAAAATCTATTAGTTAGCTGTAAGACGAAGCCGAGGATATAAAGAACTTAGAAAACGAGCTTATAACCACCAAGATACAAGCGTTTGAAACCCGACGTTCACAACATATCGTTTCCTTAGAAGTGGTGAAACAAAACGGGAAGTTAAATCGTTTAAAAACTCTTTATATATAAATATAACGAACGTTAAATATTAAATAAACGAAATATACAAAATGCATGTGACGTGACGAAAATTCATAAAATGAAATACAGAAATGAAAATATCAATCATGTTCTGTTGGTCCTTGTAGTTTTACTGTTTTTACACTTTACACCCTAACGGCGTTAGCGTTGCACCGTTAGTCCTTAATTACATAATAATTGCATTTACAGTCCACTACATGTCCAAAATAGCATTCTGAGCTTGGAATATTAAATGATATCAATTTCTACCCTAAACTTTTTGTTTTGGCAGTCTCAGTCCAAGTTTTAAACTGTTAGCAGTTTTAGTCCCTCAAGGTGTAATTAGTTTGCATTTTTAGTCCAAACGTACAAAAGTTATGGGGAAAATTTATATGAAATTTTCTGGAGCTTATTGAAGCTTATTAAAACTTGTTTCAACAGCTTATTTTGCAAAAATAGCTTACTTTTCACTAAATGGGCTTTTAACGAGCTAATTAAAGGCCCGTTAACGTTTTAAAAACCGTGAGCTCTGAGACGAGTTGGGCTCATCCCTAGGCTCCTTTTTAACGTACTATTTTCATATCAAAAGAGCTTTTAGGGTCAGCTTATATGGTGTGCTTATTTTTAGCTTATTGGGCTTTTCAGTCCATTAAGGTTTTATAAATTATTTTTGAGATACATGTGTATCGATTTACTTTGACAATTTTAAAGGGATTAAACGTGCTCATTATTACAAAGTATAAATACGAAACATGTAGCTAGTAACGTGGTCTAACAGATCGTGTGAAAATATAGTATGCTTGATAAGTTGAATTTCAAGATACAAAGGCGTTTTGTAGGTCGATTGGGACAAATTTCTGAGTATAAAAAGACTTAGAATTTTTTTTAAGTGTTTGTGTTAGATATGTGTTGGTTGATTCACTTTGGCCATTTTAGGAGGTACAAGCAAGCTTATCATTACACGTTATATTCATGAAACTTGTAGCTTATAGCAAGGACTATTAGATGGTGTAAAAACATTGGGGTGTCGTTAAGTTAGATTTTGTTTTACGAGGTGATATTAGGTGTGACTTGAGACAGTCTTTTAGTGTAAAAGACTTAGAAAAGTTTGTAATATTTTCTGATTTTGTGTGTGTATAGCAAAGTCCAAAATAAAGTTCGAATGTATATGTGCACATGATATAAACGTGAAGTGAGTGTTCCTCATGACTCCTAGGCCTTCCACAGGGGAGGCAAGCCATGGGTTGGGTTCTAGGTTTAAACGTTATACGTAAAAATTAAGTAACAAAACTATACGTTTGAAATAATTAATATACGATGCATGAATATGAAAAAACGTGAGATATGAATTGAAATAGATACAAGAGGACTTACAACACCTCTTGGGTGGGTAGTGGACTCGCGGAGATGGCTAGAACATAAGAAACGATTCACAACTCACTAAAATCAATATATACGTATATATATATTAACCCATATCCTTCGAATGAACTTCCAAACGAAGGTGGTGAGATTTTCTGGTCGAGTTGTGGTTTCTAATGATCAAGAGGGATTAGGAATGTGCAAAGGAGCTATGTGGGAGAGGTGGTGATAAAGGAAATGGGTTATACGTATATATGAGTATACGTATGAAGTTACATAGCTATCTCAATCATTCCTCCACTTGTGCCTAGTGTTTAAGGTAAGAGAATATTAGATATTGTGGAGATTTTACTGACATTAGGCTATAGAGACATGTGAGGATGAGGGGGAATTTGTAACCATTCGTAAAATTTCCCATTTAAACACATTACTTTATAGAGTCATTATCCTTTTTCCACGTATAAATTTTTTTTATTTGATTGTATCTCTTATCTTATGTGATGTAACTCACATCCCTGATAAATGTACTCCCACGCAACACAACCTAACGAACCTAATGTTTATTTCATCAACATATCTATATGAAAACATTACAATATACCATTTATCATTTTACGATAATTCCTTAACGAACGTATAAAAAAACATTCATTATCTATATAGAGTTTCTCATGAAACCCTAAATTCATCACAACACCAAATATGAACAACTAAACCCTAGAACATAAAAGTACAACTCATCTGAGCTAATGTACAAGTTACCAAAGCATCAGAAAACCCTAATTCTATTTTAGTTCCCGGTAAAACCCTAATTTCATAAAACTATGATTTTATGTACAAACATCATAAACCCTAAATTATTTATATAATATTTTTACAAGATAATAAATGTACAAGTCATAAAAGCTAAAGTACAAGTCCTTTATGCATGAAACCATATATTTATAAAATCCATAATAAAACCCTAACTATAATCATTTTTAAAGCATAGTTTACAAACCATTCATGCATAATTCTTAAAGATTAATTTTTCTAAACTCACTAAATATTTTTACAAATCTTTAAACCCAAAGTACAAGTGCCTAATGCACATGAACTAAAAATCCTATTTATTTACTTTTCAACTTAATAAAAATTAACATATAATTTTTTATAACTTAATAAATTATTAAAACTATATTTTTCTTATATTCTAAATAATAGTACAACCCTAGTAAGCCTATAGTACAACTTCTCTAAGCACAACCTATTTTTCTTTCCATTTCTTATATAATTCGATTTATGTAAAATATAAATAACCTTAAATATTTTACTAACTAACTAAACACTTGAACTAGCCTAACCTATCTCATAAACCTTAAATACAACATGTTAAAACCCAAGGTACATCACCCTTAAGCAAATTCCGGTTCCCATCCCATTTTCTAGTCGATCCATAACCAAAAACACTAACTAAATTACCATCTTAATAACACCTACACTAAGTAACTCTTCCTTAGTTTTCCCCCTCCTCCACATCATCAATGACCTCACCATGAAAGCTACTTGTATGGAAAAGAAGAGAACACATCACCTCCCACTCCAAAGGCCAGGTCCAAACCCCCTCCTCATACACATGGAACCTATAGGATTTGAACACATCATCATGTTCCCTTTTGTGCCATGCAATGAACCTAGAAAACCCTAATCATCCTCCTTCTATAAAAAGCCAACCCAAACTTACCAAAATCAGATAACCCTAAGTCGACAACCACAACAAAAAGTCCCATTTCCATTTCCTTACTGAAATTACAACCTCTTACCAATCAAAAGGAAAACCAGAAGAAGCCTAGGAGGAAGGTTCACTTTGGAGCTCATTCCCAAACCTATTCAACGTCTAACACCCTAATTGAACCAAATATCAAGTAAGTTAATTTAATCCCTTTTTCATTCTGTTTATATACTCTAAATACTCTCAAAATCAGTAATACATAATCTCTAATAAGAACCAAAAACAAGAACTAGTTTAATTTTCGTTTTCTTTTCTTTCTTTCTTTCTGTCTGATCAGTAACCAAACGCACCCTAACTATTCGAGTTTTAGTAACAAACAAATCAAAGACTTATAAAACATGTTAAGAACAAATTAAATAAAGTTATGATCATATAAAAACTCGTTATAAATGCTTAAAAACCAAAAACCCAATCGGGTTTCTTTTCCTGTTGTCTGTCGAGCAGAAAACAGCTCCACAAGGCTGACTTTCGACTTAAATATCGACAACCTAGAGACCTTAATAAAATATAATTTTTGGTATATATAAAGTTCACATAGCTAACTTAATTTAGAAAGAAGAAACACATAAAAAGATTAAACGAGCTAAAAGATATCGAGTTTCCAATATGTGTCTTTATCGCTAGAAAACTAAATCAAATTTCTAATATCAGTTTTTATTAAAACTCGTCCCAACTCACTGACTTTGAACCCTGTTTTTGACCCTTAGATGATCACTAAAAACTTTAAGATTTTGGCATATCAAAGATGAGCTAGCTAACTTATTTTAGGAGAAAGAATTTTGAAAAATGATTGAACGAGTTAAAAGTTATTGAGTTTCAAAAATCACTCTATCGCTAAGCATAAAACTTATTTTCCAGATTTTTGTTAAAACCATGTTTTACCAATCGACTTTGAGTACATATTTCGAGTATCAAATGATTTTCAAAAATAATGAAACTTGGTATATTTTGAAACGACCTAGCTAGCTATATTTAGGAAAAGAGAGCTCGTCAAATGATTTATTATACACTAAGTTAATCGCATCTAAAACTCTAGTTTTGTCACATAGTTTATGCGTATTATTTTTAAATAATAGGAGTTTTTATGGGCCGTTTATGTAAATAGTTCATAGTTATTTAATCAAGGACCATTTTTGTCAATAATAAATAAAAAGGGTAGAAAATGTTATTTTTGAAACTAAAGGATAAAAGTTGTCATTTTCCAAAAGTTCAGGGTATAAACTGTCATTTAACCAAACCTTAGGGATAAAAGTGTAACTTTTCACAACTATTATTTTTATTTCTATTTTCCGATCTAATAGAAAATTTATAATCGTAAAACGTTTATTCCAATGACGAATTAACGAACGAACGAAAGCTATATTTAACGAATCAACAAACAAACGAACAAACGAACGGAACGGAAACATAAGAACGAATAATAGAATAAAATCTTATTTTTGAAGAGACTTCATGTTGTCTCATTCCAATATTTAATCAGCAACCAAACAACGAAACGAAACGAACAAACGAGCATATATCATCTGAAATTGATTATTGAAATTGGCATAACAACCCAGGTTTCGTGTCCGGAGACGTTTATCAACTTTCTTTCATTTTGTTTTTCATCCAGATTGCTAAGGTGAGTTCATAGTCTCACTTTTCTTTATACGTTTTTCTAAACTTGTGGGGAGATATATGCTACTAAACCGAACACAAGTATTTTCCTGTATGCTTTCCTGATTTATATTGCATAAGTTTAACTGTTGCCTATTTAAAGACCCTTTATCATGAACCATTAATCACTTTTGGGTGAGCGCGAATATAATGAATAGATCTATTGGATTGACAATCCCTTTGTGTTGCTGGATAAGTGACTAAATGCATTTTATTTGAAAACGTTTAATAAAGAGTTTCAGGCAGACTCCTACTCGGGGCATAATCGTTATTTATCGTGTTAACGTTTGAGTTCATGAGACTTATTATATAACGAACTGCAATATTACTGATTTATGTTCTACTTAGCTTGTGTTCAAACTGTTTTAACTTTAAACGCTATGGATTCACTCAACCTTTGTGTTGACTTTTTAAGCATGTTTATCTCAGGTAACTAGAAGTACGATTTGGCACGGAGTGGCATGGACTTTCTTTTATAAAAAGAGTGTCTATTTGTTATCATTCAGCTAAAAATGTAACTTTTATAACGTATTTCAAAACCTCTCGTTGGGACCTCTATAATGTAACTCTGATATAGATAAATGAATGATAACAATTTTATTTAAAACGTCAATTTTCGAGTCGTTTTCTATTCTCATGACTGTGAACCTTGAAGTAGCACCCCAAACTTATATTCCGCTGCGTAGATCGAAAATGGGGGTGTTACAGAATTATTGGTGGCAACACATATATACATATATATCGACTAGTTTATAACTTGTACAAAAAAATGGGTTCTAGCGTGTAGCCTTGTGATCTCGGGTGAGGAATACTTTCATTAACTCATAAATTATCAAACATAATCATTAGAATGAGGTTAAAACAAACCCGGGTCAAAACGGTTCTTTTTGTAAAAAATGTATATGTCGATTATGTGTTAAATGGCCAAACACTTTGGCTTTTGAAAACGTACCAAACCTTCGTATCAAGAGCTAATATTTGGCATACTAGTTCCTTGGCGGGGGAACAATTAGGTGGTGTAACGATATGTTCATGTCGCGTTTAGAAATTTGGAGAAAAAGAGGGCGTTTGGGATGGGTCTAGTCGACTGGAATGTGAAATAAAAGGGGGAGTTGGGCTTTGGTTGTTGGGCTGGTGAACAGTAGTGAAGGGTTATTTTCAGAACCAAAAAAAGGTACAGAACTGCGAGAAACGATCCTAGCCTTTGATCAAAATAATCGATGGAGAAAATGAAATGGCATTATGGTGAATAAGAAGAATTTCGTTTGATTATTTTAATTAAATTTAAGGGCAATTATGAAATTTCGCCAAACATCAACCACCACAAAGTAAGGAGCAGTTACAAATATATTTCCACATTGCACTCATGAGGAACCCTAAAAAAAGAATGCAGCCGCCGCTTAATTTCTGGAATCCCTCTCTCACCTTCCCACTCAAACCTCTCTATCGACCGTAATCTTAAAGTGAGCCATCAGTACCATACATCCTCCAGTTTGGATCTGATTGAGAAACCATACATTGAAGAAACATTAATAAAAATATCCACAACAACGTGAAGGAAGTAAGGATTTCACATTAATATGGTTTGAGTTTACGGATCTAGAGGTCAGTGCGTTGAGTATTTCATCCATGTGGATTTATTCTGGTTTTTCATTTTGTTGAACCAAACTGATTTGTGGTATTATGTTGATATATCGATTTAGATGGTTATTTTGGTTTGTTATGTTTTTGTGGTAAATACTTTGTTTTTATAAGTAAGATTCGAGTCATATCAGTTTTCAAAGCACAAGCTAAAACACCACTGTAAGATACAATATGAACAACTGAACTATTTCAAAAGGGTATTTAGTTTAGCTGAATATGGAAGCATCTTTGTGTTGTGGAACAACAGTTCTTAGTGGCAAAACCCATGTTAAGATTAAGCCTTTTATTGGGTCTCACTCATCAATAAGATCAAATTTGTTCTCACAGGTATGGTTGGATCAATCATTATCTTTGAATATTGTTTAGTGGGTGTTGTTTAGAATGAAATGTGTGTCAATTTTCTCATTTTGAGGATTGCTTTGTGTTTTTTTTTTTTTTTAAATTGAATTTGAAGTTCAAATCATAGTTGATGTTTATTATATAATTGGGTTGATTAGAAACAGGGACTGAACCCGGGTATCACTGGGCACCTATGGATTTTCGCGGTGAAGTGTTCATTTTTGTCAAAAACTTGATTTTTCTTAAATGCACTTTGTCGAAAAAATGGTTGTCTTGGTTCCGTCCCTGATTAAAAAGTACAGTGGCAATAATCTCTTTGATGTTATTGATTCTGAATAAGAATGTAATAAGTACTGATTTTGGGTTGAAATTGTTGTTATATGCTTACATTGTTTAGTATACCTTTTTACTGTTTTGCGGAATAATTGTTGATAGTTAAATCTCTGTGTAGTTTACGCAATCTTGTTCGTGGTACAAGTATTCTGTGACGGCTGGATTCTCGCATCGAATCATTGCAAGTTCAGGTTAGTTTTTGAGCTCTGTCGATTATATACTGAATGGCAGTGAAAGGCTTTAGTATGAGTTGGATTTTCTAAAGTATTGTTTAGACCAGGTCCATACTCGATAAGTATTAAATGAGCATATGTTTTTAATGAAAAAATTTGAAGTGAAGATATCACTCTTGTTAATACCATTCACATTATAAATACCAAATGACAGAGTTCTTAACTTCTTAAAATCACAGCCGTTATTTACTTGATGTCATTTTATTTTTTTATTAGCTATTCATTTTATCTCTTCCTTTGTTGTTATTAATCTTGTTGATTGATTGATTGATATAGATCTAATGAGATATGATGAAATAAGCATATTATATTTACACGGATCTATTTTTATATTCCCTCGTCTTAATTTAATTGTCCATATTTCCTTTTATGGATGTCTCAAATTAATTGTCAACTTTCCTTATTAAGTAAAAACTAGAGAATCTAGTGGAGGAATATTCCATTTTAGTGGTTGAAAATTAAAGTGACCCCACTTTTATTAAACTTGTGATTTCTCTCTCATGACAATTAAATTGAGACGGAGGGATTTTTGTATTTTTTAGTTGGTAAAAGATAGATCGATTGTATTTTTGGTTTACCATTGCACATCTGTTACTTATAATCAATTTAGCCAAGGATCCCCCTTGCTAGTCAAACTTTACTTGAACAAATATGCAATGCTAAACAGTTCGTATAGAAGCATAGGCTAAAAAGCATACATAGACAAGGTAAACTTGAGGGTACATGAATAATCCAAATTTGGTGGACAAACCCATAAAAGAATCATTACTTTATGATCCTAGATTGACAAATTGCACCCAAACCTTATCTTGCTAGTTATGTTTGTGATTGATTGATTTAGATGCACAAAGATCTATTATATTTTGTTTAAATGTATTAAAGTGTGCATATGTGATATTGATAGTGCATATGTGTTTTTATTATTTCTGGTTAAGTTGATGCTTTCTACTATACATTTGTGTTTTTACTGTTTTGGAGTTTGAATGTATTCAAAATACATATGTATTTTATTGTTACCAAGGCTTAAATTTAATGGAGTGCATATGTGTTTTTACAGTTTCTGGTGAATTTGTTGACTTCTGTGCATATGTGTTTTTATAGTTTTGGAGTTAAATATATTGAAAGTGCATATATGTTTTTAGTTATGATATAAAGATTTTTTGTGTTTAGTTCTATTTTAAGTGTGCACTTGTGTTTTGTGGTTACAGGTACGAGTATGATGAGCAATATGAAGAGTGCACATGTGTTTTGTACATACTATCTACTGATAAGATAGTTAAGCTAAATATTTAAAGATTAAAGACATAAATGCAGCCGCAGATACAAGTGCACATATACATACAAAGAAATACAAAGTGTCCATCGAGGGAAAATACATGTGCATATATGACAACATTTTTGCTTTTAGAAATTTGTATTTGAAGTGTATTTATCACATGATTTTAAATTTTGTATATAATGTTTTTGTTTTAAATTGTAAGCAATACATGTAAAATACTTTTGTTTGTCATTCCATGCACTACAAACACAAGTAAATTTATATTATCTAAAAAAACACATATGCACCTTACCAAATACACGTAAATTGAACACTACAAATATACGTAAACATACATTATATAAAAAACATATGTGCACCTTACTAAAAATGTATGTTGAAAAAAATATTATTCAAAAAAAAAAAAAAATCCCTAAAATGTAGGAACTAAAAAACAGTTTTTATTTAAAAAATCAAAAAGAAATTAAAAAAATGCAATTTTACTATTATACCCTTTTGAATTAAATAATAAAAATAAATATAAAAAAAATCTGATTGGTTGATGATGGTTCTCGCAGTTCTGTACATTTATTTAATTCTGAAAAGAACCCTTCTATATATATATATATATATATAAAATTAGTTATATATATATTGTTTGGTTTTGTGCTACTTTTTCTTTGTAGTGTCTGGCAGCCTACGATTATTGTTTGTATTATTTTTTGTCTTTGTGGCGGTTAGCAGCTTGGTTCTCGAAACACAACTTTCAAAGTACTTGGTTCTCATGATTGATTTGTATCATGTTAACTAAGGCTAAAGGGAGTGGGGCTACCCAACTAAGGGGCGACTCGCGACACGTGGCGCTGAGTCAGCAAGTTGGGTAGCCTCCAAAAAATGAGAGAGTGGGGCTACTCAGGAGGGTGGGGCGACTCCTGACACGTGGCACTTCTAATGATTGATTTTTCAACTTTTTTTTTTTTTTTTTTTCAACTTTTTTTTTTCTTCATATTATATAAATAATAACTAAAATTACATATTATATAAAAAAAACAATATTACATAAATAATAATCCTAAAACATAAATATTACTTAAAAATTACTACCCTCGTCCCATATTAAGTGTCCATAATGGAATCTTGGGATGTCCCAAATTAAGTGTCCAGGAATATTTTCAACCAATGAGAAGAGACTTTAGTGGGTAATAGTGATATTTGATTGGTGGAGAGTGTAGTTGGCCCCACTTTCCTAAACTGTGTGCATTGGAAAGTGGACACTTAATATGAGACGGAGGGAGTAATACAAACATAAATATTGTTCATAAAACATAAATAATAATCCTAAAACATAAATATTACTTAAAAATTAATAAACTACGCATCCCGATATTTTTGAATAAGATATTGTTTCGCTTTTTCCATGATTGATCTTTCGGGTTCCGGAAGATCGCTGTAGTCAGTGCTCAACACTCTCAACTCGGCAAGCTTAATTTTACTTTCCTTTGCCTTCAACTTTCGATCCCCATACTCCAATCTTTTTGCCGTGAGATCCATCAACCCTCTCAATTGACCCGAAATATCGTCCAAAGCATTATCCAACTTCCCCTTTCCCTTGCTCGACGAACCCCCCACACTCGAACTCGATTTCCTACTCATGTCTCTTCCAACCGGCCGTTCCCGAAACTCCAGCTCCTCATCCTCATCCTCGTCCACTGAGTTAAGATCGAAATTCACACGAGCATCCGAACCTTGACTTTGATAATCGCCGGATGATGAAGTTTTCGTTCTTTTCTTAGTTGGTTCTCCTCGACTTTTTCTTGCGTCGGTTGAATCGGTAACATAATGAAACTTAGAACTGAATCTTAACTTATCCCAAATGTCCACAAATCCAAAAGCTTTTCCATAAGTCCCCTTGTACTCGGAGATAGCTTTTTTAACCACGTCGGCGTCATTCGAACCACTTTGATGGTTGTTTGCATTTCTGAGCCGTGTATAGATCTCATTGAAATGTTGGATTTATGGGCGTATTTTCCTCCACTTGGCACTCACCCCGTCCGGTTCACGATATCCCTCCTCCTCGCCCATGAGCTTCACAAAAATCTTCGTTATTCTGGACCAATATGTTCTCTCCTTTTGATAATTAGCTACAAAAAAATAAAACAACATTTCATATATATATAAATATCCGTAAATGTATATATAAATTTATAAATAATAAAACAACATTTCATATATATATAATACCTTCTAGCGGGTCCTCGGTAACCTCCAACCAAGCTTTGCATAGGCACATCTCCTCCTCTTTTTGCCACGGAATAGCCGTGGTTTTCACCCTCGGTTCGTCGGCGGGTTTGCGTCTGTGTCGTCTTTTTCTAGCTTCGACTACCAGTTGGGTTTCTTCGACGACTTCAACATCCGGAGAATTTGGCGTCCTTGGTGGAGTGTCAATGACTCGTTGACGATCTAGAAAAAATATATGGCTTAAAAAAATATATAGATATATATATATCCGAAATATATATATATATATATATATATATATATATATATATATATATATATATATATATATATATATATATATATATATATATATATATATATATATGTATAAAAAAAAATAAATATATAAGTAAATAAAGAGTAAAAATGTTATACCAAAATGTCCACCCGGTGTGTTTTGCGGAGTAACTCCGGCGAAACCGTATCCCTCTTGTGACGCATTCCAAGGTGAGAAACCCGGCATTGGTTGATTTTGGACGTTCATTTGTTGGATATATTGAAACAATGCCGGGTTATTAAGCAAATTTGGATCATTAATATCCGGTTGATTTGGGACGTTTGGACGTGACCGATACCCATACGGGCTGCGAAAGTTATTTGGATTGGGATTTGGATACATATTTTATAGAGTTGATGAAGTGAGTTTTTTTATAAAGGAATGAAGTGTTTTTTTTTTTTTTTTTGTCGGTGAATGAAGTGTGGAGATGATGAAGTGGGATTTGGATAGTATATATATAGGTATGAAATGGAGGAAAAAAATAATAAAATTAATAGAAAATGCCGTTCAAGAGCTAAAATGCATGAAACAAAGCAACTAGTCAAACTTTACAAGGCGATACGTTTGGGTCGTCAGGAACCCGAAACGCCTAGGCGAGGCGGTGTATGGGGTGATAGAGGGGCGATCCAGAGCCTTATCGCCCCCCAGGTTGCATCACTCCGTTTAGCCTAAAGGATAGGCCAAATTAGGAGCTTTCATTGTTTGTATACTTGTATCATGTTATTTATTATTTACATTAATTGTAAGTGTTTTGTATGCATGACTGTGCATAAATTAATTGTACGTTAAGCTTTAATATGTGTATTCACTTAATCTATATTAGATTTTTAAAAAAAATTAAAGAGAGGGTCTAATCTCTATTATAGGTTGTATAAATAGTGAAACGGGATGAATCATCTTGTATACTTCCTGTCAATTATATTTGTAGGATGAAAAATTTTAATAAAAGATAATTTTAATAAAATGGAATATTCCTCTAGTTTTATTTACTAAATAAGGAAAGGGACTTAATTACATCATAGGAAAAGACATTCGAGTAAAAATAATAAATATATGAAATAATTATTTTTTATACCTATACATTAGAGTTCGAGTCAGCAGAGTTCGACCTTGTAAACAAGCAACTTAAGCTAAAAATTTAGTTTCTTAAAGTTCATCTAAAAAGGATAAACGAGCTTTGAAAAGTAGAAAGATATTTGAGCTCGAGTTCGAGCCCATTTATGAAAGTTTTTCCGAGCTCGAGCCAAATAGCTGCTAAACGAGCCTGGCTTGTATAAGCCAAAACTCGACTCGACTCGTTAACAACCCTACTCAAAATACCCCTTTGAAACTTAAGTTCCACACAAAAGTTCAAACAATAACTGTTTGCCGCTACGCCTATTTCCACCCAATTTCAAAAAAATACGTAACAATGCTGACAATTTATTTTTTGAATTTAGTTTCTAGGTAAATATTGGAGATCTTTTTTTATATATTTAATCCCGACATTAATATTTCTAAAATTTCATCCATAAATTTTATTATAAAAGACATCATATTATAATTTACTTTCATTATTGTGTTAATTAATAGGTGATGAAATAAATAACCATAATATCATATAACAATAACTGTTTGCCGCTACGCCTAATTTTTCTAAACGTGCTAACTCCATTTTCTTAACGAATGGGTTATGTAACACGCACAAGGAATTGTGATCTTATCAAAAACTAACCTAAGAAGAAAAATGAAAAAGAGATCCTGCGGTTATGTAGTAAAATACTTTAGAGGGGTAACTATGTAAACTAGTTCAAACTACAAGGTCTAGCTAACACGAAACGACATCGTTTAGTCACTTTGCTTGCTCCCCAATTAACCTTTCATAAACCCCCTTTCATTCTTCTTCTCGAATCTTCACCATTCAAATCAACTGAAAAAAAAAAAAAAAAAAAAACACCGTAAGTAAAATTGTTCCAAATTTATTTACATATTGTGTTTATTAGGTATGGCAACAAAGGAAGAGCAACCAAAAGCAGTAGCTGAAGAAGCTAAGATTGATTTGTTTGAAGATGATGATGAGTTTGAAGAATTTGAAATCGATCAAGGTAAATATTGTTATATCTTATACTTTATTTTTTATAAAATTTGTTTGTTTAATGTGAAAACATGAGTGTGATATTAATGAAATAGAGAAAAAAAAAAGTTTAAGTTAGAATTGTTGAGTATTAGGAATAGTAGGATTTTGTAGGGCTGAGTAAAACAGGCCGAAAATCAAACCCAAAATTTGTTTGTTTAAAACCATATTCGGTTCGGTTTTTGGTTCTATATATTTATGTTTTTTCGGTTTCGGATCAGTTCGGTTCGAGCCAAAACCAAGGAAAACACAGCTAAACCATATAAACTGAACCGAACCGAATGGACCGACACAAAACTGAACCAAACCAAGTCACTTCGGTTCGGTTCTTGGTTCATGTCTTCCACAAAATCGGTTTTCAGTGCGGTTCATAGATAAGCTAAAGGGTGCTTAAGGTGCGGGGTTTCCTGCCGATTTAGACCTTTTGGAGGAATAGTAGGATATCATGTATAGGAAGCGAGTTGGCATCATGTTTAGGTGATCTAAAAAGCAAGATGAAAATTTTAGTGGAGAGATGAAATGAGGGTTTTGAAGATAGATCATAATAGATAGTCTTATTTGAATAGCGACTTCGTCGTTAGTTTTGAATTTAATATAGTAAGTTAGGACACTGTAAGTTTAATGTGAAAACTTAGGTTTAATTTGTTCTAAGATTGATTATCAGTAGTAAAATACCTTCTTTAGTTTACTCATAATTATTAGTCTAGGACATTATGTTTCTAAGATAGTTGACTACCTAGGTATCATAAAGAGGTTAGTGATGACATTATGTTTAATTAATCTTGTGAACGAGATGAGAAGTTCGCTAGAGAGACAAAATGAGGCGTTCAGAAAATGTAGAGTTACTAACAAGAGGAGTTCCATTAGTCTTCACAATGTCATATACTCATATCTTATCGTTGAAATGTGTTCCTTGGTAGCTGTTGTTTGATATGGGTTTGTAAGACTGATGCAACAATTGATTTTCAATTTATCAGTGGTAGTGATTTGGTTTTATATATCTGAGTCATATGGCATGTGTTTATATGTACTAAGTAGTAACCGATGATTCGTTAACCTGGTTTGTTGCAAGTCGTCTTCTTGGTTTAAAGATCTTTTTTATCGTAAATACTGATTGGCTACTTCTTTTGGTACCTCGTATATATTGAACTATCGAAGGAAGGGACATTTAACTTACTTTAGGTCAAGTGTGCCAAGCTTGAATGAGATTTTTTCACAAAACATTTGTGTGCTTTCACATGTAGACTTTTAATGGGGGTAATGAACTATAGCATATGAAAACTTGACTTGTTGCTTATTCTATAGTCTTTGAGCCTCAAGTACACCCCCCTCACAAAACAAAAAAAAAAAAAAAAAAAAAAAAAAGGTTAAAGGTATAATGATATAATTGCGTGTGTGTGTTTGGGGCCACCCCGGTTATCCAAAACAATCTGGAGTTCCTAAAAATGACCCACTAAATCTTTTTATGGCCCAAGTTCTTTAATTGTGTGTGATTGCTTGCTGATAGTAAAGCCTTTATGCAGAACATTATGTACTGTTCTAGGGTGACTTAAAATTGGTTATGATAGAAGTTGTAGATAAAAGTTGAAATGACCCAACTTAGACATGTCATAGGCGGTTCTCTAAAAATATAGATCCACAAGCATGTCTTGCCACTGAATTATCACAAAGGTGGCTGTTTCCGAGTGCTTGTCGCTCACTCCTGTATGCTTCTTTTTCTTCTTGTTAGTTACAAGGTGACAACATAAAACAAGCAGTTCAAGTGCCTTGTCGTTTATACCTTTTTTACTTATCTAGAATTTAGTAATTTTTTTGTTCTTCATATCTTCTATGATGATAACCGATGATAAGGAGAGTGGTGATATGCTTTCTGTAGGCGTTTGTGTTTCCTTTGAAAGTCTAGAAATAAACAAAAACAACCCGTTTGACCTGTTCTTTTAACTAACAAATAAACAACTACTAATAAACGATAAACTTTGACCATCAAGGTTGAGTGATTGAGGTAGGAAGGTAAGCTGGAAATGTATACTGGATGGTATAGTGCATTTAAAGGTGAATTGGACATGATCAGAAGGTGAAAAGTGTCAGAATGATTGTTAGAGTTGTTGTTTAGTATCTGTTTCTAGTATGTAAGTGTTGTATGTTTGTAGTGTTGTATCAGTTTTTGGGAGATGTCCAAAAATCTTGATGTTATTATGTACTCAATTTGGAAGTATATATAAATTCACCTTTTGCACTAAAAAAAAAAAACGATAAACTTTGACTATCAACCTTTAAGGCATAACCAATATGTCACCTCGTTTCTAATCACGCTGGGTTTTTGACCTTTATTATTTACCTTGGCGTGAAGTCAATGCATCTTATCTGAATTGCTTTTATTCATTATTTATGTATTCGCCATTGTTCTTGTCTATATCCTAACTTCTTATCTTATATTCATGATGGCAAAAATTGGCAGAGTGGGATGTCAAGGAAGAAGGGAAAGAAGTAACCCAACAGTGGGAAGACGATTGGGATGACGATGATGTGAATGATGACTTCTCTCTGCAGCTCAGGAGAGAACTCGAAAGCAACACTGAGAAAAAGTGAGTGACATCTACAAGTCTAGCATTGTTTGTTTTCTTTTTTAAGTGATTGCTTGCAAGTGAATTCTGTGTTTCAAATGAATGAATGTTTAAAGGCATCAACTGTATTCAGCTTCTGAACATTATCTGTCTTATGTATCTTTTATAACATTTAACCGTTTTGTAGAGCAGTGACAATATTTAGAGACGTAGTGATTGAAGTTATCAAACACCCTGCATTAGTCTTTTTTTTTTCTTCTTTTCAAAAATTTAACCATCACTTTTAATCCCCAGACATGAACACACATGGTCTTTTAAACACATTGCATCTCAATAAACATTCCACCATCTGAACTCTAAAGACAAGATCGTGATCATAAAAACAGCTTTTGGGTTGCTTCATCTCTAAGCCAACTCTAAACAAACATGCCCCGGAAATCTATCTTCCTTTCCTCTTCTCTCTATTTCAACACCAGTTATACAAATTGGACAAACTGCGGTATTGATAAGCCATGAATCCACACAATTCGCATGAAAACTATGCTTACAATTCGGTAACATCCTGCATGTATCACCAGCCGTAAAACCATCCAAACACACTATGCACTCAACTCTTTTCTCCTCTTCTGCATCATCTTCTTGATCCACACTATATTCATACAATGGCAGCTTCTTTATATCATCTTCTGACATAGGACTACTGTTTTGCACCCCAACACTAATCTCAATGCTTTCTTGAGGCATCATTGGTGTGCACATAAATACACATACAGAAATTGTGACTTCGACAACAAAACCCACAAGTAGCAACACTATAGAAGTTATATCATCCATGATTGATCTTGATTCCCAAGTTATTAGAAATATGGATGAATAATGGAGGTGTGTTAGAATGTAGATGTGAATAAGGGCAAGTTTGGTGACTTTAACAAAGATAATACTTCGTATAGTGTTAAGGATTTGTCTAATTCTTGAAAGTGTAAATTTGAAAGCAATTGGAGTATTCACGCTGACCAGAGAATACCTATTATTATACTTGCCAAGAAAAGAACATAGGCATTGGTATTTTTTGGTCATTTCGTTAATATCTGATGTTTAATATATTGATGAACACACAATAAGAATGTCCATTTAAAAATCGCTTCAATAGCGGTCCACTCAAAGATGGAGTTTCTATTTCGTTTTGTTTGGTCATTTGAAAGGTTTGTTGTTGGTTCTTTGTCTAAGTAGTAGCGGCGCTGAAAAGTTTACAAAAGAATTTTTTTTTTAATCTATACTAAGTTGTTTAATTCATTGCAAAAAGTCCATCTATTTGTTATGCATGAAGAAATGATAAAATTGAAAGTACAAGGAGAATAATGAGAGAAACGGAATAGAGAACGTATATTCATGTAACATAGGCGAAGTCATTTATTTAATGGCAATCTTATCACATCCTACCTCTCTTCAGATGAAGAGATAACTTGAAAGCAACACCAAGAAAATCTGAGTACAGTATGTCTATGTCCTAGTACTCTTTCCATATTTCAGAACCGAATTAGTAAGTTAATACGGTATGTCAAATGAATGAATGACTGGTCATATCAATGGTATCAAACTCGTGAAGATAATCTGTTATTTTTTGTCATACATCCATAACATATAATCCTAATCATAAATTATAGAATGAAGATCGAGTCCTCCAACGGCCAAATATCAGCAACTATGTTTAAAATCTAAAGAGTGATAATATTATAACCTTTTCAATTATTATACATTCGACAAGGTAAGCTACCTCGCCTATGCCCTTTATCAGTTGTAGAAATTGAACTTCTACCCTTTTTAAATACCAAAGACAAAATATCACATTCTAATATCAGTGATTCACAACTCCTTGGAGCTTCAACTTTTGAAACCTAATACACGAGATCGTCATCACTACGCCTCTTGGGGTGTGGCCAACTTCATCTTTAAGTCACCTCCAAACAAACGTCACCCTAAAATGTAATCTCTCCTCTACTTCTCTCTAAATCAACACAAGTTCTACAAATAGGACAAGCAGCACTCTTGATAAGCCATGAATCAATACAGCTAGCATGAAAACTATGCCTACAATTTGGCAACGATCTACACTTATCACCATCCTTGAAACACTCCAGACATACTGCACAATCAACTCTTTTCACATCCTCTGCATCATCTTCTGGATTCAATATGTAATAATACAATGGTAGCTTCTTTATATCATCTTCTGACAAAGTATTACTCCTTTGCACCACAGTACTATTCTCAATGTTATCTTGAGTCATCTCAAATGTACTATTAGATATGCATATATGAATAATGACTAAAACAGCAATACCCACAAATAATAACACCATAGAAGTTACGATTTCTAGCACCATGATTGATCTTGATTCCAAATTTACTAAGAAACACACAAACAATGGAGGTATGCTTGAATGAAGATATGAAGAAGGGTAAGGAGAGTATCATGAGAAAAACAAAATTGATATATTAGTTTAAGGATTTTTGTCATTCTTGAATGTTTAAATGTATTATTTGAAAGCTACTGGAGTTGATGTTGATGCTGACCAATGAATACTAATTACTTGTCAAGAAAAGAACATAAGCATTGGTATTTCCGGTCATCTGTATTTGTATCAGATTTATAAAAGATGCAATACGAAGCCTTATTTGGATCAAAATGGTTGTGTAAGGTAGTGTTCTTTTTGTTAGTTTGGTCATATGAAATGTTTTTTTGGTTGTTTCAAGCCCAAAGGTTATCACAGTCAGATAATTTACAAAACAGTATAACTGTGATTGAAAACAAAATGTATCTTAACCACCGAGACCCTTAGAGATCAAGTTACCCTTACGCCCTTTACTGCCCGAGTCATTGCTATGGGTATACCTGCGTGAATGGGTCAAGTTGAAGGACAAAAGTTAGTCATGTTATTGTGCGCTGCAAGCTTGGTTCTTGCACAAATTGTGTGGATTAGGAGATCATGTTGTTAACAAAATATGTGTTTTTGTTTCTTCTGGTAAGTGTGCTTATAAATTAGGGAGGAAATGACATGGAGAGTGATGTGTGCTAAAAAAATAGAAGTTGGCTTAATAGGCGTATAGTTTCAAGATTTGATGGTGACTTTTCAAAATAAAATTAATATCTTGTTTGGCTCCCTCCACGGCTCTAAAATATTCTAGCAATCAAAGATTCATCAAAGACAAAAACTTCATTTTCCTTGATGATTAGACCATGTTGAAGGTTTGAACATGATAGATATATAGTAATGAGGTTTGATGATTAGACCTTTGTTGAAGGGTACAGGTCGTTATATATTGTTTGATATTTAGTAAGAGAAAAAGATTTATGATTCATAATACGTATTAGGCTAATATGTTCTTGATTGGTACAAATTGTACTTGAATCTGGTTTGTTAGAATGTCTTAACCAAGATGATTGGCCTTCGAAACAACCCCTAAAATATTTTAGGGATTGATAGCTTTTGAAAGTAGATCCGTGGGCTTCTGTGTGCCCATCGAGCATCATTGCAGATGAAACCATGAATCCAAAAAGACCATTCAAAGAGAGATGATAAATTGGTGACTAGTACAACAAGAGAGCCTTGCTATATGAGCCAAGTTTAACACACTTAAACACTTATCTTGTGGGATCAAGTATCATTTGATATGAAAATATAATATATATTAAAACACAAGTATGCCAAATGCAATAAAATATTATTTTTTAATGTTCATGCTACAGTAGTCAAACTTTTTGTTTTGTTTTGTTTTTGTTTTTATTATTTTTCATACCAAACGGGCTCGAAAAATTATGAAACTTGGGCCATTATTAACGAAATAATTTTTCCAACAAAAACGAGTATAAATATGCAATACTTTCTCGAAATCAATATATTTTTCTTTGTTTTTGTTTTTATTATTTTTCGTACCAAACGGCCTCGAAAAATTATGAAACTTGCGCCATTATTAACGAAATAATTTTTCCAACAAAAAAAAGTTGGGGAACACCCCCACCCCCTCCCCCCGCAACGCGGGGGGTCATCCCACTCATTTGATATGAAAGTTCGTAACAAGTATACTCTAGTTAAAGTTGAGTGTTTCACTATAGGGATGAGCATATCGAACCGAATCCCGGAACCGAACCGGAACCATACCGAAACGGTACCGAGTCCCGATATACGGTACGGTACCGGGACTACTAAATAAGGCCAAAAAAAAATTCGAGACATTTTGGGTTCGGGATGGGAATTATTCGGGAAATCCCGATTTGGTACCGAAATTAGAATAGTCCATGTTTTTTAATGAATTGTGTTATCCAAACACCCATTTGTTCCATGCAACAAGCAAACCAAATGTAAAAAAAAAAAACCCTACTGTTACTAACAAGTAACAACTACAGTTCTTTCACAAAATCTTCCAAAAAATTAAACCCTAATTTATTATCAATCACACAAGTCATCTCAATCTTTATCATTGGAAAAGTATGGAGTTATGTTTAATTTTGTTTTTCTTTTTAACATATATCACTGATATAACAAAAAATAAACTTTTAAGGTCTAAACCAGTAATGGAGTTAGAAAATGCGGTTAAATATATTAGGTATTCATCACAAAGGATAAACAATTTCAAAAGTTGCATGAACAAAGTTAACCTTGAATCAAATAAGTTTTTGTGCAGTGAATGTCCTACTAGATGGAATTCCAAGCATGATATGTTAAAGATTGCATGCTCGTTAAGGGAAGTGTTTTTCAAATATGAACTTGTTGATGATTGTTATTATCGTGATCTTGAGAGAGTGCCGGAACATTCGGACTTTGGTGTGTGTGAAGGCATTGTTGAATTTCTAGAAAAATTCAAATTTAAAACCGAACTAATTTCCTCTTCTTCAAAGCCCTTAGCATATCTCTTTTATAGAGAAATTCTAGATATAGACAAACATCTTCGTTATTGGGCGACTAAACCTGAGTTTTGTCATATGGTTAAAAAATATAACAAGTATTGGGGGAAATTTGATGAGCTTAATGATTATATGTATTTTGCCACCATATTGGACCCGACTATGAAACAACATCTTGTTTCACATGGGTTCAAAAAGATGTTGGAGTACAACATGTCTAGTGAAAGTCCTTTATCCGATGATGCTCTTAATGCCATGGTAAGGGAGATGTTGAAAGAAGTTGTGAAAAGGATGGGAGTTTTGTTTCAAACATACAAAACAAAGTTTGACATGGTTGTGTCAAAACTCATAAAAAAAAACCAAGAATCAACAATCTTGTAAATCCTATGTTGGGGATAATGCATTTTTGGATGATTACTAGAATTTGGAAGACTCCGGCTCCATTGAAATGGATACCGAGTTAACTAGGTACCTAAATGAGCCGCGAATTAGATTTACTAGTGATTTTGACATTCTCGAGTGGTGGAAATTAAATGCTCAAAGATTTCCAATAGTAGCTCGAATGGCTAAAGGTAACTTACTACATTTTATGATGATTTTATTCCTTATGTTTTACGTTATTATTGTTTTACAAGTCTTTATTATTTTTTAGATATTTTGGCAATTCAAATAATTACCGTTGCATTGGAGCCGGCTTTTAGTACGGGAGGTCGTGTTCTTGACCCATATAGGACTAACTTGTCTTATGCCGTAGTTGAGGCGTTGATATGTACCCAAGATTGGGTAAGAAAGTCCAAAAAAGCTATAATAGATGACATCGACGATCTATTAAATGATGACGATGTTGCAAAAGGTAATAGCTTATCTTGAACTAGCTTATAGACCCGTGGCATCCACGGGGTTTTAGAGGGATTTTGTGCAAGAAAGGATTAGTACGTGAATATAATGAGAAAGAACAACGTACGTAAACGATATAATATTTTCTTTTAACCAAAAAATAAGTTATAAGTGAGACAAAGTATGTAATACAATTCTTGTAAATATGTGTCTAATAAACGTTGATTGCCTGTTGGTTTCGAATATGTTTGTCTTGAGAAACAAATCCACGTGGTGAAAATTCTACCATTTGCAAAAAAGGTCCATACCGTGAGCAACTAATAAGTAAAAAAGTAAGCTAAATATTGTTGATTGTTATAATAAGTGAAAATAAGATAAATACGACAAAACATGTCATTTGTATATTGTACATACATGCTCAACGTGTGATCATAAACCTTGAAGAACTTCTTTATATACAACATTTGTAGTAGTGTTTGATAGGTTACCATCCGCATCTGAAACAACAATCTTCAAACCTTTTTTGCTCTTGACACGTGAAAGAGCCACATATAGCTGTCCATGTGTGAAAACAGGACGTGGCAGATACAATCCCACTTTTGAAAGCGATTGCCCTTGGCTTTTGTTTATTGTCATTGCGAATGACACCGAAATGGGATATTGTTTCCTCACAATCTTTAGAGGTAAACATTTATCAGATGGAGTAATTCTCAATCGTGGTATGATTACCTTGTTTCCAAAATGTGTCCCATTAATGATCTGTGCTTGAATAGAAGACCGTGATAAGCGTAAAACCTGAAGCCGCGTTCCGTTACACAGTCCATTTGATTGGTCAATATTTCTGAGCAACATTATCGGTATACCAACTTTTAACACCAACTTATGATTTGGAACACCTGAGAACTTTAGTCCATTGATAAAATCTGTTGAGAAAACAGATTCATCGATTGATGTGCCACGGTCTGTTCTATCAACACTATCACAACTAAGGTAAACCATTTCATCACCTGGAAATGCCTGAAGCAAGTGGTCGTTTATACTGTCGACCACTTCATTAGTAGGAGCAAGAATGGCCTTTTCTTGAAAATAGGACGGATCATCTATGTTATCCAAAAGGTTTGGATAGGTAAAATCTACAATGGATGCTATCGGGTCAGAAGAGTCATCTATTAGAATATCTTTCGGTATATCTATTGGAAACTCTCCGTCGTCTGCATCTCCGATCTTCCCGTCTCCTATTTTTAGTGATCCCACAAATGAGATTGCTTTAATGACGCACTTACAATGTCTTGTCGTGAACCTTTTGGAACAACTGGAAGAATTTGTCTGAAATCACCACCAAATACGACTGTCATCCCACCAAAAGGCGTGTCACAACTGTCAAACCTCGTCTTACGTAGTACGTCGCGCAATGACCGATCCAAAGCCTCAAAACAAAGCTTATTTGTCATTGGCGCTTCATCCCAAATAATTAGCTTGCATTTCTTTAACAACGATGCAAGATCACTTTGAGGGCAGATGGAGCAAGTAGAAGTCTCATCAATATTGATAGGAATATGGAATCTTGAATGAGCAGTCCTGCCACCTGACATCAATAAAGATGCAATACCACTTGATGCGACGTTTATGACGATATCACCTTTTCTTCTTATAGCAGCAGCAAGGGTTTTCCATAAATATGTCTTCCCAATACCACCGTATCCGTATACAAAATATACACCTCCTCCACCTGTTTCTACGGATGTCATGATAGTCTCATATACGCCTTTATGTTCGTTGGTTAAAGCAGTGTACATGCGGTTATATTCAGATTCCAACTCCGTTGCGTTATAATGTGTCTCATCATATATAAGTCGATTACCGAACTGAGTTATGTATCTTTCATCTGGGTAAGGCAACTCAGGAAAACGCCTCAACGTTGTTCCTCTGGATAGCATAAGCTGCTCAATCCAGAACAAAGCAATATTTTTCTTTTCATCGTCACTCAGTCGCAAGCCTGCACAAAAGAGTAATATTTTTTATTCGATCAAGTAACAAAAAAAGTATTAATGTATTATATTTGACAAATACTAAATGATGTACCTGGTAATTTCAAAATCAAGCTTCTTTTGTATTCGACATCTTGTGCAAGTAAATGCCAGGTTTCTAACCAGACAGTCAAAGGTGTTTGAAGCTCTTTTTGAGAGAGCAATGTGACAAAAAGGTCACGTAGATGTTCAGCCGGTGCCCAATCGGATGCGTCTTTAATACTTTGAATGTACTCCTTGTCGTCCTCTAAGAGACCCGCTGCATAGCAAGCTTCTTTGTAAGTAGGATAAACCACGTTGTCCCAGGTTCTTATATCTGCGTGAGACCTACATCCTTTCTGACAATTTAGTAGCATCCTACAGTAGAAAGCCTCACCGGTTGAAATAGGAACACTATGAATTCTCCCAATTGCGTATTGTTTCTTCCTGAAAGTCCAAATTCTGTTTTGAGCATTCCATACCAATTTTGTAAGAAAGTCCGCATAAGTAAGTTCCCTTACAGCATGATACTTCTGGTTCATTTTCATACATTCATCAAACATAGATGCACCTACTGATGGCTTGTTGATAACTGTTTGAAGATCAGAGTTCTCGTCATATACAACTCGCTGCTCGCCTTCAAGGTGAAAAGATAGCCTTTCAACATGCGGTGTTATATAGTGAATCTCAAACCCAAATATCCTCCACGCAGCCTCACATGCCGACACATACCTGCAATCCAAGTAGGCCTTAATCTCGTCAACTGGTTTAGCAGTTTCCTGATGCTCTCCCGTCGCACCTGGTTCATACAACTGTGCAGAGACTCTATCTGGTCCTTTGTTTATATACTTAAACAAATATTTAATTGCCCCCGTCTGATTACACCATTCAACGTTAAGGTGACACTGATAACGTTTGAGAAGCGTAGCATTGTAAGGTATAACATAACCGTTATGCAACTTGTGTCCACTCTTTTCAACATAGTTTCCGTTGTCACGTCGCCTATAAACAGGGTAGCCTTCCGAATCGACCGAACTCTGTTGTACAAATTTTTTGGGAAAGTGTTTGGTACATTTACCATTTGTGGTGCAGACCTGATTTGGTTCATCAGTACCGCAAGGACCATGCATCATAAAATCAGAAACTAATTTGTGCAAGTCGGGGTCCTCGTTTGGATCTGGGATCTCAGCAGATATGAATTTGTCTATCTGTTGAACATTTGGAATCTTGTCATCCTTATGCAAAAACAAACATATGTGTGCATGCGAAAGGCTTCTCTTCTGGAACTCAACGGTATACACAGCTGAAATTTGTTTTTTATACAATTAATTAGTGTCAAGTGAATATAAATTTGACACTTTCAAAACAATGTGGCACAAGTAGACGTTAAAGAATGTTAAAATAGGTATATAAAAGATAAATAGACTACCTGCTTGAATGCGTCCGAATAGATGTAATTCTTTGACATCCTTTATTAACTGATCGAGTTTCATTTTAAAAACTCTACTAAGCACATCAGGACGGTCCGTAGATGAAAGCTTGTGCTCGCGCATATATCGTGCAATTTCAGGCCAATTAGGATTGCATGTTATCGTTAAAAACAAATATGGACAACCATACCACTTACACAAAGCCATGGCATCCATGTAGTTTGGTGCATGTACCTTGGTCCACCAGTATACGAAGAAGGCAGTACGATAGGCTTTCCAAGCTGAGTAGGGTCGGTGTTTTCAGATGCAATGCTTCGACGGATATTAGAGTACGTATCACATCTAAGTTTTGACTGATTGGACCGATGGAAATATAAACGCTCAGTCTCAACCATAGTGAAACCATCCACAAGAAACTGTTGAAACAACCGACCTCCACGCACAAACAAATTCTCTTGATTCGGACGGTCTTGAATTCGATAGGCAAACAACTCCCGCATAGTAACCGTTTTGTCCTTTTTGCCCGTTTTCGGTTGGCCAGTGATACTTTTTTGAGGAATTCCCAAAGTATATCCATCTTGCGCACAGGGCATCAACAAAGGGTATTGCAAAGCAAGGTACATAGGGTGAAAAATATTAATACGCTGCAAAGGTCCATCATGCTTTTGCAAAACAATGTCCCGATCCTCTGCACAAGCATCCACGTCTCCTACAATAAGACCGGCGACTTCGTTCCCAGTTGGAAGGTCATATTGGCGTTCGTCTTTGCCCCGCTTCGCAATCAGCTTTATTCTTATATTCTGCTCGTTGTCTTCTGTGTATGCCTCACGTGCCCTTCTAAATGTTTTAACCAAATCACTTGATTCATCTAAAATATCTTTAACTTGATTGATAATGTTTCGATCGACAGGAGTCTTTGAGTTTGATGGAGCAGACGTCTTAGAAGAAGAGCTGCGAATCAAAACATATTGGGATTAAAAACGATTAAGATTGCAGGAAAACAGTAGGAGCATGCTTTGAATGTGTACATACTAAAGAAGTAAATCTGTTATACATATTACCTTAATGTCTTTGCTCTATTGTCTATTTCGTTTTCTGTGTCGTAGATATAGAGCTGTGCAAATTTGGGTGGAGCACCTTCTTCAGGAAGTAAACTACCGATACTATGATAAGTCTGTCCATGTAACCGAAAAACATAAGGACCACGTCCTTTCTTGTTTATCGAATCATCAATCCTCCCACCCATTGAGGTAAAAGCAAACATGCTGTTGTAGGTTCTGATGTTCTTTTTGAAATTCTGGCTCTTAGCGTCGTCGTTCATAAATAAGTCAAGCAATGGTTTTGGAGTCGGAGGTGGGGCATCAAGTTTAATTTTTCCCTTGCCGCAGCATATACTGTAAGGTTTGTTTGCCGGATTAGCGTTTCCTGTTGTCGCTTCATTTTCCCATAACAAAGCGTGACATGCTGTACACTCAAATGTAGGATCTCCATGGTCGTAGTAATCTACGTAAATAAAAGCAAATTTGTTTTATATTTGACATCAGCAATAAGAGCTTTCTGGGAATGATTAAAAAATAAGATATGCAATTACCTTCGGATATGCCAACGTATTTGTCGTAAACTTTTCGTACATGACCATCATCATCAAGATTAAAGGCAATAGGCGTGCGAGTTGCTAAAGGAGCTCTCTTATTTTTTTTTGTCCTTCTTGACGATTCTCCGATTTCGTAACTTGATTTTTGTGTTGTTAACACAGAAAAGTTGGTTGCGGAACCCGACCTTGATGTATGTTTAGAGGACTCATTAACGGGTGTGAGAAACTGTCTTTGAAAAGTAACTGTGCAACCACATTATAAGAATGTTAACGACATGTTAAAAAAACAACCGTTCTGTTGCAAACGAAAATTAAAATATTTAGATGCTACCATTTGAGATGTCAGTCAAGGGAGAATGCCGTTTCCTCGCTGTAGCAGCTGGTGTTAATGTATGACCACTTGTTGTAACAGAGGTTGGTGTAAGTGTAGGACTATTTTTATCGTTAACAGTGTTGCGGCAGACTGGCATTTGTGATACTATATAAGATAAATACAATGATGTTACATTTATTACACTTGTTAAATAGAATAAGTATAATATAATTGTATCAGTTACTAACCGGGAGAATTTTCTGAATTATGGTGTCTGGTAACGCCTAAAGGAATGCGAGTAGTTATAAGATTTGGCTGGTTGTTTGTATTAAAGGAGGAAGTACCTGTACATTGGTTGTACACATGGAACCGTTGCAATTTAAAAAAGCATAACGTGTAGTAAACGAATCCAACCACTTAAGTTAAGTTGAACCAAACCTGTTTTCGACAAAGTTGCAAATGAAGAAACTGCATTTTTCATTAGCAGAGGATTCTTTCCTGATATTATACACACATGGATAATGATGTTAACAAATAAAAAGTGTAGTAAATAAATTGTGTGACATTATATAACTATAGAATTAGCTTACCACTAATATGGGACGATACTCGTGAGTTTCTTTGTTTAGCATAATGACTTGTTGTCTCGACAGTTTCTGGTGTTGCTTTGGTTGAAACCGTACCATGAGATGTAGGTGCTATGTTTTCTAAAATAGTGATACATATAATAATTATAATGACATTTTAATCGAATACATTATGAAAACAATGTGTTTAAAGTTAACCTTTTTGCGATGGAGTCATTTGACTACTGTTGGCAGACACAAAACTAACATTATGCGCATTGATCCCTACATTAGAATACACAATAAATTGTAAAATCATTAAAATTCTTAAAAGGTAAAAAAATAAACTAAACATTGGAAGAATGTTATAAAGTAAGAGTAACGAAACCTCGATGCAAATTAGGAGTAGAACTTGTTGCTGGCCTTCCTAAAAATGAATTTGTGACAGGTCTAGGTGGGAGAGCTATGCGAAACATTCATTGAATAGCAGTTAGTGTACGTGCAACACAAATACTATATAAGTAGTGTAAAAAGAAGTTGAACTGGGTCTATAAAATGGATAGGTAACTAACTATTAGTCACGTCAGAAAGAGGCAGCGTTCGATAAGTTGTTGGTTGAGTCGCTGTACAATTAATAGAGGAACCTATGAATTAAAAAAATCAAATGAAGAAGGTATTAAAACGGAAAGAATGTAAAGAAATATTTCGTTACATGATTATGTGTAGGTCTTGTTAATTCATATTTGTTAGAAAAAATAAATGAAACACAAACAAAATTCTAAATAGAGGTATTCTTTTGTTATTAACAGAGTTTATACCTAAATGATTGCTTTGTAATGTGGAGGATCTATTCGAAAAAGTCCATGGAGCGACATTTACACTTAGTGGATCATCTAATGAATGGAAACTCAAAATCAATAAGACGATGTGAAAAAAGTAGGAATCTATTCGAAAAGACGTTATTCGAAATAGAAGCTTACAATTCAATAGTTGTGTCAAAGATACTCTTCGATTAGATGAAGGAGAATCTACCAACATGGGTTGTGCAACATTGCCTGATGAAACAAAAGAAGCTGATTCAAAGGATGTTGAATTCTTACCGGAGGTGGAAGTATTCAGGTGTTGTCGAACATTCTTATTGGGAAGTTTTTTTAGAAGATGTACGCTTTGTTGAATTCTTAGAAGTGTTTTCATCAGCCATGGTGATGTTATTGAGGATTATAAGTATAGGATGTTAATGAAAATGAAGAACATATATATATATATATATCATCAAAGGAAAAGTATATTAGCACACATGCGTTTGAAAAAACGTTTTAAATGCATATCCATTTCATAAATTATGAAGATACCATAACATGTTTAGCCTGATATTAAGTTATAATTATTTGCAGTTACTCAATACTAAATGGACTAATATTTCGGCAAATAAAGTTTGTTGATTGGTTCGTTTAATTTTTGTAACAAAATTTTAGTATTAATCATCACATCATGTGTAAGTAGAATAAAAACCACAACCGAAAATTGAGCGTGACATGGGCTAATATTGAAATCAAACTTGGAATTAGAAAATTGCATTACATAAAATAATCATAGTCGTTTCTTATTCGTTACACTTATTATTTGAAATCATCATAAGAAAATGTAGCCGGGATACGAAATCATTGATGTTGAACACGATTCAATCTTCGTCGAAGAAGTTTAGGTCAACAATATAGTCATCATCAATATCATGACCCATTTCACGAAGCTGGTTGATTAAATTATTTGCCTTGTTAATCTTTGCCAACAAACCGCTTAGAACTTTTTGACATGCTTCTTCATCTCCAACATTAAATCGTAGCCAATCAATGATGGGCTCTGGGTCGAACTCATCTGATAAAAAAAAAAAAACACTTGTAAAATTGTTTTAACACATTGTCAAGTATAGTGATGCATTATATTTTATTACCTTGATCTTGTTTCGAAGATTGACCTTCTTCAAAAAACGATTCTCCAAAAGGGTTATCAGTGACTTTACTCTCTGGAGATGGTTTGTTTTCAACTGGAACATCAACTCCACTATTTTCTGCACTCTTCGATTCAACGTGACTCGTGGGATTGGAAAGTTCGTCTTTTTGATTCTCATCATCTATGGATGAGCAGTCATCGATACATTTATTGACTAACAATTTTGAGAACATTTCCGAAACACTTTTTTCTGTAGGTGATGCCATAGAAGAGATTTGGCAAATTGTGTGTTTGTGATTAATTAGTTGATTCTCCAACGTATTTATAGAAAAACCTTATACATTCTCATCAACATTTAGTATTGATTCTTCTATTTTGAAATAATATTATGTGTGAATCTATTTTGAAATAATATTATGTGTGAATTATGGTAACAATGGAATGATTGGAATGCTTTAATTATAGGTATGTCTATTAGTGTACAAAAAACGTTTCATACTTTGATGGTTACAACATTTTGTGTTGGTTAATTTATTTAGGCAACATATATCATTGGCAGATACTGTACATTAAGAGATGTTATTTTAGGCGAAAGTTTATCATAACTTAATAATCCTAAACTTGGTAAAGATTTACAGTTTTTCAATTGCATTAATGGTAATTGTTTTTTTTTTCTTGCACATAATCGTGTATTAGTTAAACTTGGTAAAGATTTACTGTTTTTTCAATTGTAGTAATGGCAATTTTTTTTTATCATAATAATCGTGTATTAGTTAAAAGATAAAGTAGTAAAATAATATGATCTTGATTCATTTAAGTTGATTTTGTAAACATATGATTGATTGTCGAATTAGACCTTTTCACCGCTTATAAGCTTTAGGTGACTACATATTCAATAAGATTTGGCCCATTATAAATTTTGCCCAATGATGAGTTTTACTTGACTACAGATTTAATAACAGTCATTATACAAAGTTCATGATGTAAAGTTGTACATTAATCGGAAAGCATAATGATAATATAAAAGCTTTGATTGAAAAAGACAATAATAAAATAACAAAGAATGAAATGACATGTTATATTATTATGTAAAGTAGTACGTGAATGATGTCTAATGATAACATTGAATTTTCATTTTCCAAGCAAAAACATATAAAATAAAAAGAAAAAAAAAAAAAAAAAAAAAAAAAAAAAAAAAAAAAAAAAAAAAAAAAACGAAATGCCAATTATGTTTATTGAGGATCATGACAATCAAAGATCATTGATATTAACCCATATGCCATCTTGGCTTGCGCTATTCTTGTTATGAACATCTTCATCACTCTCTTCATCAATGAGAGCATACTTCTTTTCTTTGGCTTCTTTGGCTACTGAAGTGTCTAGTTGTTGAAGAAAACCTACGTCATTATCAAAGTCATCCAAGTGGTGAACATGATCAGTAGATTTTTGAATCAATTGCTCATCCTCTTTATAAAACTCTTTGGATTCATCAATGGTATCATTAGTCGGTTCATCATTAACACTAAAATAATGTTTCTTTGCAATGGAAGTTTGTCTAGAATTGCTGGTACGATTAAACCTAAGCGGGCTTCCATCATGGAATTCCTATGTTAAATTTGGCATAATGGGCGTAAAAGTTAGTAGTATATGGTATCAATAAAACATTGTTAGAAGATGTTTAAAACGAATTTAAAATTAATATGAAACATAAATATTGATATGCTTACATACCATGTTTTGTTCCTTTGGACCATGATTTGTAATTATTTTGTTATTGTATAAAGGTGATACGTCATCATCATCCGAGTAAACAATATCAAAAACATTTGTGTTGCCAACAGCAGCATCATGGTTCGTAAATCTCTTGCGTTTGTTGTTGATGGGAAAATCCTGTATGTTTAGGAATAAAACATGTTTACATAACAAATAATTTACTTTTTCTATTTTTTAAAATATTCTAACACACACCAAGTCATGGTCAAATCGAACGGTAACCTGCAAATGTTTTTTGACTTCATCGTTTGATGTGTTTGATTGTTCTTGGTTGTTGATGACCTACAAAATACATAAACATAAACATATTCAAAAAAATTCAATAAAGAATGATACGAATTTACATGGATGTTGCAATAATAAAAGTCGGAATACACTTGTAAACAATAGAATAAAATTAGCATTCTTACATCTGTTGATTTAGAATGAAACATTGCGTTTGCAAGGAAGAAGATGAAAGAAATATAGAGACACATTATTTGGTGATGTTGAAAGTATATATAGAGTAGGAAGACCTTGTGATTTAAGGAAATGATATGGTTTCAATTGCATTTTTAATGTACATTGAGCATATCACATTTTACTACAATTAATATATTGTATCATCTAATTTTATTTAAACCATTTATAAGTTTTGTTTATTTTACTTATGGAATAGATATTAACCGATTCTTATTAAAAAGTTATTATTGCATTGCTTAAAATGAGGAACTTGTGGATGTGATATTAAATGAAACGCCTATACATGTATTAACAGACACAGAGCACATTCATTGATCATCATCAAGTGCTAAAAAAACAGAGGCAAATAGAGTCAAGAAAAGGTAATGATATACAACCAAAAGAAAATAATAATAATAATAATAATAATGTTTTAATTGATCATTTGATTCTCATCTACATGTAAGTAGTGATTTTTACGCTGTTTATAGGGACTTGTTTCATGTCTTTGTGGAAAAAGTAATTCAATATGAGTTTGTTCTTGCTATGGCTATGTAAATATAATTCAACATTTATAATTATAGTAGATTAATTGAACACCTTGACTAACCATTCTTTGTGTAGATGTTGTTGTCATGCTAAAAGGTATTTTTGATAAGCAAGACTTTCTTTGTTTTGGAATATGAGGATTATGGTTGATAATTAGAAATTTTTTTAATTTTTTTCCCCTATACTCATTATGCAGTGATTTGATGAATATAGTTATTGGTGTTTTAGCGTTTCACTGAATCTATGAGTTGCATGTGTTTGACGAATTTGATCTGTTTTATATGAAGTGAAATTGGGATCATAAGCTATAGGTGTGTTAGTTAAGCCATTAGTGATTTTTTATGGATTTGTAAGTTTATGGTTCTTTAAATGGGAATTTAGGTTGGAAATGTGGATTTTTTTTAAGGTTAGATTGGTGATCACTTTAGAGTGATTTAGATTGAGATTAAATGTAATGTATTTGTAAATAATTCAGTTGTGATTCTGCAACAATTGGTGATGTGAATGTTGTTACAATGTGCATTGTTAGTGTTTTAATGAGCGAAACTCGATATATGACCTTCTTTTGACTATTTGTTGACTGCCATTATTCAAGGATTGTTGGTGTGGTTTTTGTCATTACTACTTGTCATGTTTAGATCACATGCTTTGTTCTTGCAAGATTCTTGATGTGTTTTGATTGTTAACGACAAATTACTCATAAACCTAATATATTGTTTTTTTGAATGATAATTTGACAGGATGAGTCTTCAATTTGTGTTTGCTGTGAAGAAAGAAAATTTTCCAAAACAACAGGTAAAGGTATTAGGTGATAATGTAAAAGTACACTTGACTCACTTGTGAAAGTTTTAGCTTGTATATACATAATGGCTATATGTTTAGCGTTTCTCTTTTCAGCGTTTACCGTCTCTATTCACTGAAAGCTTCTACAAAGGAACTCCGTGGGTGTACTTAGTACACAATCGAGGGACAAAGCACAAAGTTTGGATCAAACCCGTCAATTCCACGGGAAACCATTACAAATTGTATGGTGAAGAGTGGGCAAAGTTTCTCAAAGACAGTAGGTACACAAATGTGGATGTTTTACACTTCATTCGTCAAGAAGAAGACACATACTACGTAACTGGCTATGATGATGGTGGTTATGAATGTGGTGGCTACAACCGCAAGGAGATAGGCACAAGGCAAATGAGTGTTGTGTACGTATGGGTGAAAATATTGGACATTCTACGGTGAGTGTACACGATATGACTTTTTTTTGTATACATGAATCTTGAATTTGATATAATTATTTTTTACTTGCTAAGCTATTGATTACTAAAAGTGTATACAAGTTGCTTCCCGGAGATTTCCTCCAAGATATTGTTAGTAACGAATACAATCTGAAGGTGGGTGGAATGTTTTTAGCAACCGTTAGGCATCGTCGTGTTCATATTCGAGGAACAGCTAATCCGAAAAAAATACGGAAACATGTTTTATGGAGATGGCTGGAATACTGCTGTTGAAAGTCAACACTTAGAACCTGGGAAGAAAATTGTTTTCACAAACCTCGGTGGTAATTCAGTTGCGTTGATTAGTTTTGCAACCAATGGACTTGGTTTAGGCTTTGAAAACATTCCAAGCAGACCAGTGAATGAAGATCTTCCTATATGTCGAGGTCCCCTAAACAAAGGTAAGTGGACGTATTGTTATAAAGTTTAAGATCATTTGGTATACAATATTATTAGTATTACTGCATGAGTTTAAGATATTGTGTTTATACGTTGAAAAACAGATAAAAGGATGTTTCACATATGTGACTGGGAAGGACAAGATCAACACAGCAAGAAGATGCTTGTTTTTATACTCCAATGGTGGCATATGTGTTAGATAAAAACCGTTTGGTAAGTAGTTAGAATTTTTGGTGTATGTGAAATACTTTTATATTTAAAATCTTTTTTAAGTTATGGAATAAATATTAAAACTTCTTGTTTTATCTTTGTTGGTAGACTGTACCTGCAAAATACGTTGATAAGACTGAGTTGTTCACATATGACTCTGCAATTGTTCGCCACGGTGGCATGGAGTTTACGGTTGAACTGGAAATTCAAAGGCACAAAAGGAAACGGGGACGCAAGATAAAGAATAACCATGTCACAATGATTGCACATGACAAATGGAAGCACATAAACACGCAGTACCGTTTCAGGAAAGACAAAATGATAAGGTTCAAGCTGGTTGACTTCATGAAAGATTTGGATGAGACAGTTGATCCTGAGTTTCCTGTGCTTGTTCCAATATTTGATATGTGTTGATTGAAGATGTTTAAGTAAAGACCTAGCTTTTGTTTTAAGGTTTCAATGGTTTGTTTGTTTCGAATAAGTATTAAACTCAAGACTTTTGTAGTATGGTTATGTACTAAGTTTGATCATGTTATCATACATTATAATGGGTATATGCTGGAACTAACCTAAGGTGCTTAAGTTGTTATGCATATGTTTCTTACATTTATCATGCTAATGAATGTGAGCTTGTAGATTAAGCCTTGGTCCATTTTAATGTCTTTTAAGCATAAACTGAGAAATCAGTGTATACTGAATTGAACAACCCTCTTTCAAGCTTATTTTGAATCACTTAATAAGCTGTGAATGAGCTGAAATTGTTCTAATAGTTCTTTGGTGCATCATTGTCATCTCTTTTGAGTTGCTTGTAGGATTTCCTTATTTCTTTTGACCTTATTCTTAAGCTCAAAAGTACCTACTCAGACTGTTTTGGGCTGCAAATTTTGCATTCACTGCTTAATTGGTTTTTGTTGCTTATTTCCTTTTTCATTCATCTTATTCTGTTTTCTATTGCTTATTTATATTGATTTTAGTATTTACTACCTTATTTGAGTTTGCACTTTAGATTTTAGAAGCGTCTTAGGTTATTTCCAGTTGCACTATGTTACTTTTCTTCTTTAATGAGTCCTTCCTTTGAGTGCTTTTTTTCATACTTAATTCTGGATATCAGACTTGGCCACAGCTTATGAGTGGTTTATCAAAAGCATCAAAGTTGCCTCATCAACTAAGCATACACTTAGACATCAGTGTATACTGAATCGAACATTCATCTTTGAAGGTTATTTTGAATCACTTAATAAGGTCTGATTGAGCTGCATTTTGTTATAAAAGATCTTTGGTGCATGAGTGTCATATCATTTTAGTTGTTTCTGGATTTCCTTATTTCTTTTGAACTTATTCTTCACCTCAAAACTACCTACTTAGACTGTCTTGGGCTGCAAATTTAGCCTTAACTGCTTAATTGGATTTTGTTGCTTATTTCCATTTTTTGCTTTAGCTTATTGTATTTTCCGTTGACTCTTTAGATTGCTTTTAGTAATTCTTAGCTTATTTAAGTTTTCCACTTTAGAATTTAGAACTATATTAGCTTATTTCCAGTGGCACAAAGTTACTTTTCTTAAAATATTATCTTTGTTTGAGTGCTTTTTTCACCCTTAATTCTCAGTTTTAAAATTATTGGTTTTACAAAAAGTTTTTATTATTACCTTATAAACAAATCTCATAAGAAAATTTAGAAAAAAAAAGAAAAAAAAGGGAGGAAGGGATGCCAAGGGTGAGCCAGGCTCGAACCTAAGACCTCAAACCTCCTCAACCTTTAACACACTCTCCTCACACCAACTGCCCTTGGGACTTTTTCGGTTGTAATTCACAACGGTTTATATGTAACAAAGTTGGGGTAAGTTTGCCTATTTTGCTCTTTTGTTTTTTAACTGCTTATTCCTATAAGCGATTTTTTTTTTTTTTTTTTTTTTTTTTTTTTTTTTTTCGCGTACGTTTTGTTTATTTTAAAGTAATTTTCTGGTTTTTTTTCATAAATTTTCACCTTTGGTTGACATTTTTTATATATTTTCGTTTAAATTGTTTTTTTAATTCATAAAAATTAAAATAAAAAGCTTAACCAAAAAATTATTTTTTGTAGAAATAATTTTTATCATTTACGACTTTTACGCATAAATGTTACACTTGTAGAATCGCATTATAAAATAAAATCGTGACATTATTTATAAAAGGATGATCACTTGCAATTACGCTGTTTTGAATATCAAAATTCGTCATCGTCGTTTTCATCATCCGTATCATTGGATTGTGGATCTTTATCGTCAATGAAATCGGCTAAGTCAGCTCCATCGTCTTCCTCATCCGTAGATTCGTCACTATTAGTTTCAATATCACTCAAACAAATAACATCTCCCTCATCGGTGCCTTCTTCAACATTATCGCTTAAGTGAATAGCATTATCTTCAATAATGTCATGAACCTCATCATCGTGTCTTCTTGACTAAGGTTAAACGGATTGGAGGACAACGTTCTTTGTTTCTTGTTCGAACGACTAAAACTGACAGGTCCATCCTCATCAAGTTCCTATGTCAAAGAGTACATTAATATGACATGATAAGTATGTTTTACATATATAGATTTTAACTATAACACTTTAAAAAGTATAATCTTATTTTGGTAAATTAATACCACTTTAGCATTATTTTTAATGTCATCATTCACCAATTTTTTGTGTGATAATGGTTTTACAGGTTGATCGTCATAAGAAGGAATATCAACAACATTGTTTGTCACAACTTGACCACTTTTCATCAATCTTCCACGTTTGCGCGGACGGGAACAGCCTGCACAATTAAAAAATAAGTTAAATCTATCATAAACTGTGCATCTTTTTATGTATGAAATATGTGATCAAAAGTGTTTGGTGTAATATATAGCTGTAATTCTTACCACGTCATCATCCGATATATCAATAACATGTATATCTTTACCGACCACGTCGAGATAATTGGATGCTTTAGCGTCTTCTTCTTCTTTCGTTTTCTACATTGAAACAAACATAAAAATTTAAAAGTTAAGTGTACACATTCGACTTACAAATGGATTCAAAAGTAAAGATAAGTTTAGTGATTTCTTCACATCTATAAAGATACATGTCTACCTTTGATGATTTAGTGTTCACCATAATGTGATGTTAAGAAATTTGTTTCAATGATTTGTGAATAAAGATAGTTTAGTTTTTATAGAAAATGAAGGTCACAATATATTAGGAATTTATTTGTAACATATTTTAATTTATTTGTAGATTACACATTATTTGAGAGTTGATTATATGAAATATTTGTTTTTTAATAGATCAATGTTTTTAAGTAAAATGTAATTGCTTAAAATAAAAATAAAAACATCATAAAAAAATAAAAAAATAAAAATAACCTTGTTAACAAAACAAAAACGTTTTCCTAACATTTTTATTACATATTACTTGTGTTATCATTTAATTACTATTACTAACTTTTTACATATCATCATTCATAAAATACCTTGAGTCTTGTTAAGTGTGACAAAAATCCGGCTGTGACATGACTGTCATTACAACTCCCCATAATTAACAAACACCTACCATTTTCATTTTCATCTTCTTTAAAATTATCTCCATAAACATTGCTACTATCATCAAGTAACGTAAGGTATTTTTTTTGTTTTATTTTTTTTCTATTTAATTTTCTTGGTTAATCTACCGATTGCAAAAGCATGCTCATTATTCTCATGCTCTGTTTATTGTTAGAACAAATATAACTGCAAAAACGTTTAGGTTAACATCAAATAACTGATTAAAAATGCATTTGTAGACGTATTGTAAAGTTAAAGAAGTTAATTATGATATTGCATCCTCTGATCATAAGAAAACATGGGTTTTAGTATTAATATTCGAGATCAATAGATTAGTTTCGATGTTTTATGTTTAATGTACATGTATGCCGATTTTAGTTATAAAAGTGAAAGATATTTTGGTTCATGTTAGGAATGTTTTACAAATAACATGTTTGTTTTACAAATAACATGTTTAAAGAAAGATGTAATAGTAGTTAATCCTAATGAAAGATATCCTAAAGTAAGATTAGTACTTTTAAAGACATGTATGAATTAATTGTTAGTTGTGATGTAATACGACTTGGTTAAGTAGTTAAGGAAGATCGCGTTATGCAACTGAGTATAGGTATCAACATTGTATGAAAGTATGGCGGGAATGTAGGTTAGATAGATTGTATAACAGTTATTAATTATTGAAAAATGGGTAATATGGTATAAAAATGGAGAACACTAAGGCATACATATAAGTACTCTAAAACGACTACATGATTATAGAAGTGTCAAACACTTTTGTATGTGGTAACATAATCTTCATTCTTGCGTTGACACTTTAAACATAATATGTGTTGATGATCTAAGAATATCCATTTCAAAAAGAATGTCCATATATAAATATACATGTGAAAAACTTATTGACGAATTAGACGTTTGTGGTTTTATTAAACAAAATGAACATTCAGTTTCTCGTCGAGGCAAACCGAAGAAACATTCGAACACTACAGGTATTTTCTATCTGAAAAAGTTATATACATTAACAGTTTATTGAACACTGTTAAAATTAATACACGCACCACGTTTGTTAATTTCAGCTTCTTCCAACTCTGTTTACGGAAACAATGTACCCAAAGAAAGGATTTGTTTACTTACTCCACAATCGGGGGACTAAACACAAGGTGTACGTAAAGATGGCTGGGGGAAATTGTTTAAAATTGTATGAAGCAGAGTGGCGAGCTTTTTTAGACGACATCAAATACACAGAAGTGGATACATTCCATTTTATTCGGAAAGAAAGGACTGTTACTACGTTACGGATATAACAATGATGGATGGGAGCTGAGTGGATACAACCTGAATAAGGTAGGTTACAGACAGCGTAGATGCCTGGTTAGTTTGGAACACGTTGAAGAATCGCCGGTAATTTCCCTTCTTGTAATCATTAAATTCAATCACTTTATTGGAAATTTAAGGAAACCAATCCTTACCTGACAATTTTTTTTCTTCCAAATAACTGTTACGTAGCCCATTCCTTGCGGTTTCCTCACAAACACTCAGAATCCTGAATTCCAGGTTTATGTGAGTGGCGTGCTGGTAGCCACTGTCACTCATCGTGAGATTCACCTAACTGGATGAAGAGAGGCATGTGCATCTGTTTGGGGGGGGGGGGGGGTCAGGGATGGCATACATTAGTTCAACTTGAAAACCTCGTCGTTGGCACTAGATTGGTTTTGACAAACTTGTGTTCCAATTCTCTTTCCCTGATGCCATTTGATGCCAATGGTTTGGAGATGCGTCAAGATATGGTAGAACGTATGGTACTGAACTCAAGAAAGCCATTCGTGAAAAGCAAGATAGATAAAGGTATGCTAATGAAACTGTAGGCACAATACATGTAGTTATTCCGGGAGTTTAAAAAGCATTAGATATGATAATTTAAATTTTATATTAACTTACTTGAAACGTAGATAAAAGAATGGAACACATGTGCGAGTGGGATAGGCACACAGAGCATGAGAATGAGGATAATTGTTTTTACGCTCCAATTCTGGCGTATGTGACCGACAGAGGACGTCTGGTAAGTAGTCCATTTATATTTTCATTTCAGTGATTATGAACTTGATTGATGTTAAACACAATATGTTTTTGCAATGGAAGTTAGAGTTTAATAAGTGCATAACATATTCTGTTATTACTCTGTTTCAGTGAATACATGGACTTATTTACTCTGTTCACTATATTCTCTTATTACCTTGCTTATAATAAAATGAATATAAATGCAGAACATACCCCATGAATTTGTGAAGGCACATGAGATGTGGAAGTACCATAACGCCATCCTACGATACAGTGAGAAGAGGAGTTCTATGTCGATGTGGATCGGGAGTTTCACATTGACAGGCCTAATAGCAAGAACCACGTGACGATAAAATGCAAATGGAGCGAAATTGTCGAATTATGTCAGTGGGAACCTAACAAAATGGTTAGGTTCAAGCTTGTTGAAACTGTTGAAGACGTCCAAGTTTCATTGCCTTCACGTAAACAGATTCTCATCCCAGTGTTTCACATGTGTTAAGAAATACCCGCTGATGCATCAAACTCTGTGTCGTTGTTCATGTGTTAAACTGTTATGGATAGACACCCTTTAATATTTGTAGTTTTTCTAATAGATCTTTGGTGAATGATTGTCAACTCTTTTGAGTTGTATGTGGATTTGCTTATTACTTTTGAGCTTATTCTTGAGCTCTAAACTTCTTAATTGGAGTTTGGTGCTTATTTCCTTCTTGGTTTAGCTTATTCTGTTTTGTAATGCTTATTTGAGAAGCTTGTGAGCTTGTGTATTAAACTCAAGACTTGTGTATTAAAATTGAACCCAAAATTCAGCACAAAATTGATAAGCTGGGTTGTTTTTTTTTTTTTTTTTTTTTTTTTTTTTTTTTTTTTTTTTGAATTTTTTTTTTTGTTTTAAACTTAATAATAAGACAATGGTGAAGGACTTTTATGAAATAAAAATTTGTAAAACTAAAGATATCACTTAAATGGTAAAAGATGTGGTACATTGTGATTTTTAAGATTCAAAAAAAAAAAAAAAAAAAAAAAAAAAAAAAAACACACTGAAAAACACTCTTAAATATGTAAAAGATTTTAAGAGTGTTATATTAAATATGTAAAAGATATTAGGAGTGTTATATTCAAAACTAATGATTGCATTGCTACATTTAAGCAACTTTCCTGTCTAAGTTAAATGGAAAGCCGGTTTAAACCTTTCAACACACAGAAGCACATTCATTACACTTCATCATCAACTGGTAAATAAATGGCGCCAAGAAAAAGGTATTGATCTCGAACCAAAATAAAATAAAATAATAAATTTGATTGGTCATCTCATTTTCATATGCATGTAAGTAAGAATCAAAGGAATAATATAATTTTTTTATAAGACGATGTTATGTTAGTGACATTCAAGGGTAGTGCGATTGTATTAGGTAGATTCATGTCTTGTAATGAGTTTTATACGCAAAACTATCACCATTCTTGATGCAGAGTAAGAAACCTCTGACCCTTCTTGATTCATATCTTGTAATGAGTTATAGCCATTATCTTAGGTAGATTTGATTAAAAATATAAGATTATCTGTTACAATTACCATTATAAGTTGTTGTTGGAACTTTTTTATCTACTATTATTCAATAATAGTTACACATGATTAACAAATATATTGTTGGGTAAAGTCAATGTTATGGTGTGTGTATCGATTCGGTTACTTGTGATGCTCTGTAGTTGTATATGGTACTTGTAAGTATATTTGGGTATTTGTTGAGAATATGTGAACAAACTGATAGTGCTGAACAATATTTTTGTTCCTGTAAATATAGAAAAGCTCGTGTCATGTGTTAAGTGAGATAATTTGAACAAAGGTTGCATGTTGTTTTAGTATTAATAATGTAAGGCGCACATAATTGGTGTAGAAAATGGATTTATTGTAATTGTTAAACAATGGTATGATGAGGATCAAGTGATTGTTGTTTGAAATATGATGAATGTCAATACATAATGTAGGTTAAGTGAATTGTATTTGATTCAGCGCCCTTTTGTTCATAAGTGGTTTTAAGCAAATGCTCTGTTTTGGTTTGTGTGATGTTATATACAATCTTTTAATGGATTTATATTTAAGTGTAGGCAAACATGTGTATCGACTTCGTTATACTTCAAGATAAGGATCACTTTGCGGAATATCAGGTAGCTGAAATAATAATACCACAATAGTGTAACGTAATTGGAGCGTTGTTGTAATCGAAAACTGAAATATATTTGAACTTTATATTGTAGGTGTTACCGGAAGTGTACAATCTTGAATCATACAACGGTAACTCTGAGATATACATAATATCAGCAGATGGGTATCATTTTAAGGTGAAGTTAGTCAAGCCTAGGTACGGTCTCTGGTATTTAACAGGACCAAAATGGACGGCTTTCTGCAATAGGTACTTGAATGAAGATGTAGAGATGCTGCATTTTGTTGAAGAAGGGGATGACTGTTTTTATGTGACTGGATACTTAACAAACGGACATGAAGTAGGTGGGTATGATGTAAACAGAGCAACATATTCAAGGTTCAAGACAGTTGTGTTGCCCGACCTTCATTTGCCTCAGGTACTTAAAATTAATATACTTAAAAATTGCATATGATAAAGTAGATCAATCTCAGTTAGCATAGGTTTTGCATAAGAACTTTTAAAATTTTGGATGATATACTTTAATACAGTCAATTCCCGCGCAACTACTAACGGGATTTGAGGAGCTTGATGAGCTGACTATCCAAGTGAACGGACAGAATTTCAACTGTCATGTGCGCCGCGTGGAAGTTGTTGGGAAACCTGGTACTTATGTGTACAGATTGTTGGGTGAGGTATGGAGTTCGTTGGTACACGTTGTTGGTCTGGAGCCTGGAACCACATGTGTCTTCACAAAGAACAGGGGACATAGTGTGTGGCTGGATGCGTTTGATGATGACGGGAGCATCATAACACAGGGCATATTCAAAGGAGCTTGTACTCTAAGGAAGATTCAACTGCCATTGGAGTGGAATGAACAGAGTAAGATACGTTTTCTTTGGTTTTATTACTATTTATTTGATTGCGTTTAAATAATACCATAACATATTACGTTTGTATGCTTAAATAGATGATGATAGAATGAAACACATTTGCTACTGGCCATTCCACACCGACCATTACCGAGAGTATAACAGAAGCTTCTACAAAAGCTACGCCCAAATCCAGTGCCGCAACAGATTGGTACGTGAATTTAATGTTTTTTGTATAAATATATATCGAGTGCTTAACATTTGGTTAATACTAATTGCAAGTGACAATATTACAGGCAATCCCTGCGAATTTCCTGGAGAATCATCCTATGCACAACTACAGTAAGGCGCTGGTGATTCACCAGAATTATAGAGATGTCATGAGGGTGCAAATGGAGCCTCACAGGGATAAACCAAAAAGAACCAACCATGTAAACATCTTAGGGAAGTGGAAGCTGTTAGCGGAGGCATGCAATTTCCCGTATAGCAAGGTGATACGGTTCAAATATGTGTCGAATGGGGTAGACTTGGATGCGCAAGAAGATGAAAACCCTCATTACCCTATATTCCACATATGTTAACCGGGTATATGGTAGGTTCTTTTGTCCATCATGGGAATGTCTATTGATGCTTTCTTTTGTGTTGTGTCTGCTTCAAGAACAATGTTGATGGTACCGGTAGTTGTGAACATTTGGTTCTGAACATTTGTGTTGTGCAAATAATGTTCTAAAAACGTTATTTATATCTTTCGATTACTTCACGTTTTGAGGATGACAAAATGTGAAATCACGATACGTTAAAATCAACGTAAACAAGTCTTTAATCGGAAGATCCCGTTTCTACGCAAATCACTCTTGAACAAAGTTACAACTTGAACTAGTGATCAAAGAAGTGAATTTATGTTTTGAAAATTCACATTTTAAATGGGACAAAACATTTTTTCAAAAATACACATGACAAATTATTTTTGAATTATTAAGAAATGTTTTAATGGAAAAATTAGTTTGAAAATCATAACAGCTATTTTTCCCCCCAAAATCAGCTCCAACCTTCCCCAAATAAGTTTTCACCAGAAAAGACAAAATTTGGAGCGTCCTAGTCTACGACGGCTCCACGGTTCCGTTAAATTTAATGGAGCCGTGGGGTATTTAACGGAGCCTATAAATATCAACCCCTTTCACAGTTTTAGGCACCCTTCACACACAGAAAAATCCCCTAGCTTAATCCTCTCAAACCTTTCACTTCTTTAGATTAGTTTTCTTTGTTTCAAGAGTGATCCAATCATCCTTCAAGTGATCCTCTTCATACCTCTTCACTAGCAAGAGAAGAACACAAGTATCCAAGTAGATACAAGGTGTTGTCATCCCTCTTCATTAGCAAGAGAAGAACACAAGTATCCAAGTAGATACAAGGTGTTGTCATCCCTCTTCATTAGCAAGAGAAGAACTCAAGTATTCAAGAAGATACAAGAGTTATAGTGGTTAGGTTTTTGTAACACTTGTTACAACCTTGTTGTATCTTTGCATACATCAAGCTTTCTTATCTTTTGTGAGTGAGAGTGAAGATCAAGTGTGATCTATAGAGATAGTGAACATCTCTTATAGCCATTGGGCTTGTGTGATTGATCAAGAAGATCAAGGGTCGATAGATTAGTGTTAGTTGAGTTGAGTGAAGTGAGTGTTGATCATTGTGATCGTGTTGAGATCTTGGTGATCTCTTGAAGCCACTGGGCTTGAGTGTTTGGTCACGTGGACCTTGGTAGATTGGTGCTAGCTAAGATTAGCACTCGACACCTAGCTTAGTTTCGGTAATAGGATAAGCGACATGTACGGTTTTCTCCGCCTGAAGGGAGGTTGTTGATATAGTGTTTGAAACTCTCGAGTGTGGTACTCGGGGAGTGGAATAGGGCGAAGAAGAGCTTCGTAGCCGAACCACTATAAATCCTCTGTCTCGGTTCGATCTTTCCAACTCTACTCTTTACTTTTATTTGTTATTATTACTTAGCTTAGTGTGTAGTTCATATTGGTGTTGATTGGTTACATATAAAGTTCGAATCAAAGTTTCCAATTGTTAACTTTTAAAACAAGATTTTTAAAAGGATTTTTAAAACGGTAAACTATTCAACCCCCCCTTTCTAGTTTCCCACAATTGGTATCAGAAGCCACGTCAGTCAAGTCTTTAAAGTATATTGTATTTTAAAACTTGAATCGATCAATGGATTCCGAAAAATATCTAGAAGGGCAATCTATGCAAAGACCACCACTTTTCGAAACCGATTGTTTTATATATTGGAAAACAAGATTCGAAACGTATGTGAAATCAAAAGACATTGATCTTTGGCATGTTATTACCGAGGGTGACTTTCAACCTATTCAAATGAATCCGGAAACTAAAAAGGATGAAATAGTTTCTTATGACAAACAAAGTGATGAACTTAAAAGGAAATTAGCCAAAAATAATGAGGCTAAAATGATGATTTATAATGCTTTGCCTAAAAAGGAATTCGAAAGAATTTTCATGTGTAATACGGCAAAAGATATTTGGAAAACTTTGTTAGTCACTCACCAAGGTAATAACCAAGTCAAAGAGAACAAGATAGATCTTCTTGTTCAACAATATGAACAATTCTCCATTTCGGAGGATGAGTCAATAGATAATGCTTTTGCTAGATTTAATACTATTATCACTAGTCTTAAAGCTCTTGATGAAGGTTATTCTGGTAAGAACTATGTTAGGAAGTTTCTTAGAGCTCTACATCCTAAATGGAGAGCAAAGGTTACCGCCATAGAAGAGTCAAAGGACTTGGCGGCATTGTCACTCGATGAACTTATACGAAATTTGAAAGTTCACGAGATGATCATCAAGAAGGACTCCGACATTGTCAAAGGCAAAAGCGAGAGAGTTAGATCTGTAGCATTAAAAGCCAAGAAGGAGTCCAGTGATGAGGAATGTTCGAGTTCCGGTAGTGAAGATGAAGAGTACGCACTAGCCGTTAGGAACTTTAGAAAGTTCTTTAGGAGGAAAGGTAGATTTCCTAGACAACCTCGTGATGAGAAGAGGTCATCCCAAAGAAATCATGATGAAAGAAAAGGGACAAGTGATAGGAAATGCTATAGATGCGGAGATCCTAATCACTTCATAGGAGAATGTCCTAAGCCACCAAAATTCAACAACCAAAGAGCCTTTGTAGGAGGCTCTTGGAGTGATAGCGGTGAAGAAGAAGAGAAGAAGCCTAACGATGAAAAGTGCCTAATGGCTCAAACTTCTAACGAGGTACATTCCGAATCTTCTTATTATAGTGATAATAATTCGTCAATAGATGATAGTGAATTGCATGACGAATACAACAAACTATGCGTAGTTAGTACTAAGATCTTAGGTAGAAACACAAAACTTAAATTAAAACTACAAGAACTAGAACTACAAGTCCTAGAACTAAAAGATCAAGTCAAAAGACTTGAGAAAAACAAGGAAGTAGACTTAGGATGCGGGTCATGTATAAGTCTTCAAGTAGAAAATGAAAAACTTAAAGAAAATGCTTTAAGAATCATTAAGTTTGATGAAGGAACTAAAACACTTAATGATATACTTGAAAACATTAGATATAGTGAACATGACCGTGCGGGTTTAGGTTTTGACCCAAATCAGGCTTCTACAAGTGGTACCAAACAAGTTAAATTTGTAATGCCTGAAACGTCTAAGTCTGAAGGGGACGGCACCACTAAATTTAGTGGTACCGTGGTACCGTCTGGTGCTGAAGACGAAACTGGGTCAATTTTAAAAAGTAGCCTAAGTCCTAAACCGAGTCACATAGTTAAAAATAGTTCTAGTGTGTCTACTCCAAGTAAAGGGGAGGTCAAAAGCTCTTACAAACCATTGTCATCTCCCGAACATGGATTTGTAAAGCGTGACACTAGGTCGACTACTCCTCCGCCTAGAAAGGTGAACTCTCCCAAACCTCGGTCTAGAACTCCTCTACCGAGAGGTAACCTTAGAAGACAAAATCATCCAAGTAACTTTCCCGTAACTTGGAATGATCGTCCACCACAAGGTTACTTACCATGGGAAATATGTCCTCCATTCTCACATCCTAAATTAACGCAACAAATGCGTAGGATGTTCAACTCTAACAACTATGGACCCATGAGATATTGGGGACCAAATGTTTGAACTTCTGTTTTGCTAGGAAAACTAAACTGTAAATAAAGTTTGGAAGTTTAATAAGTGGAGTATGATTTGTGATCAAACAAATCTTGTGACACATTGGTCAAGTCAAGTCTCGTGTGCTTAACATTCAACAAAGGTACTTCAGTCTTCAAAGCTTTAAGGAAACACCTCAAGTCCAGGTACTCTTCCTTAAAACACCCTTTGTTGGTAGAAATGCTAAGTACGTAGTAATGTTAGATTATAACATAGTAGGCACTATCATAATGAGACGAAGATTCACAATTCATCATAACGAACTCAACTTGTCCAGAAATGTACGATGATCGCCTCAAGATCATGCGTGACAAGTTTGAAACGAAAATGATGAGTGAATTGAGTTCCTTCCCTTGCCCGTTGATAACTCTGCCCAATGAAAGTATCCCCATATACTCTTGTATACTATACTTATCATATATATATATATGTGATACTTAGACAAGACACTAATGCTCATATCTACAAATACAAATCTCACAAGAGACGATGAAGGTGAGTGAGTGGATATCACTGAGTTGTAGGCATAATAGGTAAATTAGTTTACCTAACGGCAAGTAGATCCATTATCATGAATAGTGTTGGCTTTGTGCCCACTTGTAAGAAGTTCCCAAAACCTCTTACATCAAAGTGTTTAATGTATCATACCATACATTAAAGATACTACACACTTGAGATTACGATATCTTGAGGAGATTGATGTAGAAAATGTTTCTATACCAACTCTGATAATGTGAGAGTTAATGTGGATTGAAACATAAAGAGTAATGTTTGTACCTTCATAGGTTTGTTAACAGACATCTTGGTTCCCCAAGAAACAAACAACTCTCGTTGTCTCCACGACCAAAGACGAGTACGTAAGCGCCGGAAAGGCATGACAACAAACACTATAGATGAGACAACTCCTGAGAAGAGTAGCAGTCAAGATGCCATTAGACTTGTCTGGGAACCCTATAGTTTGCTCATAAACAAATCTCGTCGAAGTACGTCATCTCCCCACGGAAAGACATCTCCTCCGTCCCGACAACGTCCAAAGAGAAATCTTTTCTTTAAAAAATATCTCTTATCACCTTAACCTCTGCATTCTCGTCAAATGACTTCTTAATATTTCATTAGAAATGTTAATGTCATCTCTCACGTCTCGTCATATGACTTCTCAAGTCATTCCTCACATCCCGCTAATGACTGTTTCAATATTTCTATGGAAATATTAAAGTCATCCCTTGCGTCATACCTTATAACCTCTCATCCCCTCTACAACCTCTCAAAAGTTTCACGGGAAACAATGAAATCATCTTTCTCACTCGTCACATGATTTTTAGAAACTTCTTTAAGAAATTCTAAGTCATTCCCTTTTAACTCTTCACATGACTTCATGAATATTTCACGGGAAATATCAAGTCATTCCTTGTGTCGCGTACTCCGACTAATTAAATATTTCATGGGAAATATTATAGTCATCCTCCAAAACACAACTCATAACTTCTATTTATTTCACGGGAAATACTAGAAGTAAATCCTCATCCAATGACAACTTAGTCAATTTCCTTGGAAACACTAAGGTCATTTCCGGTCATCCCATTTAATCGTCTTTCGTCAAAAAGTTTATTAGGTATAAACTTTTTCCTCGTGTCAAAAAGTCTTACTAAATAAGTAAGATTAATCAGCCAAAAGTCAAAACGGAAGAAAAATTGGACCATCAGATATACGGCTCCATTAAAGAGCCACGGCTCCACTAATGTTTAATGGAACCGTGGAGCCGTGCATCTGAAAAACGCGTCCATTTCCCTTTCTTCTGCACAGACTTTCCAAACACACCCAAAAACACTTTCACTTGCTGTCAAAACCTAACCATAACACCTTAATTCAACTAAACTTTTGCAAATCAAGATTGAGGCATTGGAATCAACAAATCCTAATCACAACATCATTTATTGTAAGTAAATCACTCTTAATTTCGTTTAATTTGAGTCCAGGGTTTGTTCTTGAGTATAAATCCGAATTGGGGATTTTCAAAATTAGTTAAACCCTTGTGAAATTAAGACTAGGATTAGACAATGTAGCATTCACATGATTCCCTAAACCTAGGATTTCCAAAAACCCATTTATGTTGCAAAACCTAATCCGAAATTAATCACTAAATTCGGATTATGATTGATTATTTGTAATGGAATCATGTTTAGGATGATTAAAATTGAATTAGGAACGTTTTGCATTAAAGCTTTTCAAACTTAAGCCTCTTAGCGCCACGAAGAGTCACTTGCCAAACAACCCAATTCGATCATTTTTCGAAAAACTTCACAAGTCTAGGATCATGAAACCTTTTTCATGCATTGTTGATGCAAATTAAAAACGTTTTTGCATGCATACATGAACTCTCAAATACAAGTCGAATTACATAATTAATATGTATTGTTCGACATATTTGATGGAGCAAAAGTGAAGTGAGGAGCGTTTGGGTAGTCTCATAGGTTTGAATTTAGAGTCGAGATTACCGCACCTCCACATTGTTTGCATTTAGGCACACACACACTAGAAACGCAATCATTAAAATCCAACTAATTAACATGTACAAAAATATTCTTTTTGTAGGTAACAATGCCTCGTAATGATTATCAACTAACTCGACAATACATCCGTGAAACACTTGAAAACCCAAACATTTCTGATGAACAAAAAGCCTATTTTGCCAAAGTGCAAACACGATACATACACGAAGGGCGTGTAGTCGATGCACTTTATGTCATGTCAGACAGAGTCAGTGCTTGTTTTCCTTTTATTCGGTTCGATTGTTTATACACAATAAACGATCAAATATGTCCCCTTTTCGTTCTCGAGTTTTACAGTCGTGTCCGTACCTACACTAACTCTGACGGAAACGTCTTTCTTGATTTTTGGATTCGACACCAAAATATCACCCTGTCTGTTATTGATATTGGTCAAATTCTCGGTGTTCCCTCTCATGGTCAGTGTGCATTCACTAACGACCATTCTCTAGAGTCTCTTTACCACAATGTTGAGATCAAAGGTGCTTATAGTACCGAAATTCTCGACATTGAAGTAATCAAACAAATAATCCAAATTCCTCGAGCCGCCAGCACGTACCAAAAACGTGATGGTTCCATTGTCTTTCTCGACCCACACAAAATCTACCTTAGGGAACTCCGTCCCGACCTTAGAAGTTGGGAACTTCTTCTACTTGAAAATGTGTTAAGTCTTGCAGGCAACCGTGATCACGTATCGGCAAGTCTTGCCCTCATGCTCTACTGTCTCAGTATCGAGGAACCATTCAACCTCGCATACTACATGGTCAAACGGATGGCCAACATTCATCGTCGCTTCGATGAGCTCATGCTATACGGCATGCTACTTACTCGTTTGTTCAGGTGGGTTATGGAACATTTCCCACATCTTCAAAGTGTCGACTATGTCCTAGTCAATCGGGTTATGAAACCACTTGGTGGACCACAACGTCGCACAAAGCAACGTAAGGACAAAGGGTCCAAACGTGGTCGTAAATCCACTTCCGACATTCCTCATTCATCCTCCTCCTTCAGTCACGAATCATCATCTGAGCCTATGGATGAGGATGATGATGAGGTGAACGAAGAAGGAACGTCTAGTTCTCAAATCCCTTCTCCCGACACCTACTTTCGTAACCTTGACACTTCGTCATTCCAACCAACCTCCGACCTTGAGTTTGGTGACGTCAACCTACCTAACTTAATGAGGAGACAAACAGTAATGTACAATCGACAAGTCTCAATGCATGAGCAAACTGTCGGGGGGTTCAAGTCCATTGGGAAGGCATTAAAAGGACTCGGGAACAAGTTGAAGAAGTTGGGGAAAAGAAAGGATTAGATGGAAATAACTTAAGTAGTATTATTAATATAAGTATTATGATTAAAATACTACTAATAGTTTGTGGCATTGTTGCTTAATACATTAACTAGCTTGATGTGTTTCCTTTTAACACTTGAACATGATTAATTCTCTTGTTAATTAATCCTCATGTTGGTTTATCTTGCCTAACTCATGCATGTTAGCTTATTTTATTACATGCACTAGATGTTAAAAATGCTTGGATTCATGCATGCTTAATAGTTACCTAAATACATAGATGATCACATGATCATATTAGTTGCTAGTTGAAACTAGCTTTAGGAATTCTATGTGTTTAGTGATTTGAGGCTTTGAGATTTGCAGCCAATGGATTCCCCAGAAAATTTCCCCATTTAGGCTGCCTAAAACCTGCAGACCTGGAAAGAAGGTCAAAAGAGCCCACGGCTCCATTAAATAGTCCACGGCTCCACTAAATTTAGTGGTGCCGTAGTACCTTTAATGGTACCGTGCCTCTGGAAGACGAATTTAACAATTCTCTTTCACTTTTTGACTTTCTTTTCCTGAAAAACTGCAAACAAAACCTGATTCCCATGTACCCAAATCCCCAAATTCAACATCCTTTTCAACCTTGCATGCTTATGATTTGGCTATTTAAGCTAACATTATGCATTGCCATCTTCACACCTTCACAACTCACCATTCATACACCATGTCTTCCACCATTGCTTCCTGATGCGTGGTTTTGCAACCTTACAACAGGGTTTACCTCTCGAGGGATCTCAAGAGGCTTACAACCCCACCAGGCAGTGTACCTGACCGATGTAGTATAGTGTAGTGGTAAGTACGGGGGATTGATCGTTCTCCACAGGGAATAGTGTTCGTTAGGTATGAAAAACTACTCTAATAGGTCTAAGGGTGAGAGAAGATTCTTTTTTATGTTTTTATAATTTTATGAAAGCAAGTAAAATCTCGGGTTTGAAAGAGTGGGCGGAATTAGTTGCTAGTCAACTAACCCAAATAACTACGAATGCAAATAAAATAAAATAACTGAAAATGAAAAGGTGGTAAAACTTATATAGAGAGAAATGTGTTTACTTAGATTTCCTTACTCCCTAACTATCTTTTACCGGTTGATTAGTGTGTATTAGTTGCGTGGATGACGGGTGTATTCCTTAATACCATTTGTGGGGTGGCGTACGTACTTCCCCAACTCTACAAGCTCCTACTTCACTCCTATGTCGAGCCGGCTAGGAAGCTCCTAACATGGGATCACTAGAATTCGCTTGTGCATTAAATACAACCATAAAAACCTTTAGTACGCATTGGTTCATGTTTCTTAAGACGTTCAAGCAAGTTACCGAATAGGAAGTTAGCCAGTTTTCTTAAGCCTAACATAGATGAACAATCATCCAATACAACTAACAACACACTAATAACCAATAATCAATAGCTAGGTTTCATTAGATCTAAGCAAACACAAGATAAATCTAGCCTAGCATGTTAAACAAAAGACAAGAACAAGATAGAATCAAACAACACATAGACATATTGAATGATTAATTGATAACTTATCTTCAATGTAACATGGAAGATCTCAAGGCAAAAAGCCTTGAAAAAGCTGCCAAATTCGTCTTAGGGTTTTCACACACAAAGTTCCTCAATAAGTTCCACACTAATGACAAAAAATTGCAAAACTATATATAGACTTTCAGATCTGACGGCGTCACGTTATGGAGTGTGACGCCGTCACCTCGCCGCTTTTAGGGTTCCCGGATGACTTTCTTGACGCCGTCCCTCTTTAGCTCTCCAAAATCCGTTCTGGCTTATCAAGGCTTGACGCCGTCAGATTTAGTCGTGACGCCGTCCCTCTTTAAATTAAGCCGTGACGACCTTGATCAGATTAAAGGGTGACGCCGTCAGAATTCCCATGCAAATTTCCCTGGCTTATCATGAGTAATTTTCACATCCACCTTTTCTTGCCAAGCCATGACGCCGTCCAGGGATAATCCTGACGCCGTCAAAGGTAATTTCCAGCACAATTTTGAGACTTGGTCGTTTTCTTCACTTTTATGCTCCAAAAACGTCCAAAATGCCTCCTTTTCCAGATTTCTTCTCAAAAGTACCTAAAATGGCAAAAGGAACGATTTAGGGCAATATTTGATCAAATAAATACGATTTAGGGCTTAAATGACCCCTTAAAAGCGGTACACTTTTCGCTTCATCACTTCCACCTCACACAAGAACAAGAAACCTAGATTCAACATCAAACCAACAAATCAAACCACTCTAGTTGATCAATGGATCAAGAATGTTCACACACCTCAATCATCAACTAAACCTATCACCAATGACATTGCCTTCATTGATCTCACCTTGGATGATGAAGATGAAACCCACACACCCATAACCTCTACCAAATCATCATCTTCCTTCACTACACCCCAAGCTCCATCCAAGGCAACCTCTAACAAACCCACATCCTCATCCACCACAACAAGAACCAACACATACTCATCTAAACCTAGTCCCATTCACCCTTTAGCCTTAACACTCAACTCATCACCATCAACTTCCCTTGAATTGGGAACTAACACCTCATCCTCATCACTTTCACCATCACCACAACCTCTAGCTCTCACCCTCACCTTATCACCAATAACTCCATTTGAATTTGGGAGCAACACATCATCACCTTCCATATCACCATCACCTCAACACTTAATGGGTTATCCTATCCTTTATCCCCTACACACACACACACCTTAAGTTGTGCTTGTTGCCATCACAACTTTGAGCTCATCATGAACCTTAGAGATGAGCTTAGCTTTAGGTTTTCATACCTAGAACACCTCCTCACACCACCCATGGGACCCATCATCCTTCCACCACCTCCACCACACAATAGCCCAAACTAAACATGATTGTGTTTGTTCTCCCAATAAATGATTAGGAACCTTTTGAAGTTGGAAGCAAATCTAGAAGCCTCATGTTACTTTAGATGTTTATGTGTCTTCTTGTTAGTTTAATTTGCTTTCCTATTGTAGTCATACTTATGTATGACATTTATTTTATATTTATGAAATGGGCTTTTCATTTTGGCTACTTAGCCATAATTTTTTTTGTGTGGTTGGATATTTGTCAAATGTGCTACTTGTTAGATATTGTATATTTGTCGTCTAACCTTGTTTTGCAGCACGAACCATTGCTCAATTCCTTTGTGTTCTCCAAATGAGGGGGAGTACACATCAAGGGGGAGCCTTCGTCACCTTTTTGATTAGACAAAAAGGGGGAGAAATGGGAGTAAACTCATTAAAAACTTGTTAAAACTAATTTTAACCTAACATGAGTTTATATTTTGTCATCATCAAAAAGGGGGAGATTGTTGATGCAAATAATGTTCTAAAAACGTTATTTATATCTTTCGATTACTTCACGTTTTGAGGATGACAAAATGTGAAATCACGATACGTTAAAATCAACGTAAACAAGTCTTTAATCGGAAGATCCCGTTTCTACGCAAATCACTCTTGAACAAAGTTACAACTTGAACTAGTGATCAAAGAAGTGAATTTATGTTTTGAAAATTCACATTTTAAATGGGACAAAACATTTTTTCAAAAATACACATGACAAATTATTTTTGAATTATTAAGAAATGTTTTAATGGAAAAATTAGTTTGAAAATCATAACAGCTATTTTCCCCCCCAAAATCAGCTCCAACCTTCCCCAAATAAGTTTTCACCAGAAAAGACAAAATTTGGAGCGTCCTAGTCTACGACGGCTCCACGGTTCCGTTAAATTTAACGGAGCCGTGGGGTATTTAACGGAGCCTATAAATATCAACCCCTTTCACAGTTTTAGGCACCCTTCACACACAGAAAAATCCCCTAGCTTAATCCTCTCAAACCTTTCACTTCTTTAGATTAGTTTTCTTTGTTTCAAGAGTGATCCAATCATCCTTCAAGTGATCCTCTTCATACCTCTTCACTAGCAAGAGAAGAACACAAGTATCCAAGTAGATACAAGGTGTTGTCATCCCTCTTCATTAGCAAGAGAAGAACACAAGTATCCAAGTAGATACAAGGTGTTGTCATCCCTCTTCATTAGCAAGAGAAGAACTCAAGTATTCAAGAAGATACAAGAGTTATAGTTGTTAGGTTTTTGTAACACTTGTTACAACCTTGTTGTATCTTTGCATACATCAAGCTTTCTTATCTTTTGTGAGTGAGAGTGAAGATCAAGTGTGATCTATAGAGATAGTGAACATCTCTTATAGCCATTGGGCTTGTGTGATTGATCAAGAAGATCAAGGGTCGATAGATTAGTGTTAGTTGAGTTGAGTGAAGTGAGTGTTGATCATTGTGATCGTGTTGAGATCTTGGTGATCTCTTGAAGCCACTGGGCTTGAGTGTTTGGTCACGTGGACCTTGGTAGATTGGTGCTAGCTAAGATTAGCACTCGACACCTAGCTTAGTGTCGGTAATAGGATAAGCGACGTGTACGGTTTTCTCCGCCTGAAGGGAGGTTGTTGATATAGTGTTTGAAACTCTCGAGTGTGGTACTCGGTGAGTGGAGTAGGGCGAAGAAGAGCTTCGTAGCCGAACCACTATAAATCCTCTGTCTCGGTTCGATCTTTCCAACTCTACTCTTTACTTTTATTTGTTATTATTACTTAGCTTAGTTTGTAGTTCATATTGGTGTTGATTGGTTACATATAAAGTTCGAATCAAAATTTCCAATTGTTAACTTTTAAAACAAGATTTTTAAAAGGATTTTTAAAACGGTAAACTATTCAACCCCCCCTTCTAGTTTCCCACAATTTGGTTGTGAAAAAATTTAGTATAGGTCTCTGGTAGTGTTTGTGGAGTTGATTCCTGTGAACATTGTCGTTCAAAGGTCAGGTTTGTGGTAGTGTTTGTCGCAATCATTCCAGATGACAGTTGATCGTTGTTACTTTCATCCATGTAGAATAAATCAATGATGTTAGTTATCTTATATTTTATATGCCTTCATTTTTTTATGGTGCCTTGACATTATAAACTTGCAATAGGTTGGTTTCATTTGTGATCAAGAAAAATGATGCATAAATATTAAATAATCCATAATAAGTTCAAAATTTTATAACATAATAGATCAGACAATAATGAGTTTTCAATCTGTATGTAGGTTGATTTCATTTCTTTTCATCACAATGCAGAATCTTGTTGTCGTTGTTGTCTACAGATTCATTGCCAATAACATCCACTTTCATTGTCTCTTGATATCTGGTATCGTTGTCCGTTCCTACGCTGTGTGGGTGGTAGTATAAGGATTCCTAAAAAATGAATACAAAAATCATTAGTTATGAGGAAACTATAAATGAGAATGTGTAATTGAATGTATGTTTTCAAAAAAAGAACTTAAAATTTGGTTAATAGTATCAAGAAGCCTAGATATAACATGTTCATCATTCGTCATTTTGGCAACGTTGTAGACATAAAACTCCTTCTCAATGTTATAGTGAGAAATATCGACTTTAAAAGCAAACTTACTCCCCACAAGTTGTTGTAAAGCTGGTGGGAAAGAGTGAACATCAACAGACTGTGCAAGAAAGCTTACAAAGTTAGAAATTGATATACAAAGGTATTTATCACAGAAAATAATGTAAAATAAGTTAGTTATACCTGTTCTTGTATTTTTAGCAATTCCCGAGCAGTGTTGTTGATAATCCTAGAGATTTCTCTGTCAAATATTATGAAGGAAGTACTCCCAGTCCTATCGATAACTGTGACAGAGACCTTAAACCTATAGTAAGTTTAGTAAATGTTAAATTTGGTGAAATAACATTAATATAAAGCGGATAAATAATAAGTGAATGGTAAATAAAATACCTAGGGATAACATTTTGTGGTTTCGTTTTTCAAATCCTACACCACATATCGTCTTTTCTTGGTATGCCATAAGAATGTCTACTTTCAAGCTCAATGGCATAATTGAAATATGTAACATTCATGTTACATTCAGAGCAGCTAAAGTAGAACCAAGGATTATCAGTCTCCAAACATACGATAGTTGCCAATACAGCAGCATGTCCGGGCTGTAAAAGGAAGTATTATAAAAATAGTTATATGCTACATTATATGCAAATTTAGTTGTCATTGTTAAAAAGAGTCTAACATGAAACCTGTTTTGAATCACGCAAATCTTGTATGAAACGAAAGGGAAAGCAATGCAACATATCATCAATGTAAGATGAGTCGTACTTTTCAGAGTTATAAGATATCCTAGAAGCAATTTTCTGTTCATAATCCTGAAGCATCAACCTGCATTAAAACGAATAAAATGCGTTATTGAAAAAATAAATCTTGTTCGATAATGCACGTTTGATATGATAAAGATGTTTCACATACTTGTGTCTGAATTCCTTGATTTCAAGGATATCTGAGTTTATAAACAAACGGGTAGCATGAAAATCATTGTACACACTCTGATTATCTGTAAAATAAATGATGGACCGTTTCATGTTAGTAACATAAATAAGTTTACAAACGATTATTTGTTTTACTAAATTCATTCCATAAAACACATGTAATTATTAGTACTCACATGTTTGATAACGACCATATTGCACGATGATGACGATACTTGGTTGTTCATAGTTATCCTCGCTACTAACATACTTGTTTAACCGCTAAGCATAGTCTCCAAGGAAAGTGCAATGCAATCGATTATGACTACAGGAAGTGATGATGTTAGTTACGAAATTGTTAGAAAAAAAATTATATAGAAAATGATGACGGGTCTATACAAACAACATACTTTAAATCTACGATATCGCATTCTAACAACATTCTAGGACAGCCATCGAATTCAATATCTTGAAGATCATCACATCCTGTGATAAAACCTATCAAGTCTGCACTTAGATGTAAAATATGTTTAGTTATGACAATAATATGGGAAAGAAATTTATAGTTTGTGTAATCAATTTGTATGGTAAATGAAACTTACCGACACACTCATTAACAACCAAATGGTTATTTATTATCGTATCGAAGGGAACAAAATGGAATCGCTTTAAGGGTACTTCAAAACTATTGCAATTGTGGACTTCGGTGTTTTGGTAAAAGTTAATTTTGCAAGAGTGACCTGTGTACTTAAATTGCCCATGATAATTATCAACACCGAAATTGGATACATAAACATAAGCACATTCATTAAGGAGCTTGTCAAAATGATTGATTAATTGACTCGCAACAGATCCATGTATTCTATCTCCCTATTAATAAAAACACATAATAAGATACATATATAGAAGAATGAGAATTTATTGGTTAAAATAAAGTTTCAACAGATGAAGAAATAACGTACATCTTTATCCATTTGGATAAACTCCAAGCTCGTTAGAATGTTTTGTTTCGACCATTCCTTCCATAATCTGTCAATCTTCACACAGATGGTTTGTTTTACCTTGCTGGCAGTCAAGGCCTTCAACAAAAGAATACCATTAGGGGATGTCATTATAAGAGTTTTTTCTGGCACTACACATGTCTTCGATATCAACGCCTTCAAAAAGTAAAGAAGTAAGCTGTAAAAGGCCAAATAAGCAAAAAAAAAAACTAAAAAACATAAATGGTACTTTGAGGCATAAACATTTATTAAAACACACATTAATAAACAACCAAGTAACAAATAACAACGTAAATTTGGTTGGGACTCCCCAGCCATACAGATTTGACAACCATTTTCTAAAAAGATTTATTTAGAAACAAAATTATCCATAAGACATCAACAATGCAACGAAATCATTCATGGGTCTTTCTCCACCTTGATTTCCACAGCTGCCTTTTTAGCATTGGAAGACATGCTTCCATCCGCTTCATCGTCTGCAGCACGCTTGTTCTTAAAACTAATTTTATCTGCATTTGTTGGTGTTGTGTTGTCGTCCGTCTGAGATTCCAAATCCTTGACACATTGAAAAAAATAGTTAGCACAGAAGATATGTGTAAGATTGTAGAATAAAGGTTGTTACATTTTATAAGTAATTAAAATCATAAATGGTGTGACAACTAGTACACTGACACTTGTGGCTTCATTTTCCGTCTGAAATAACATATAAATGAATGTGTAAGTTGGCATCTGTAATAATTCATAAGAAAATAAACAAATACATTGGTGCACTGAAAGGTTGTTACTACCTTTACTGGTGTAGCAGACGCTTGAAGCGATTCAATTATTTCGGGATCAGAAGACATACGCAAGACATTAAACACAGGCAACAACTTTGTGGCATTGAACTTATCCATGAACACCTTGAAGGCGTATTTGGTACCGATCATATTTGAAATCTCAGGCGGCACACTGCTATCATCACTCTGTGGAGGACACAAAAAATTAGAATGTGTTACTTTCTCTCACACAGTTGTTTTCCAACATTCAAAATTATATTGTAATTGTGAACGTTACCTTCCCGTATTTGTCACAAAGCTGGTACGCCAATCTTTCAACAAATGCTTGCACTTCATCGTTAAATAGGGACAAAGAGCATGTTCCCGTTGAATCCTGTACACGTATTTGCACACGGAACCTAACAAACAGACGCAATGGTTATAACGTATAAGACTGGTTAAGATGTGACATAATGTAATTTATAGGTCATAGATAGACAGGAAAACTCACTGAGATTTCAGGGTAGTACAAACAACGCAGCATTTAGTGCAATACCATTCGGTCTGCCCACCGGCTGGTTTTTCTGTTGTTTCAGCTTCCAGATCCACAATATCACTTGTCTTAACAACCTTCTTTTTGCATTTACCACAACCAAGGTACCACCACCCATCTTCTTCCATTATTGCACATATAGTGCCAACTATGACAGACGGCTCACCCTAAAAGAAAATAATTTAACAATGTAAGGATGCTGACCAAGGACAGCTACATATAAAATGTTATAATTCTACCGTTCATAAGAGTTGATTCTATATTTGGAAAACAATTAAAATGATAAGTAGTGTAACGGATTATGTACGTCGTACCTGTTTAACATCCAATAGTTCGACAATTTGTCTCAATGGATATTTGGTTACGAAATCATCATTCTTAGAGTATCTTGAGGCAGTCGAGATACGTGAGACAGTATGTTCAGACTTATCCTCTGTCTGGACACCAAGCAAGCTGTACATGAAAAGTTATGTAATAGGTATTTGTAATTTGGAATGATGTTGATGGGAAATAATATCACTTATAACACACAGTTAACGAATAGTTAGGCAGTGGAGAGATAAACTAATTCATATCACTTATATTCCACAGTGAACATAGTAAAGTTAGACATCGACTGATTTGCATTATATGTTTTGTTTCAAATAGATATACCCTTCTTAAGCATATATAACCATGTGAATTATAGGTCAATTCAGCTTGAATAGACATACACGATAATCAAATGGATATGCATTTGCGTAGTTTTTTTTCAAATGCTTCAGCTCTTTGGTATGCCTAATAAACAACAATAATTGATATGACTTAGGATCTACAGTTTGATACAACATTCTTATCAGTCGAGATCATCGCATAATGCTGGTAAAAACATTTTGCAGGTAGATAAACAAATTGTTAAACATAGTAACAGAACAATAATATAAAGTATGCATTAGATAAAGAGTTTGATACAAAATGATGCTCATTAAAGGTTTTGCACACAGATTAACGATATTCATACAACATGGTAAAAAAGGTTTTGCAAAAAGATAAACAAATATGATATATAAAAAGGTTGTGCAGACATATACATGCATTGATATGCCAAATAAAGAACAATAAATCTGCTTGAACTGGGTGACATTTAGCATTGCAAAATATACACAGTTAAGAAATTTGTACAAACCTTTGCCTAAACTCCTCAACGGCAGAGAATTCTGATGCTGATATACTTTCTTTTCCATTAAAAAGGTATAACTTTGTGGCATTATACCCATTCTGTACTCCCATTTTCCCTGTGAAAATCAAATATTTAGATGGTTAGATGAGATATGATAATTCAAATAGATTATGAGATCACCCTTTTTAAAGTAATATGAAACTTACCATCCCACATCTTCATCATGCCAAGATGAAGAACTGCAATTATCCTGGTATGATCAGCACATTGATTCAAAAAGTCTGAAAACTGCTGAGCAAATTCTCCCCAGAGAGTACACCTCATTTCGTTGCTTCTGCAATGATAAACAGATGTGGTTAAAAGTTATATACCAAACAAACACGTTATTTTTACGTAACTAATATATAATTCTCACTTACTCTGCATCAATAAGGGTGAGAGGTTTCTTCTTTCCGGATTTGCCATTCTTATCAAAATAGTCGAGATCATCGCAAGCAACAACCTGTCCTATGACATCTGCTGATGCGCGTGATGTGTCGTTGCGGTTTAGCAGTTTTAATGCCTACTCAAGTTTTAAATTTATATTTAGCCGACTTATCAATAACACACACACTTAATGAGCAGTGTACCCGGTCAGTATGAATATAATGGTAAGTAGAGTGTCGATCACTAAGAGTGGAACGTATTATCTCGTTATTCTAATTAGTATTTTAATATCCTAACGCAAGGGGGTTTCAGCCTGAGAGACTGGCACGATTTGTTTGCAATTAAATAATAAAATAAACCAATAGGCACGAATCAGCAAGTAGCACACACGTACACAGATAAATACTCGAGACAATAAGAGGGCTGTCCTTATAATTAAGTAGATTGTCACTTGTTTTATTGATAGCTTTATATGAAGTGTATGTAGTTAACCCTTTCTCGTTGGTCCTAATCTTATCGGCGAGTAAACCCTTAATGATTACTTATGTCTAAAAGTTATTCCTAAGTGATCAATTTAGTAATAACCGTGGGAGCCACATTATTTTCCGCAGTCAAATGCCCGCAAGCCACTAATAAACACAGAGGTTATCAATGCACTAATAAGTAGTAACCAAAGACATCAACATATAAACTTTAATTGATGGGAAAGCAAGTATTAAAGGGAGTGCAATCTTTCGTTGTCACATTACACAAGCCACCAATCCTGATGAATTAAAGTTTGCTAACACAATAAAACAAAACTACTTAATGAATTAAACACATGCAGCACCTTCTTACAGCTCTTGTATCTTTGATTTGGTGTGTCTTGTGCTGCTGCCTTGACTGAATTCGTCCTTGGTTTCTGGTCTTCGGTCTTAGGTTAAAACTTTTGGAACTTCGAACTCGTCTGGTCTTTGGGGTATTTATAGTTTCTGTCTGAGGGTGAGATGCGGCGCATCTAAGGAGTAGATGCGGCGCATGTACTTAACTTCGCGTGGGGTCCAAAATTATAATATTCAGGAATATTCGTACACCGCCAGAAGATGCGGCGTAACTCCATGATTAGATGCGGCGCATGTCCTCTTGTATCTTGGATCGTATCTGGTGATATCTTGATAGAGATGCGGCGCATGTCATGAGTGAGATGCGGCGCATCTGGAGCAGATTAGTCTTGATCTTCTTCATTTCAGTAGACTCTTAACTTTATGCATGTTTTGCTCCATAATTAGTCCAAAATTGCTAAGTTTCACCAAATGCTTGTTTTTACCTGAGAATTACAAAAGTAAATGATTAAGTATCAATCCTCATACATAATATAGTAAAACAAGTCAAATTAATAGGATAAATGATAGTAATAAAAGGTACTTATTTGAGTTCATCATCTGCACACGTTAAAACAAACATACCAAATGTTATACATATATCTTGAATGAGTGGTACATACTTAAAGACTTTAGTATAAGACACGTCAAAACTTACCAAACTGTCCATCCTCTTCAACTGTCAGATTCGTTATGGTGTTAAAATGACGAAAGTCAAAACCATACATAGATCCAGAAAAGTCAACACACTTTTCAACAATCGTGTTCGATAAGAATGATAGACGTAGGCCTTTTTTTACAATGCGATACTTTGGTTGTATCTCACCAAGAGAGTAACACTGAAGCATCACAGCGTTTCCCTCTTCAAGCTGATTTTTGTACTCGTTAACCAACTTTTGACGGATTTGAACTTGAACTCTAGTAGACTGTTTAAGAGACATCTATCATTACGTATTGTATATAAAAACATAATTTATAATCTGTTACTATGTTACAACAAAAACATAATCACTTGTCTGTTCATCCATGACTATAAGCTCCATATTACTGATATTTGGTTTCCCAAACACAGGATGCATCCAAGCTCGAAGAACACGAACACGGAGTTTGATATTGTCTCTAACAGCAGAAAGATCGTTGATGTACCCATTAACGACTTGAGCCATTGTTTTAAATGATACAGAACAATTGGTCTGAGAAGAAGGATGTTAACTGCTGTATCAAATTTCTTCCACATTTTATAGCCAAATTCCTAAAATTAGGGCAAAAATTTTTTTAGAAGCTATTCAATACCGAGATACAGCTAAAGCACAAAAACGCGGATTTCCTAAAAAAAAAATGTTTTCCAAAAATAACTTTCACCCAATTCTTATTCAATTCGAATCAAATTAAACAAAATATATATGCAGCTAAAAAAAATTATAGTAATAATTCATAGCTTTCTGATAATCGATACATACAACAAAATTGAAGATCGCAAGATCAATACATATAAACTAATAGCCCTAAATTGAATCAACCAATGTTTCGAATAGCAATATAAAAAACGAATTCATAACATACTCATTAATTAGACACGATAATTACGAAATCAATCAATATTCCAGCATAAACGCTTTCGAATTAATTAGTTACCAAATCAAAAATTTCGAATTGAATACTTACCAAATCAAGATCATATCAACGTTGCTGCATAAGAGGGCTTGTACGACATTAATACTTAGCCAATAGGAGAAGCGACACGTCAGAGAATTGATTGCAGTGTGTGCATTAGATGGCTTGTAAATTATTTTCGTTTATTAGAAGTTATAGATGTGTTTTTTTTAATGTTTGTTAAGTTATTAACTTTGCTAGTTTTTTGTCGTATGTATAGATATAGAAGAAGAGATTGCCAAGCAAAACGCTAAAGGAAAAGGGATGGGGGTTGCACAAGATTAATTGTTTTGTTGAACATGATTTAGTTTGTTTATTTTGATGGTATTACTGATGATACATGAGACCACCTGCAAACATGTATTTTGATGGTATTATTTTGATGGTATTATTGTTGAACATGATTTTGAACATGATTTATTATAAGAGCTAATTATCTAATTTACAGTATGCAAAGCCCGGAACATAGTTTATTTGATAGCTTACAGACTAAATATATTTCCTCCATCAACACTTTTATCTAAACTAGTTTGCAGAAATTGTAAATTGTCAGTTTAACCACCAACGTCAGACGGTTTCTGTATACGAAGTCTGATAGATACCAATACTCATTTGCTGATTAAAATTACATAGTTTATAACTGGTCAGTGACCTGGCCAACAATGTGTATAAACTAGCCAACAAGGCTGCAAAAACAATAGGACAATCTCTAATCGCCATCTTATCACTCGGCTGCAAAGAAATATTGAGCTCAACATGGTTTAACGAAAAACGGGAATAACCCGATACGTACCGATTTCCCGATACCGAATCTCGAAACCGGTACCGGTATCGGAATCCCGTTTGGTATGGTACCGGGACACACCTTTCATGCCCGGAAAAAAATCGGGAACATCAATTCGTGACGGTATTGGCACCGAGCTCATCCCTATTTCAGTATCATTTAACATGAGTGTTTTTATCGTATTCACATTTATATGAGTTTTGGTTCTTTCTAAACCTCCAAAGATTTTTTTTCCATGTTAAGAGACAACACTACTCAACGTGTGTCCTTCGGGCCTATTTCACATTAGCATTGTCATACCGACATTTTTTTCATTTTTGGATTGAATATCTTCATAAGTTTCTCTACACCTACAAGACCAAACACCTTCGATATGATTAAATCCTTGTAACACTTGTGTACCCACACTATGTAAAGAAATGTCACATGTATTGATCGCTTCATCGTGTCAATTCATAGATACAAGGGTGACCGAAGTTGACCTACCAAAAATAGATTTTGTCTGTGGACACAATTGCATTCATATCATCCATCAATAAATTCACACTATGCACAACACGAAGCACATAATCAAGAATGTTTCTAAAGTAACTGATCATCCTATTGAATTTCTTGTTTAATGCTCAATTCAATTTTTCCAATCCGAAAGCCTTCATTTGCCATTTTGAAGATAGTTCATATGTTTATATTTCCGTAACTCTTTACATAACTATTAATACACACAAAAGCATCTATATCTATACTATATAATCTATACTATATAATAAACGTGAATAATTTACAACCTTTGAAGCAGGAAAAATAATTAATGCGATGACGTGTCTCAATTGTGATTGGCTGGAGATTTAATGCGTACAACACATCTATACATTATCTCCTTTAGCTTCTATACTGTGTAAATGAATGGTTTTATTCTTGGTAGGTCAACGAGCCATCAATTCATACAAACCATCAATTCAATTCATTCCTCATAATGCTTTGTATTTTTGTTTTCCTTCGTACGATTCTCATTTGAAATCATTCGACACCGCTATTTTTGCTAATTAATTAAAGCATTCCTACAATCAATCATAAACCCTAATTTATTTCCTGGTGTTTTGCTGTCAGTATTGTAAAACAATCCATTTCAGTTACAATTCCACCATTAATTCCAGCCCATTCAAAAAAACCACCAAAAATAATTCTTGACTCATTCAAATCGATTGGTTTTTTAAACTGATATTTGGAACACCGCGCATCCTTTCATCATCGAAATCTTTATTGTAAGTTTAAAAAATCTTTAATATGTGTTATTAGGCAGAAAACATTTTGATCTTGATGATATTAATTTTGTTTGTTTTTACGAATTATTAGTTCCATATTGAAATTATTTGGTTTCGATTGAATTATAAGATATTTTTCATTGATTACATTCAAATTTAATTGTGATTTACAATACCCTAGAAAAATATTTGGGAAAATCACATTTATCAATATGTATGATTATGTTCAAAATATTTGGGAAAATCACATTTACAATACCCTAGAAAAATTTTATGCACTTTTTGTTGTAATTAATTTTTGGTAGTATTCGGAAATAAGCTTATCACACTATCTTGCGTAGGGTGGAATGTTGCATTGGACGTATACAGTTAACCAGAGGTGGTTAATGATGGTGTTATGATTTCCAGAGCTATGATTGCAAGAGCTATTAAGCTAACTGATGCCATGGAAAATGCTGGTACTGCTGCTCTTATCAGATAGGTTAGATCTTGAATTTAATTTATTGGTGGTTACTTGGTTGATGACAATCCATGTGGTAATAATTTGGTGGCTTGACTTCCATAGGTTGCAACCAAAACAAATGACACGTATGGTTATCAAGTGATGTGAAGTTCTTATTCTAGCTAATGGTTTGTCATGTCGTATGAGTAATTTCCTACAAGTATTGATTTTGATATGTTTCTCTTCTTTTTCATGATGTAGACGGATACGAAGAAGATTTCAGCTGTATCAATATTGTTCGAGACAATGCCATACAGATTGGTTGAAAGCACCGGTTATAGTGACTATGACCAAGTAAGTTATACAGCTGCATGAGTTAGCATTATGTTTCATGTTCAAAATAACAGACTTCTTTATTTTACTTATGAAAAAAGTTTATCTATGTTGCAGATGGAGAAAAGTGTTGTCTTCTTTAGGCCAAAATTAGGTGTAGCTGATGCAAGTGCGTATGCTTAAGTATATGATTATGCCTATATGCGCAAGGTAAATGGCACTAATGTCTTATTTATTCTTTTTATTTATTAGTCTCGATATCTAAAATCTTTGACTGTCTCATTTTTTGACAGGTTTGTGACAAACAAAAAACTATTATATTAGCTGACATGGCACACATCAGCTGGTTGGTTGCTGCTGGTGTTATACCATCTCCTTTTGAATATGCTATGTTGTAACAACCACGACACACAAGTCAATACGTGGACCACATGGAGCCATGATCTTTTTCAGGAAGGGGCTAACGAGATAAAAAAAAGACGAACAAGTGAGTTACTGTATCTATATGACTTATATAAATTCTACTATTTTATCTCACTTCATGTTGATTAGCTTTTATATAAATTCTTTGTAAGCCGATTGAGATAACTTCTGGCTATATTTTGTTTGGTTTATAGGCTACAACCCCAGAGTACAAGGCATACCAAGAACAAGTTCTTACCAATTGCAAGAAATTTTCGCAGGTTCACTAAATATATTAATTTTCTCTCACTTGTGCATATGTGACCATTCATTTTTGTTTATCCCTAAAATTTCACGAGTCAATTTCGGATTTGGTTTTCTAAGTTGGTTTGATCTAATTTAGGCTTAATTTGTATTCATTTACACCTTCTTCATTCATTGTATGTTCTTCATTTCAAAGATCTCAATTTGAAATTCCCCTTGCATTAGATAAAGGATACAGAACCATAAGTGTTAGAATTATATTGTACACTAAGAAATGTTGATGTGCTTATCACATATGGCGATTTATGCTCTATCTTATATCCTTTTATTTGTGTTTTTTATTAATAGTACGATTGGTCGTATTCCTATTACAGCAAATATAACACGTGTTTATTATTTGATTTTGCAGTAGTAGTATGAGTGGTACACCAAATAAGCAGATGCTTGATGACAGCGGAGGCCGAAACGTTCAAGACTTCTGCCAATCAGGAGTAAAGGCTTTGATTGCATCCGTTAATGGTTTGAACCAGTAAGAGGCTTGTGTTAATATATGTATTTGTTCTTACTTCTCGAAATTGCGCCGTAGAGGTAGCAAAATGAGAGGGTCAGGTGGGTGGGGTAATGGGTTCGGGTCAAAATGGGTAGTCCTTTGGTATGAGTTTGTATATAGATGAGTCAAACTTGCCATCTCTACTGCTCAGTCATCTTTTCATATCATAAGTCTCCTATATTCTTGGCCTGTATTTCCTACTACATCAGTTAAAGAACCACCCAAAACAGAGAAGCCTAATGCCCAAAGGTATCACCCTGGTGAAAGGTCAGTAGCATATCCTTTCCAAATTAACCAGGTCAAATGGATCTAACGGATCCAACAGATTGAAAATTTTCTCATATATTTTAGCGCGCACATCCTTTAACTGGTTTTATTTAAAGATTCAGGTTAGTTATTGTAATAAGATATTATCTATAGTCACAATTAAGGCAAGTTTTAATGAAATACTTGAAATTTAAAGGGAAAAAAAAAACATTAGTGGTCATGCTAGAAATGATCTTTTTTTACTAAAGACAGTTTGGTTACCTACCCCTGCCCATATTGCCGTTTATAATAATAGTGTTCAAATGCCAATCATATTTATTGTAATCTTTTGTACTGTCAGATTTAAGAAATTAAAAGAAGAAAAAGCTAAAAGGAATCAACTAGAGGCAGAAAAAGCTAAAGAGATTTTGTTAACAACTGAAGATGTGGGAGACGCAATAGTAGACCATAAACTCAATGCTGATTCTGTGAAGTCTGTTAATGGTGATTCATCATCTTTAGGCTCAAATAAAGTTGAGACAACTTTGATTACTGAATTATAAGATGGTGAATATTCGGTTCAGTATAATGGCAAGAGAGATCAATAGCTTCCTGACGGAAATCTTGGAAGGTAGTTTTTGAACTTTGAACCAATTTCTTAAATTCACTTTTCTCCAAAGGTGACAAAATACATGGGTTGGTGACATTGGGTAATGGGTCAAAATGAGTAATTTTTCATCAAATCTGATCTTCAGAAATTATACTATACTTTAAGAGGTCTTTATTCATTAAAATACGCTTTGTGCAACTTTAGACCCATATGACTACCCATGAAAAACAGTTGTACATGATATAGTTTAGCTGAAATAAACTTCCTAGGAAATTTGACCATTTTATAATCGGGCAGGCATGATGTGTAAACTTTAGGGACAAGTTATGTTAAAATGTAAAAGTACTGTACATATTGTAGATCAAATAGTGTCACGAAAAAGTACTGTACATATTCTAGATCAGATATCTGATTACCTTTTTCGTTTCATGTCAACATGATATTGTATATTTCCTCTTATGAAGACTACATGCTAACATTTTAGGTAGTTGGTTAACATGCCTAAGAATTCGACAGTCGGTAGGCTCATAATATATCTCTTTTGGTTATCGAGTTACTTATTACGACTTCGAATTATAGAGATAGCTGTTTTGAAGCATCAAGACTAATGTTAGTATAAAAATATTTTAGACCCTCGTAGTTAGTTAATTTATGGGGTGTTTGAATATTACAATCAGTAATTTGAGTTTTTGCAATTGAAATGCAGTAAATAAATTTTTATAAAGGCTAATGATTTTCTACAACATATATAAGAACTAGTCAACAGGTTTTTGAGTAATAACCTTCAAGATGGATACAAGATAGAAATAGTTTGGACCAAATTAAGTCAATCGTATACCTTTTTGAGTGAAAGTTGATGTATTAACACCAATAACATGGCCATAGGAGTCAAGCAAAGGCCCACATGAGTTTCCTGCATTATTTTCCTTAACTTTTACACATGTGAACTCATGTTTTTGCAAGGTAGTATTTTGTGTCACGTGAATGGGTTGAATGATTCTTGGACATCAAATGCCTTTTTGTATTAATACTATTATCAACAACTTCGTTTTAGTTTGATTTTAGTTTGACTTTTGTTTTTCTTTAAATATTTAGGTGTTCATGGAATGAACATGGGCTACTAAGTGTTTGACGTTGACTTCATACCTTTGCTCTTCAAGACTATCTTCCCAGGTGAGAAGACGATACATGCACATTTATTACTTTAATAGTTACAAACCGAATTGTTTATCGAATCATTGACTTATTACTTATTATTATTCTTTAAAAAAATAATGAAACATGTTTACGTTTGTTGTTGTTTATTACTTTATCCATACACTCAACTTCTTAATGAATAATTTCTTTATCCGACGCCAACACCCATAGACATGTATTTAGAACATATAGTGTCACCTGTTTTGAGAGATTAGTTACGTTCACTAACACCCATCTTGCCTCCCCTCTAATTTTGTTTATTGAAGAAATTGTTGGCATGTGTTTGAGATCTTTGACACAACTTACTCTTTTTGTGTTGGTCGTCAACGCAACACTGTAGGTATTCTTATGCATTAAGTACATTTTTATGCTTTGATTATCTTCATTTATAAAGATGTGGATTGGCCATAACCACTTGGCTTACTGCGAATCTAAAAGTCAACCGTTACTTATTAGTCATTTTTAGAAAAAAGATATGTTGAAGTTAATTAGCTGGCAATTGAGACAGGAGATTATGCATCTTGCTTTCTTCCGATTGATGACCAATGATGCTGAAAATGCCTGTTAATTTTGATTGAGGGTTTCTTCAGCCACTAAAACCATGTTGTCAAAAAAAGTTTTATGCAATGTTAACCGTATTTTACTTTTTTGTTTTCTATTGATACATTATTTGTATAAACAACCTTTCTGCTCAATCCAACACAACTTGGTTCTTGCAGCATTTATAAAAACAAGTTGTGCTCCAAAGTGTATGTTCTATGCATATAACGGTTTAATTGAGACCTGATTGATACATAGCCTTGAAACTAAAAGATACTCCTAAAAATGAACTACTTAATTACTTTACATACCAAATGAGATTTATTTGAAAGTTAAGTATCATACTACAGTTTTAGGTGTTAGTAATACATGATGTATTTTTATTTGAAATAATATATTATGTTAGACATAGGCACTACTTGAACTTTAATATTCTAAAAGTAGATGCATACAAAGACTAATGGTATGTCACAAAATATTAAGTTGATCATCTTTTTGCTTTATCTTTTGTGTTAGATCGACTACTTAGCCGTTACAATGATAAAATTAGGGGGCGTTTGGTTTCCAATTAGGAATCACTATTGGTATGAGTTTGATAATATAATGTAATTGGAATTGAAATGGATTTCTAAACCCACCATTATAGGTTGGAATAGGGGAACACTTATTTGTGGCTTTCAATCCCAATCTCAAAATCCATATTTCTCAACTAAACATCCTTTTAACACTCCCATTCTCATACCTCATTCCAAAACCCATGAACCAAACGCACCCTTAATGCAGGTTTAGTTTGGCTTTGTTGAGTAGTCTAATAATGACATAATTTATACGTCCACAAGTCTACTTGTGCGGTGCTGGACTATTGATGAATTTGTGATTTCCTAATTGAAGTTCTACCCGTTTGGTGTAGAATATGATTTGGGTGCAAGTGAGTTCCAAGTGTTGGATGCTGGTCATGATTTAGGTGCAAATGCAGTTACTTTAGTTGGTTCCGATTATAAAATCTTAAAAATGAAGTTACTTTATATTATATGCTATTAACTCAAAATATTTTAATTATAAATGGTTTAATTCGAGGTGTGTAGTCAAACATGAAAAACTTAAATACCGGTTTAAAAGAAAACGGGTCAAAGTAATTGAGCGGGTCGAGTAGATCTAATATCTTTTTTTAATGAACATGATCTGAAGTTACTTGAAGTGTTCTTATATAATTTGTTTTATGAAAACGTTAAATTCATACAAATATGAAAATAAAACATTTGGACAATAAGCTTCATATCAACCCAATTTATACATAAAAATACCCATTTAGTAGCAGACTAATGAATTTTGACAGTTATAACATGTTTTATGCAAACTTAGGCTGACATGAGTCTTAAGATCATATAAAAACAAAAAGTTGCATCCATGTTATTCTTCAAAGATGATCCCTAAAAGATTACAATCTTTAAATTCCTGTTTCCAGGGTCAAATGCAAAAGAGGTATGAATGTTGTAATTTGTGATGAAGTATGTTAATGTCTCAAAAAGTACTATAAACGTTGTCTACAAAGAAATACTTCAAGATCTATGATCAATGTTCAACATGTATGTGCACCTATAGATCTACAGTTAATCTTTTTTTAATGAACATGATCCGAAGTTACTTGAAGTGTTCTTATATAATTTGTTTTATGAAAACTTTAAATTCATACAAGTATGTAAATAAAACATTTGGACAATAAGCTTCATATCAACTCAATCTATACATAAAAATACCCATTTATTAGCAGACTAATGAATTTTGACAGTTATAACATGTTTTATGCAAACTTAGGCTGGCATGAGCCTTAAGATCACATAAACAAAAAGTTGCATCCATGTTATTCTTCAAAGATGATCCCTAAAAGGTTACAATCTTTAAATTCCCGTTTCCAGGGTCAAATGCAAAAGAGGTATGAAGGTTGTAATTTGTGATGAAGTATGTTAATGTCTCAAAAAGTACTATAAACGTTGTCTACAAAGAAATACTTCAAGATCTATGATCAATGTTCAACATGTATGTGCACCTATAGATCTACAGTTAATCTTTTTTTTAATGAACATGATCCGAAGTTACTTGAAGTGTTCTTATATAATTTGTTTTATGAAAACTTTAAATTCATACAAGTATGTAAATAAAACATTTGGACAATAAGCTTCATATCAACCCAATCTATACATAAAAATACCCATTTAGTAGCAGACTAATGAATTTTGACAGTTATAACATGTTTTATGCAAACTTAGGCTGACATGAGTCTTAAGATCATATAAAAACAAAAAGTTGCATCCATGTTATTCTTCAAAGATGATCCCTAAAAGGTTACAATCTTTAAATTCCTGTTTCCAGGGTCAAATGCAAAAGAGGTATGAAGGTTGTAATTTGTGATGAAGTATGTTAATGTCTCAAAAAGTACTATAAACGTTGTCTACAAAGAAATACTTCAAGATCTATGATCAATGTTCAACATGTATGTGCACCTATATAACTGACATGTTTTATACCATTTTTTAACTTTACATATATTCTTATCAACAAATTCCTTTTAGTTTTACTTCTTTTTTTCCCTCATATTTAATTGTTCACATTGAACATGGACTACATATATTCTAATACATGATGCTTCTGACCCGATAACATCCATTATAGATTTTACCTATCCAAACCTTTTGAATCACATAGATGATCCGTCGTATTTTCAAGAAAAGGCCATTCTTTCTCCGACCAATGAAGTGGTCGATAGTATAAATGATCATTTGCTTAAGACATTTCCAGGTGAGGAAATGGTTTACCTTAGTTGCGATAGTATTGATAAAACTGATCGTGGGACATCAATCGATGAATCTGTTTTCTCAACAGATTTTATCAGTGGACTAAAGTTCTCGGGTGTTCGAAACCATAGGTTGTTGTTAAAAGTTGGTGTCCCGATAATGTTGGTGAGGAATATTGATCAATCTAATGGATTGTGTAACGGGACATGACTTCAAGTTTTACGATTATCACAGACTTCTATTCAAGCACAAATCATTAATGGGACACATTTTGGAAATAAGGTTATCATACCACGATTGAAAATTACTCCATCTGATAAACGTTTACCTCTAAAGATCGTGAGGAAACAATATTCCATTTCGGTGTCATTCATCATGACAATAAACAAGAGCCAAGGGCAATCACTTTCAAAAGTTAGCTTGTATCTGCCACGTCCTGTTTTCACACATGGACAGCTATATGTAGCTCTTTCACGTGTCAAAAGCAAAAAAGGTTTGAAGGTTGTTGTTTTAGATGTGGATGGTAACCTATCAAAAAGTACTATAAATGTGGTATATAAATAAGTTCTTCAAGGTCTATGATCAAACGGTCAATAGGTATGTACAGTATACATATTACATGTTTTGTGGCATTTTTCTTATTTACGCTTATTAAAAATCCCAAACTTCTTTTACTTACATATCTTTTTAACTTATTAGGTGTTCACATAAAGGACCTTTTTTTAAAGTGTTAGAATGGTCAATACATACATTTGCTTCTGAAGACAAACATGTTGGAGATCACGAGACAATGAACATTTATTACATAGATATTTAAAAGCATTGTAATTTACACTATCATTCACTTATAACTAATTATTCCGTTACAAGAAAATTTCATACCGTTTATGTTCGTTATTCTTTCTTACTTTATTCACGTACTTAATTTTTTGATGCAAAAACCCTCTAAAATCCCGTGGATTCCACGGGTGTATAAGCTACTATATACATATATTTCATTATCCCCTCGTTACTTCCGGCTTTATACAGGAATAAACCATAGATGGACCATGAAAGGATTAGACTCATTATTGGGATCATCGTTCTATACATCTCTTCCTTTAAAGATCAAACAACAAACTTAGGATATATTCAATCTGTATTTGACGTGTTCAGTTTTTGTATGTTACAAGCTAACGATGCACATCCAAGCTTAATCCAAGATGGATTTGATCCGGTTGTTTTTCCTTTTCTTGCAATCGAGATTTTTGTCTATCTCAAAAAAATTAAAAATTGCATCACTGTCTCTGTATTTCATGTACATTGCAAAAACTTTTGCTTAGATGTTCGTCATGTGGTTTTCTTCCTAAATGGGCATAATTTGTGTTTTGGTCTTCATAATCACTCTTAATTTCAACCTGTTTTGGTTTTGTATATTTAATCGTCATTATTTAGCATCTTAAACTTTAAATATCATGACCATTCTTTTCACTGATAACTTAACGAAATAGCTGTTCAAATGCACCTTTGGCATTATATACACGTCATTAGATTGACGTAACTCAAGTTACACGCAAGTAATAAAATGTAACCAAAGTATCGCACCAATATAAATGATACATGCGTGTAATTTACCAACATTTTTTTTTGGAATTTCATATGAATAATATAAGGTCACCATAAACGCACTACATACACAACTGCATCCACCTTTCTGAAATGGAAAATTGTTAAAAATGTAGAAGCAAACCAGAATACACTTTCGCCGGTTTATTAATTTACAGGCATGTATAATTATGTTTGATAATCCTGTGCAGGAAATATCATTTCATTGTATCTATATCTTTCTCCCACGTAAGCTTCATTCGATTACTTTTGCTTTTGCGCTGTTTACTATTTGTTTGTTTGAATGAGCACTATAAACTGTTGGAATTTTAATACATGACTAATCATAATTAAAGACAATAAACATCAAAGAACACAAGCGGAAGCGTATTGTAGGACCGATGATGTACAAGATTTATGTGATTCGGGAGGTCTTGGTTGGTTGAAGAAGATGAATATCTTCATCTTTTCTAGTGAGAGAAAGTAGATAGAGGGTGGAGAAAACACTTAAAGTTTATTAGATTAAAATGAACAAAGAATACAATGAATTCCCACACCCCTCATGGAGAGTCATGAGGGGTATTTATAGCCCTATGACATTACATGTTTGCCATTTAAGCAATAGTAGTCCCTGCGGGTACTACTTGCTATGAATCTAATCCAATTCACGTGAGTGACGATATCTTTATAAAAAAGCGAGTCTAACAATCTCCCTCCAAGATATTGTCACACGTAAATGGTTACAATGAGACCTATAAACAAAGTGAATTACAATAATAATAAACTTTTGTTGAAGCGCAGAGTCTCTGTAGTCTAGATCCTGAGGCAGACTTGAAGTTCTCTCTTCCGACGATCTCGGCGTACGATCTTAGGCACTGACGGCACTAATTCTTGTAGCTCCGAACTTCAACTGTAATGTTCTAGTTAGGTTATTACTCCCTCCTAACTAGTGAGCCTTTTTTCTTTTCTCTGCTCCCTCCTGAATCGACAACTCTCTTTAGTCTTCAAACACGCAGCGGAGACTGTAGATACTAATGTGATGCACAATGGTTGTCGTTCGGGAGCATCATAACAACATATCTCACAAAGTATTTGCATCCAAGTTGGTAAAAAGCCTCGATGTACCCACAAACCAAATTGCTGAAGACGAGACATTACTTTTTTCTTCGTGTACTTCTCCCTCCTGATGGTTTCGAGTCATCGAAATCATCATACTTTAGTGTACATGCTTTGATTACCTTTTACTTGATGCAATATTAAAGCCATAACAGCTCGTCGAAGCATAGTTTCGTGAGAATATGTCGAAAAAAATACTCTCAATACTTCTCTCAAACCAACCTTTAAACGACCCTCTTTTTAATTCACTGGCTACTAGTAAATGACCACATATGGAGACAACCCGATATAACCAACTTGAAAAAGAAGTAAAAACCCCAACTTTTTTGACTTAATGCTTGTACTAACGCGTCTTGTGAACAATCCACATCTTTGTGTGACACTGAGTACTACAACGTAACTCCTTAAAGTGATAGCTATACTGTGAGCACTACAACGTAACTCCTTACATCAGTTATAACTAGATTTTCCATTCTTAGTCACAATGAATAAAATTTCCCAGACAAGTTATCTTGAGAGTAACTCCATATTTCAAAGATAAATAAGTACCCGTGAAATGTCACTTCAAAATCAAATCAATAATACCTTACAAAAACCAAACATAAATAGTATGCGTACCTTTTGATTCTAGCCAAACAAGAATCATTCTTCAATTGAATCACCAAGAACCCTAATTAGGGTTTATAATTGGATTAAAGAAATACCCCTTACCGTTTTGTAATTCAATCCAAGATTCAATTAATAATGTGATTGAATCACGTTCTTGTACACACGTACTAATACCAAGTAAACATTATGCTAGTAATTTAGAACACAAAACGAAAACCAAACAATTTGTTTTATAAAAACAACAAATCGATCCCTTGGAGGGATTGTAGTCGATCGGCCAAACACCAAGGAAAAAGAAAACAAGGTTTAGGTATTACTATGTGTACAAAAGATACAAAAGAATGAACATAGGTCTTGTATATATAGGTAAGATAAATTGAAGTCCAAGTTTGTGAAGGATTGGGTTATCCCCAATCCCACCGATCGGTTATGGAACAAAAAGAAGGATCTGGAACCTTTCCTACTTTCCAATTATCACTCTATAATTCTTTCCTTTTATTTAGTTAACGGTCGTTAGTCATTATCCGTTAAATACTAACGGTCGTTCTGTGTTTTGTGTATATAATAATTAATTATAACTTTTTATAAATAATTATTATTCATTTACTCTTCATACGTAAAGTGTGCAATCCCGTGATCTCGAGTTCGATCCTAACACACAACTACTAAATTATATCCACAAAACTAACATAAACTTGATAAAATATTTTTCTAAAAATTGTCAAACACAATACTTGCAGACCAACATTTATAAAAATTGTCAACATAAATCAGTACAATCATTTAAACCAGATCCTTATCTTGCTACACTTGTAAATTGTGAAATGTACGGCTTTTCTATGGTCTTCCCTACGTTCATCCGCATAGTCTGCTCGTCGTCATTGTCAACAGTGCTGGCATCCTCATTATAGTTACCTTCTGCACTATGTTCTTCTATTTTGCCGCATGGCCTTGTCGTGTACGTAAAATCGTTCCTTTAACCTTGTTTTACTTGCTTTACTTTAATTTTTGAGCATTGGTATATAAATTGTCAGTTTAAAAGCTGTATAATGTTTTTAGCTTGAAATAAGTTGTACTATAGTGTGGGTATACACTTTTATTTTCTACATATATCATTGAAAACCTCTCTACAATTTCCTATAAATGCGAAAAAGATGATTATCATTTGGATACTAGAGGCACTTTTCATAGCAGGGATGGTCGCTGTTACTTTTGTTAGCTAATAAGGCCTTTAGGCCCGGCCCCTTTTTTTAGGTTGTGTTAGCAGTTAGGGTTCCTATGTATTTTATATTTAATGTAATTGTATTGTAATATTATAGTTGAATCTGATTAATACATTTTTCAATTATTCCCTTGATTTCTACATGGTATTAGAGCTTGGTCGAAGGTGAAGAAGAAAAAAAAAAGAAAAAAAAAGTTTTTGATATTAGCGACTGTTTGGTGTCTGCTGTTTGAATAAATATGTTTGCTGCCATGTCTGTTTGAATTAACCGATCTTCGCTGCCGATTTAAGAGTTTGGTTCGGTTCCGTATTTTCATTGGTCTTGGTTTATTCTTATATAATGTTGCTTATATTTGATTGGACATAAATAAATAAAAAATGATGGATATTGATTACTGCATTGAGATAATCGGACAATTGGAGGTAATGTGATTAATATGAAGAATTCTTTTATCATTGACTGTTGTTGCTTTTGATTGAATACATTTTGGTTAGTATATTTTTGTTCTAGTACCTTTATTCTAATCGGTGAACTTTATGATGCTCTGATTAACTATCGTTCAATATGGTTTTGTATTGGTTGATGGTTGTTGATATTGTAACTTGGTATTAACATTGGTGTTAGCATTGGCATTAATATTAACGTTGGTATTGGTATTTGTATCGGTTTTGGATGGGAATATTGTTGGCAAAATATGGTTTTGCATTGGTATGGGTGATGGTGATGTTATAGTTTTAACTAATCAAACTATGTATTGAGTAGTTATGTCTAGCATTCCGACATCAACAACTTGTTTTGGTTTCGCATGTGGTTCTGCATGTGGTTCTGTCTGGTTTTATCTGCATCTGTATGTCTGAATCTTTGTGTCTGCACCTGTCTGCCTGAATCTGCTTGTCTGCATCTGCCTGTCTGAATCTACATATGGTTCTGTATCAGGTTTCACACGTGGTTCTACATCTGGTTCCACCTGTTTTTGCTTTGTCTGCAGATGGTGCTTTGTATCTACCTGTTTGCATCTGTCTGAATCTGCATCTGTCTGCTTGTTCTACTCTAGTTCGTCTCCGTAATTATGTTGCTCTGATTTGATTTTGCAATGACTTTCCGTCTGTTTTACACTTGACTGTTATCGCCCTGTTACAGTTTGGATGTCAACGGATTGAGACTCCGTCTAGCACTGAGTTTGAGCTCTGAGACACTCCGAAGTTGCGTGTTTAGTTTTCAGTTTTACTTTATGTAACACCCTTAAAATCGGGTCCAGCGAAGCATACATTTCACTGGGGTGCTACTTAATTGATATCACAACACAATGTACAAAGAACAGTTTTATTGCAACCGTTTAGAAGAAAATTTCATTATCAAAACATTAAGTTTACATCATTCAAAATATAGTGCGGAATACAGGCCCATAATAATAAAGCGGTCCTAATATATATATCAGAGTCGTCTATGACCATGCCCCTTGCCAAGCGCCTCCAGAAGTAAGCTATCGCCTTAAACCTGAGAATACATGCTAAAAGGTCAGCTAACGCTAGTGAGTTCAGAGGTTTTAACAGTAAGTATAATAGTGGACCAAAATAAGTAATTTGCTACACTGGACTAAGATAGATATCAATCATAAATTCCACATATAGCAACAATCACAAACAAATCCAGTATCAATATGAGTAGCTTTCTCCCATATTGACAGTCACAGTAGGGCCCTAGGTATATTTGACTGTAGCCAGACACCACGTTATAGCAAAAGGTATCCGGGTTATTTGCTACCATGGTCTAAGACAAATATCTGCTATATATATCTAAACTTAGCCAGGCACCACGTTATAGCAAAGCATAAACAGGTTACGTTGCTACCCTGGTCTAAGAGAAATATCTGCTATATATATCTAAACTTAGCCAGGCACTGCGTTATAGCAAAGCATAAACATGTTACGTTGCTACCCTGGTCTAAGACAAATGTCTAACGCATATCTAACCTTAGCCAGTCAACAAGTTATAGCAAATCAAGAAGTAGTAGTGGGTCCGCCAAAACGGTTTTGCATGTTTTCTCACCCCAAGTTTTCAGTAAACAGTTATAAGTAAAAGTGGGGCTATGAAACTCACATTTATATATCACATAACACCTTCAAATAACCAAACTATTTATTTCAGTCAAACAGTCAAATCTTAAATAATCATAAACAAATCATTAAGTTTAGTTAAAAACGAGCATGTATTCTCCCCCAAAATAGTTATAAAACCGGTAAAAGTAGGGGCCATGAATTCACCTTAGCCACTGCAATGCAAACATCACAACTGACACAACTGGCATCTAGAGCGAATCACAACGGTATCCAGGAGACAGGCACAACGGTACAGGAAATTACAAGCACAACAGTAACAATGACACACGGCACAACAGACTCGGCACAACCTAATAATATAAGGACTCGTCTCAAAATATATTCCACACAGTAACTAAAAGCGTAAAAGTCTCCAAAAGTTAACTATTTCCCTTTCCGAAATCGATCATTTCCATTCCCTAAATAATCCAATTCCATTTCCAAAAATAATCTTGTTTTATCCGTTTATCAGTGTTTGGTATCATTGTTGGTGTGGTGGTGAAAAGACGCGGACTCAAGTGTACACACACCCCATTAAGTGACAATAACGGAATTTTCGCGGAAAATATGACAAAAGTCAACGAGTGACGACGGAGATGACTCACAAAAATTACAAATAACGAACACACTAAGTAGTTGAAAGGATTGGTAGTCGTTGGTTATAATCCATTAGGTTTTATAAAACATATGTGTTTTATTTAACAAAAACACGTCATGACTTATTCGTTCGTAAAACGTACCAAGTCAAGTGACTTTATTATATATCAAGTTTAGTGTTGCAATTTTTCCCATAGTACACCGACTTACCAATCAATGACCAATTAAATAAATAATCCAACAAGTAATCTAATAGATCCAAATATGGTACCCTACGGTTAATGTGTCTCGAAACGTATAATAACCCTTAAGTTTCCTATTTTCATCCAAAAATTAATAATCACACTTTAAATTTCCATTTTTGTCATCACTTATCAAATAACGAAGTAAAATTCGTCAATTAATATTTCTTGTTAAAAACTTTATTATTTCTTCCTTTTAATTTATGTCAAGTCAAAAATATAAATCAAGTCACAAGTTATTTCCGTTTCGAGTCATAATCTCATATCAATCTCTCGGGTCAATACCTATAACCCGAATCCAAAAGTCCAACATAAAGTCTAATATCATTGTTTCGGCTTGTCGAGGTCATGCTGAGACTAAAAAGTCTCGGTGCCACGCGACTTGGGTCATAATCATCACAAGTATATCATAAGCTCACAATAAAATCCCAAGTCCAATAATCGTCAAAATATGGTTATCGGCCCTAAACCTACGGCTCGATAACAAATTAACCAAATCCAACAACCAAGTTTTCAAGCCTCAACAACCAATCAACAACAAAAATTACAACAACACCATGCCGAGGCCGTTACGGTCTCGGCTTCGAACCTCGGTACGCCACAAACAACAAACGGACCCTTAGGTCCTCTCGGCTTCAATCCCAAACGCAACCACAACAATTTCAAATCCCATTTCAATCTAATCCTAAACCTAAACTCGGCCACAAATCCGACAAGGGTTTACCAAACCCTTCAATCCGAAACAAAAATAAAAATAAACATAACAACCAACAAAAACTTTACACAACAACCATAACCACGACTCGATACGACCTCAAAATGTAATCAACAAGAAGCTCACGGCTCGACCACAAAACCCAAGTATAATGATACCAAACTCGGTTTTAGTTATTAAATATGGTTAACCCATATGTTTTTATACCCAAATCGAACCAAAATAACAAGAGTCAACTTGTGAAGGATTGGGTTATCCCCAATCCCACCGATCGGTTATGGACCAAAAAGAAGGATCCGGAACCTTTCCCACTTTCCAATTATCACTCTATAATTCTTTCCTTTTATTTAGTTAATGGTCGTTAGTCATTATCCGTTAAATACTAACGGTCGTTATGTGTTTTGTGTATATAATAATTAATTATGACTTTTTATAAATAATTATTATTCATTTACTCTTCATACGTAAAGTGTGCAATCCCGTGATCTCGAGTTCGATCCTAACGCAAGACTACTAAATTATGTCCACAAAACTAACAACTCCCACTTGGACATATTTTAATAGTGTGATCACATCGGTTAGCGTCTAGCAACACTTCGATGCCTCTAGTACAACTCGAGTAAGGTCTCTTGGAAAAACCTTTTAATGATTCGTCATTATTATTATCATTTTGTTACTAATACTACGTTAAATAAATATATGGATCTAAGTCATTCTTTATTAAACTATTCTGTTTCTCGTTGTTTGTGATTGAGCAAGATTACCAAATCTTTTGAACATATTCAAGGGAGATCTTGGGCGTGGCCACGTAAACATCTTGTCAACCCTATGAGGGGCCCAACAGTATTAAACTTCAAAATAAATTTGAAGGAACAAATTCTATCTTGACTACAAGCATAACCCATGAATTTTGTAACAATTCCAAAAACAATACTTATGAATACCAGTTACGTGCAGCGTTAAATTGTTCCACAGAATGCACTACATTCATAACAGTTATCTGGTATCTTAAGTCTGAGGATAACTATTCATGATTTACTTAATAACAATATCCATAAAGTAACATCATGTAGTTTGGGATAAGTCCTATATTCAATTCATTGAATATCATGTGAAGTTTGTATGTCAACGCATCAATGTACTTTCAAGTATATTATACCAAAACTCACATTTGTCTTAATTCAATGATATTCCCATATCATTAATTGACAACGGACGATTTAGAATAACTAAATTATTCATGGATTAAACATGCAAATATAGGACACAATTTATTATTAATGAAAATAAACGTACCAAGTACTTAAATTCATTACAAATAATAAACATTTAACATCCTTTATCCAAATACTAAATAGATCAATGCGTAAAGTGTGTGACAACCTCAATCACCAATTTATGATTATCAAACTTTCAAACATTTTTAAAGTTTAAAGTATTCTTATTCTTTAATGTATAATGCAACTATGCTCTTAGTGAGCACAACTAGTTCACATGTCCAAGGATGAAATCCTACCATGACTAGTATTGAGTGTCATCTCAATTAAACCAGCATCATTGTAAACAAACAACAATATGCTCTTTAAAATTCCGTAAACTTGAATATCTATTGTGTAATGTTTGATGCCTTCCAAACTTTCAAGTTTGTTGGCTATGACAATTTGCACAACAATTGACAAATTGTTCATCTATAGAATCTGGAAGCTGTTCCAGGTTGAGGATGTAATTCTATATCCAAACATATTACATTAGAATAATCATTACACTAGTTATCTAATAACTTTCAATTAGATATTAACATTGTCATAACATCTTATAACAATTCATTTATGTAACATAATATTCATGAAAAATCTTCGAGTCATACTTAGATTTCATTCATGTTCTATCTTATTTAAAAGATATGTATCCATTTAGACATTCTAAATGATATATCATGTTCTATTAGATTTATTTACCGCATATGTTTATAATAATAAACACACATTCCAAGGTTATATGTTTTATTTCCTAAATCTTTCAAGTAAAGTTTCATTCCAAGTTAAGACTTAACATTTAACTTATATGAAATGTTACTTCTATATGTTATCCAACATATATGATTTAAGAAAGTAAACATAATACTCCCTCAAGCTTTTAGGAATAATTAGGAGTTATCTTATTTTAAATTATAAATCAAAACTTGGATTTAATATTTAAACATAAGACTCATCTCATAGATGCATGCATTTATCCATACTTGAATTCTTGCATTTTGTACACTTTCAAAGATTAGATGAATTCATAAAACTCTTAATTACTTACCGTCTTCGCTTAAGTAATTATACAAGAAAGAGTTTTATAATCCATTGTCAAATTTCATATTTATGAAAATAAGTATGACAATTGTCATCTTTGTATATTTAATGTGCTTGAAAAAGAATATTCAATCATAGTTAATTGCTTAAGTATGATTAATAATCTTGTCATAAGACATGCATTAAAATATGTGTACAATATTGTCCATATGATTTTTACACAAAGATTTAAACCACTAGGGTTACCTTATCTTTGAAGAAACTCATCTTCATTCTCTAGTCTAACTATTAAGAATTAAGATAAACCAATTTTCTAAAATTTGATTATCTTTATGGACATCATCTTTAACATTCATAGTATGAGTAATTTACCCAATTCAATATTTGGTAATGCATCATAATATAATCCTCAGCATATTAATCAAATATCTGAGATATCCTTGCGAATCTATGAATGAGAATTCCATCATCATGAGGTCTATCATTTACATGTTTAGCCTCATCATGATTTTCACTAGTGTGTTTTAGAAGATTATGTATCTTGTAATTTTATCTTTTCAAGATAAAAAACTCCCACTTGCTTTTTGTAGTTTATAGACTATCAGTAAATACTTAGCAAATAAAGCAACAATACAATGTTCTCTTTTTTGGGACATTACAAAAACATATTGACAGTTCCTGACATTTAGTTTGTTAATAACCTACTCATACGTAGTTTAACAAATTCAGAACTTCATTTTAAGACTTAATGTGATTCATCACATTCCATAACAAAATGGTGTCTTATTAATATTCTAGATTGGAGTCTTATTAAGTATGTCCAATCCATACTCAATATTCTAACCTTGATAACTTTTGGAAGAAAATAAGATATAGTTATCTTTAACCAAACGCAGCAAGAGTTTGATTCTCCTAACTGAACATACCATAAACATGTGGTATTTCATTAGAATTAATATTGTAAGACAATCTTACAATATGTAAGATAAATATATTTCGTTTGGCTTATCTATTCACTAACTAAGTCAACTTAATGGTATAATAGAATTTTCAAGCCAATTGCATACTATATAACATAAGTACTTTTTGACCAAGTCACTTCATGTCCATGTCTCAACAAGAAAACATAAACTGTTATAATCCCACTATACGTTATAAATCATTGATCAACTCAATGACTTTTTGTATATGTTTTAATTAAAAAACATAACTAGGGATGACAAAAAAACCCGAACCCAATGGGGAAACCCGAAACCCGAAGATTTCGGGGCGGGGCGGGGATGGATAAACGGGTTTGGGGCGGGTTTCGGGTTACTTAACGAGGATTTTATACGGGTTCGGGGTAATGACCGGGGCCAAGCATCCCCGACCCGCCCCACCCGATTATACACATACATATTATATTATATATTATATATCTATATTATACATCTAATATTTAATACTCTTATGCTCCCGATAGATTACAGCAGCCACTTTATGCCTTGAGCTCAAAAATTTGACGTTTCACTTCTATTGCCCCATCGATTCCATCCACCACCCAATAATCGATTTTCACCACCACCCTAGTTATCAATTTAAATACCATCAATTATCTGTGATATGTCTCAAGTCTTCACCTTCTATCTATCAACATCAGTCCCTTCTCATCCCACTCGCCGGCGGTGTCTGTTACAGGTAAACATACCGAATTTTTTTAATCGAATTTTGTTGAATTGCTATTGGGGTATATCATATTATAGTTAGATATGATATTGAAATCTCTGTATTTTCGGTTAAGTTTTATGGCCTAGAATGATTTTTAGTTATGATTAGTTTTTTTTGGGTAAAGATTTATGATTAGTTGATCTAGGAATAAGTTGCTTTTAATGTAATAAAAGTAAAAGTGAAAGTGAATAGAATTAAACTAAAGGACAGACAATGAAGTCAAAAATGACTATTTGTGTCGACTTCACCCAAAGACATTGGAAGCTCTAATGTGTGCTCAAAGTTGGTTGCTAAATGAAATACGAGGTAACCCATTCTTTGATATTAGTTATAAAACTTGTTTTTTTTTCTTAATAGATGATACATGTGGTATGTTAAGGTGTTTACTTGTTCGCAAGAGACCGAGGCATATTGTTGTACAGTTGAGTTTGATTACGATGTGGAAGAGGTAAAATAGGATATCTGTACTAAAGTTACTAACTTAACACACTTTGATATATTAGTCGTCTCTAATCTTATAATGTTTATCTTATTTATAGGAAAGTACCAAGGGAAGTGGAACAACAAGTTTGGATGATTCAAATTAAGTTACTATTGGGTAATGCTTGAAGACCATCTTTCGTGAGCTGTTATGAATGATGAAGAAAAGCAAGCTTAAATGATTTCCCATCGTGAACTGTGAATAATATTTTGTCTTGAATGATCTTTCGTTTTTAATGGTCTTTTGTGTCGAACTTTTGAATGATCTTTTGTGTCGTATGTTTTATCATATTTTATCGGGTTTGGGGCGGGTTTGGTGCACAACTCTTCCCCAATGGGTTACCCCGATAAGATCCCCGACGAATTTTGGGGCGGGTTTGGGGCTAACTTATTTAATCAGGTTTGGGGATGGGGGAGCTATCCCCGCCCCAAACCCGCCCCGTTGCCATCCCTAAACATAACAAGTTAACGTCTTACTTTATTATAAGTCTTGTAACTATTAAAAGAATTCATGTTTATATCTTTACAATGAAACATAAACATGTTTAACTAAAGTAATTATGAAAACCATCTCTTGGTTTCAATAGTAATTTCAAGTTAATTTATTACTTCACTTATTTTATGTCATTCCAAAATTATATAAATATTCAAATTGAAGTAGTATTAGATTACTTCATTTATTTATGTCATTTCGATAATACAAAAATATTTAGTTTGAAGTAGTCTTATTATCATATTGACACTTGTTCTAATAGGTATCTAATTTAGAAATTGAAAATTTTCCAGATACGGTCTCACGTAACATGGATATTTACTTTGTTGTAGCAATCTAGCTAAGCTCTCTGGTATGTGCTTATTCACATACCTTTTATTTGCCAAATTAAGACCAAAACAACCAAAAACTAACTAAAATGCCAAAGATATTTGTGTTTTTGTGTTTGTTTATATGCAGGTACGGATATTTAGAAACATGGACAAAATCAAGCAAAAAACCGGAAAACACGAGCACGATATTTGGAAAAGATATTTATAGCCGGAACCGGGGAAGAAATCATCAAAGAAAAATAAATTTGAAGAATGGCAGAATTAGTCCCTGAAGTTTCAGAATTAACACATTTGATCCTTGTCATTTCAACCATAACTAAAACCTATACTTAAACAAACACAAACCCAAAAATAAAACCCATCCCAATAAACTCACAGCCCAACCCTTCTTTTTATCACAACCCGAATAAACCCTTTACCCGAACCAACCCGGTCAAAAGACCCATTTTATTAAGTCAAACAATTATAAAATAACAAAAACCTTACCCGCCCCCCAAATTTACCCAGGTATGAACCCTAATTACCCCGTCCCAAAATTAACCACAATTAAGGGCATTCTTGTACTTTTCACGCACTTCTAGAAGAAGCCTGACATGTTCAGGACTGACATGTCAGCAATCCCAGGGAAATTCAAGGCTTGTGATTGGCTAATGATGCGTGGAAGTCTAATCCAAGGGTGAAATTGATGGATTGGTGGCCAAGGGTGATCTGAAGGCTGATATCATCTCAAAGAAGCACAAAAGTGTGTGGATTGATGACATGGACATCCTAGAAGCATCCTCATTCGGCTATATATAGAGCCCTCATCTCCTCAGTTTGATATGTAGTTTTTTTTATAGTGTTATGCTGTTAATTTTACTACTGAATTGTAATTTCAAAGTTTCAAATATTGTAATCAAGTTTTATTAATGAAATATTAGTTTTGTTTTTTAATCCGATTTGCTTATTAACTCAAATTTCCTTTAAGTTGTTTGATTAGCTTGTTTACTGATTACAAAAGCTTTATTAATTCAATACTTAGCTTATCTAAAGTTTTACTCCTTAGTTTTATTAATCTTATATCAATAATCCAAAAAAATAGAAAATAACAAAAAAAAAAATTAAAAAAAATGTTTTCAATCCTTAAACTCAACTTCAATAAGCTAGTTTTCTATTAGTTTAGACTCATATTAGCTTAATATAGCTTCTGTGAGTTGTGTGGTAGCTTATTTAGTCCTATATCTCTCATTATCTCAACAGTCAACTAAAGTCAAACTAGCACTCAAATAAGCACTTGAGCTTATCCATTGAAGAAGAAGACCCCTAGGACTTATAGAATTCTTATTCTGGGCTTATTATAAGCTTAATATTGAACTGAAACCCTTATTCAGCTAGGGTCTTGAAGTGAGTTCTAATTTTGATTCAAACTCTTAAGCTCACTACTGTTCAATCTGCTTATTTCTGTCTATTTAGTGCTTATTAGATTAGCAGTCGCTTAATTGGTCATGTTTATGCTCATTGATAGTAGTTTAATGTTTATATGTTAGCTTAATCTCAAAAAATCTCTAAATAGCCAAAACAGTCATAGTAGCTTATAGCTTATTAGGTGCTTATTTCATTATCGAAAGTTGATTATTAGATAATAAGTAAGTTAGATAACAAGTAGACAATAAGTTTCAGAGCTTAAATTTGAGGGTTGTAGTTCAAAATTGCAAAAACAGTTTTCATAAGGGGTGTTTGGTTTAAGCTAGTTTGTGACCAAAACTAACTTGCACTGTTCATTGACCATTTGATGAAGTTTGATTGAGCTTATTGGAAGTTAGATAAGCAGTTCTCATTAGGTTTTAAGCAGTTTTGGTTTGTTTTGAGGATTTGCATCAGTTGGTAATAGAGATAGAAAGTAAACTGATCATATAAGCTTTTAATAAGCTAGAGCTTATTTGGTCCCCATTTTTGGCAAAGTTGTGTTCCTTTCAGTGGTTAAAGTAAGAATCCATAAGTTGGTACTGTTCCATTGAGTATTGAAAGAATTGAGGTCCAAATACCCCAACTGCTGCATCAGATCACTTATTGCAGCCCTGCACCATCAGTTTTGCTCATCTCACTTTTTGCTTGCTCTGTATCTGCTTATCTACTTGTGCTAATTGCATGAATTTTTGTTTCTGAGTAGCTTGTAGTATAGGTTTTTAAGTTCTGAGCTTGGATTTCATTTTTAAGCTTATTAATTAGCTTAGAATTAGTCTGCAAGAAGCCCATTAGGACTGTTCTAGCTTGCATCAGTTGTTAATTTCTAAATTGCTTATTGGCTTATTCTGAGTGCTACTTTGGTCATTATAAGTTGTTTTAAGCTTTTATAAGTGTGTTCATCTGTCTTTGAGCTTTTGGTGAATTTTGGTGCTGTATAGCTTATTTCTAGTGCTTATTTGAAACTGCTTATTCTCCAAACTGCTTATTATGGTTTAGTAGGGTTCAAATTTCATTTTTCATAGCTTCTTCATATCATTTTAGATTTTCCAGCAAAATTTCATAATTTTCCAAAATCGTTTACTATTTTTAATCATTTAATTACTTTCTTTTAGTTTTTAATTCATAAAAAAATAAATAAAAATCAAAAAAATATAATTCTTTTTTCTAAAATTTTAGTATTTAGAAGTTAGGAATTTTTTTTTTATATTTTTAGGGCTTATAATTTAGGATTCCACTATTTAGGTGCGTTCTAGAATTTCGTAACGTACATTTTTTTTAGTTTAATTTGCGTTTTAGGAATCGTGTGCTTTGATTGCTTGTATTCTTTGCTTTATTTCTTGTTCTTGTTTGTTATTTCATTATCTTTAGTGTAGAACTCCAAAATATCACTTTTATTTCACCATTCACTTCACATTTCGACACCGTAACCGACAACTCGACTTCAACCTTCGTTGGAACTACGACCCGGGGAAATACATCCGTTGTATTCCTTTGGACTTATAAATATACTAATTGGTTGAAAAACATCAATTAAATGGCGCCGCTTCCGGGGAAGGCTTGAGAAGAGTTTGTTAATTTCGATCGTTGATTCGTGTTTTGAAGACCCTTCCCTCGGAAGTTACTTGTTTTTGTTATTAAAAAAATATATGTATACAAAAAGAAAATAAATAAAACACTTTGTCTAAAGTGTTTTCAAAAATACAAAAATAATACATCCTCACTTTATTGAAAGTGTTGTAAACCATTCCAATAAACAACAAAACAATCGTGAAATCATTTGATTTCGGATTATCTTTCGATTACAACCTATACAAGTGGTTTAAGGATGGTTTGACATTAAATTGACGAACCGAAAGAGGCGGGTTTTTAATTAGCTTTCGAGCGGACCTTTGCTTCTTCGCCACTCTGCGAGTAGTCTTAAGAGAAACGATATCGGTTGAGGGATCGATACCAAAAAAAATATTGTGATTAATTTTCTTTGAAAATAAAAATCCAATAATATTTTCATTTTCAAATTTGGTTTTCTTTTTAAACATTTGTTTATTTTTGGTGTATGAACACCCGCTCTTCGTCTCATAACCTTCTTTCACCTCTCTCTAATCCCGAGAGAATTATCCGTCATTATCACCGTGTTATATTTCCAACCGAGGAAATAAACAACAATCAACATCCGCCGATGGATGATGTTAATCCTAACCCAATGCCAGCTCCCGATCTCCGAATGATGGAGGAGTTGTGCCAACCCACAATGCACGGACGTGGTGGCTCGATTGCCCCCGTCAATATACAAGCCGCGGATTTTGGACTTAAACACCACATGATTCAACAAGTCCAAAATTCGTGCCAATTTCACGGTTTGCCGGGTGACGATGCAAACAAGCATCTTGACAAATTTATCACCGTCACCCAAAGTATGAAACACAATGGGGTCACCGATGACGCCCTTCGTCTATATCTCTTTCCTTATTCCTTGACGCATCATGCCACCGCTTGGTTTGATCGTCTTCCCAAGAACTCCATTCACACTTTTGATGAAATGGTTTCAAAGTTCTTGGCGAAATATTTCCCACCGTCGATGGTGACGAAATTAAGGAATGAGATTAGCAATTTCCGTCAGCTTCCCAATGAATCCTTATTTGAGGCATGGGAATTTACAAACTCTCAATTGATCGGTGTCTAAATCATAACATGTTATTAGTTACCATCATAGATACGTTCTATAATGGTCTAACATTGAGACACCGTGATACGATTAATGCTGCAGCCGGTGGAACCTTTATGAAAAGGCGACCCGAAGAGTGCTATGATCTCATCGAGAACATGACTACCCACCATAATTATTGGGATTCCTCTGCCGAAAGGAATGAGTCAGCTAGCACTAATTCTTCTTCCTCCGAGATAGCAGCTCTCTCTAAACAAATGAATGATATGTCCACTGCTATCTTAAGAATACATCAAAGTATGAATCAAAACAACAACAATCAGCAAATCAATGTTGTCAATCAAAGTTGTGAAACTTGTGGTGGTCCCCATCCATATTTCGAGTGCCCAGCCTCCGGTGGCTACAATCAAGAAAATGTGTATGCTGCTACGGGAAATTTCAACGCGGGAGGTAACGGTTACCAACCACAAGGAGACCGTAATCTTCTCAGCTACCGTTCTAACAATTATCTTGGACCACCCGGTTTCAATTTAAATCAAAATCAAAATGTGCCAAATAGAAATAATCAAAATCAAAATCGGGTGACTCATGGTAACCAAAACCAAGGAAATTACAATCAAGGTCAAACTCATGGTTACCAAAATCAGGGAAATTATAACCGAGGCCCGAATCAAGGAAATTTTAACCAGGGAAATTTTCAAAACCAAGGAAATTTTCAAAATAACAACCAGGGTTTTAATCAAAACAACCGAGGGCCAAATCTTAACAATAATCAAAATCAAGGATTTGTGCAAAACCCATCGCCCTCGGATGAGTTGTTGAAACAACTAATTCTTCAAAATCAATATCAACAAAAAGCCCAGGAAGAAACAACTAGGATGTTGATTAATCAGATCTCAGAAATCAAAAAGTCTTTAAATGATCGACCCTCGGGCTCTGGAACTCTTCCAAGCAATACGATCGCTAACCCGAGGGGCGATGTTAAGGCGATCACTACAAGGAGTGGTGTATCATATGATGGACCCACGGCTCCGACTACCTCTTCTTCTCTACCTCCCAAGGTAGCCGACCGTGAGACCGAGGTGACAAAGGATACGGAACTTCCTGCTAATAACGGAAGGACCGAAGACGTCCAACCTCCGGTTGTCCAACCATCTAAACCAAAGGTTGTGCTTGAGCCCGAAAAAGCTCCCGTAAAAACCAAACTTCCGTATCCTTCAAGATTGAATGATCAAAAACTCCGCGAAAAAGCTTCAAATCAAATGGAGAAATTCTTCCAAATCCTCCAAGATTTGCATTTTGACATAAGCTTCGCGGATGCTTTACTTCTGATGCCTAAGTTTGCTTCCACAATCAAAGGTTTATTGAGTAACAAAGAAAAATTATTTGAACTGGCAAAAACTCCTCTTAATAAGAATTGCTCAGCGGTTCTCCTCAAAAAGCTTCCGGAAAAGCTTGGAGATCCCGGAAAATTTCTCATTCCATGTGAATTTCCGGGGATGGTTGAATGCTACGCCTTGGCCGATCTCGGTGCAAGCATCAACCTAATGCCGTTGTCCGTTTGGGAAAAACTTTCTCTGCCCGAACTCACCCCCACTTGCATGACCCTCGAGCTTGAGTACCGTTCCATAACCCATCCTAAGGGTGTAGCCGAGGATGTCTTTGTCAAGGTGGGGAAGTTCCATTTCCCTTCCGATTTTGTAGTAGTTGATTTCGATGCCGACCCCCGGGTTCCTCTAATTCTTGGAAGATCATTCCTGAGGACCGGGCGAGCTCTAATTGATGTTTATGGTGAAGAAATAACGTTAAGAGTTGATAATGAGGCCGTAACCTTTAACCTCGACCGAACTTTCAAATACTCCTCCAATCACAATTCCGTCTCGGTTAATCGAATTGATGTGATTGATGTTGCCTCGGAGGAGTATTCTCAAGAAGTTCTTGGATTTTCCGATAAATCCTTGAGTGGCAATCCCACTCCTTCTTCTCAACCTATTCTTTCCGATCCTTCCCCGTCCCTCACTCCGTTTGAGGGAGGTGATTTCTTCTTGGAAGAGGTCGAGGACTTTCTTGCTATAGAAACACCAACTTCACCGGAAGTTGATGATTCTTATCTTGATCCGGAGGGAGATATTCTTTTGCTTGAAAGATTATTGAATGAAGATCCGACATCTTCTCTCCCTCCGACGGAAGAAATTCGAAAAGAAGAAATTAAAGAAGTTAAGTCGTCTACTGAGAATCCTCCAGAGCTCGAGCTCAAGGATTTACCTCCTCATCTCGAATATGCTTTCTTGGAAGATACCGACAAATACCCTGTCATTATTTCTAAAAACCTAAAAGATGAGGAGAAGACCCAACTCTTAGATGTGCTTAAAAAGCATAAGAGTGCCATAGCTTCGCAAATCTCCGACATAAAGGGCATAGACCCTCGGTTCTATACTCATAAGATTTTATTGGAAGAAAATTTCAAACCCGCTGTTCAGCAACAGAGACGGGTTAACCCAAAAATCCATGATGTCTGATGAAGCGAAAAGTGTACCGCTTTTAAGGGGTCATTTAAGCCCTAAATCGTATTTATTTGATCAAATATCGCCCTAAATCGTTCCTTTTGTCATTTTAGGTACTTTTGAGGAGAAATCTGGAAAAGGAGGCATTTTGGACGTTTTTGGAGCATAAAAGTGAAGAAAACGGCAAAGTCTCAAAAATCGGCTAAAAGTTACCTTTGACGGCGTCACATTTAACCCCAGACGGCGTCATGCCTTGGCAAGAAAAAGTGGACGTGAAATTTACTCATGATAAGCCAGTGAAAATAGCATGTGAATTCTGACGGCGTCACGCTTTAACTTGATCAAGGGCGTCACGGCTTAAATCAAAAGGGGACGGCGTCACGTTCACGAGCTGACGGCGTCAAGCCTTGATAAGCCAGAATGGATTTTGGAAGAGCTAAAGAGGGACGGCGTCAAGAAGGTCATCCGGGAACCCTAGAAGCGGCGAGGTGACGGCGTCACACTCCATAACGTGACGCCGTCAGATCCAAAAATCTATATATAGTTTTCTAATTTTTTGTCATTAAGGGAGAGCTTAGTGTGTGGAATTTTGGGAGAAAACCCTAAGACGAATTTATCTTCTTTTTCAAGGCTTTTTGCCTTGAGATCTTCCATGTTACATTGAAGATAAGTTATCAATTAATCATTCAATATGTTTATGTGTTGTTTGATTTTATCTTATTCTTGTCTTTTGATTAATATGTTAGGCTAAATTTATCTTGTGTTTGCTTAGATCTAATGAAACCTAGCTATTGATTATTGGTTATTAGTGTGTTATTAGTTGTATTGGATGATTGTTTATCTATGTTAGGCTTAAGAAAACTGGCTAACTTCCTATTCGGTAACTTGCTTGAACGTCTTAAGAAACATGAACCAAATGCGTACTAGAGGTTTTTATGGTTGTATTTAATGCACAAGCGAATTCTAGTGATCCCATGTTAGGAGCTTCCTAGCCGGCTCGACATAGGAGTGAAGTAGGAGCTTGTAGAGTTGGGGAAGTACGTACGCCACCCCACAAATGGTATTAAGGAATACACCCGTCATCCACGCGACTAATACACACTAATTAACCGGTAAAAGATAGTTAGGGAGTAAGGAAATCTAAGTAAACACATTTCTCTACACATAAGTTTCTCACCACATTTTATTTTCAGTTATTTATTTTATTTGCATCCGTAGTACTTTTGGGTTAGTTGACTAGCAACTAATTCCGCCCACCTCTTTCAAACCCGAGATTTTACTTGCTTTTCATAAAATATAAAAATACAAAAAGAATCTTCCTCAACCCTTAGACCTAATTAGAGTAGTCTTTCATACCTAACGAACACTATTCCCTGTGGAGAACGATCAATCCCCCGTACTTACCACTACACTATACTACATCGGTCAGGTACACTGCCTGGTGGGGTTGTAAGCCTCTTGAGATCCCTCGAGAGGTAAAACCTGTTGTAAGGTTACAAAACCACGCATCAAGTTTTTGGCGCCGTTGCCGGGGAATAGTTATTGTTTAGGTTGAATTTTTATTTCTATTAGGTCTACTCACTAGATTCCTTCTAGTGAGATTTTTATTTTCTTTTTCTAGATTTTCTTTAGTCTATCTATTTTCTTCGTGTCTTTGTTCGTAACCATACCATCCGACATCATGGAAGATGGTAATATCCTTAACCCCCACAACCCACCACCACAACAACCACCACCACCTCCTAGAGCCCGTACTTTAGGAGAGTATTCCCGTCCTAGCCACCATGGCTATCGAAACACCATTGAGCTCACTCAAGGAGCCAATATCACACCCTTGCGATCCGACACCATCCGGTTGGTGCAAAGCGGATGCGCATTCCATGGACTTCGTTCTGAAGATCCTAATCAACATCTCAAGGACTTTCTCAAAATCGTTGATTCTATAGACCTTGATGTTGCCACTCGAGAGACGACCCGATTGCGTCTCTTCCAATTCTCTTTGCGGGACCAAGCTAGTCAATGGCTAGAACGTCAACCCGCAGGATCCATCACCTCTTGGGATGATCTCACCACTCGTTTCCTTGCTCAGTTTTTCCCACCGGGAAGAACTACCAAGCTAAGGAATGATATCTTGATGTTCCAACAACGTCAAGGCGAAACTCTCTACGAGGCATGGACTCGATTCAAGGACTTACTCCAAAAGGTCCCTCACCATGGCATAGAACTTTGGCTCCAAGTCCAAATCTTCTATGACCATATCAATCTCTCCACGAGGCAAACCATTGACCAATAGGCCGGTGGCAAGCTACGTGATCTAAGTGCGGAACAATCATGGGCTCTCCTAGAGGATCTTGCTCTTTATGACAACGAAAGTTGGAGTGATCCCCGTGATTTGAATAAAACGGTCAAGGCAATATCTTTGCCTTCGAACAATTCAAGCACTTCTGACCGTAGGATCATAGAACTTGAAGACCAAGTCAAGTTTCTCATGAAATCCTACGAGGCTCCTAACCCTTCAAGCCAAGTGAACAAAATCACTTCTTCATGTAAATTATGTAGTGGTCCCCACGACACTCATGATTGCATGGAACTTCCCAAACAAGCTTTCAAAGAATTCGCATCCTCGCGAATCGATAAGGCGGGAGATAAGTGGCTCACCACTAATTATGGGCCCAAAAATTCCGAAGATAGGTATGAGGCATGGAAGAATAAGCCAAATTTTAGTTGGAACCAAACTCGTAGCGTATCATTCAATGACTCTACCCCGCTCACCTGGTCTGAACATTATCCTCAGCGACACACGCATAAACAACAAAATCGCGAGGAATCACTGCAAAAATTCATTCTCTCTCAAGAAACACAGCTCTCCAAACTTGAGAATCAATTCAGACAACAGCAAGTTGATATGAACAACAAGGTTGATAACCTGTTAAAGGTTATCAATGATCGCCTTGCTGGCAGGTCAACTTGTGAGTTGGCACGAGTTAATGAGATCAAATCTGTTATGGTGACCCACCAAACACCCCCTCCTGTAAAAATCAAGCACCCTAGTAAACTCTTCAAATACATATCACAAAACGAAAAAAAACAGGAGATACTCATACCCCTTCGAAACCTCTCCACTTCGTGAACACCATTACAACAATGCCTGTTCCTAAACCAAATTTGGACCAACAAACAGCCAAGAATGTGGACAATGAAATGGAGGGTGAAGTTCCCGAAAAGAAACCCGAGGCGCCCGACGACTATCTAGACTCACCAAAGAACTCGAGTACAATAGAGGTGAGTGATGAGGAGGGCTCGGAAGAGAAATCCGAAATGCCTCATGGGCTCCCAGGACTGCTAGACCGCCCCCTGGTAGAGGAACTTGAGAGGGGCACAGCAAGGTCGCCCATGGGATTCGGAGAGAGAATAGAGGATGGCGCTCCTAGGGTCTTTAAGATATCTTGCACCACTAGGAAAAAGTTTATAAAAGATGCCTACATAAACCCCAACTCTTCTATGAGTGCAATATCCCTCTCTCTATATAACGAAGCCTTCACTGAACAAGTCAAATATGAAGGGTCTAATATCATCGGGGAAATAAGGAGGGTACCAATTGTGATAGAAAAGTTCCTCTTTCATATCGAGTTAACTGTAATTAATAACATGAACTCTATCATCAGCCCATCCTTAACTGGCCTTGTTCTAGGCAAACCATTCATAAAAGCAACGGGGTGATACTCGATGAGGATGATAGGAGTGCATTATTTACCGATGGTGTCAGGAAAGTGATTTTTCGGGATGGCTGTGAAGAAGTGTATGAGTATCAACCATCAGCAAGTGGCAACACATGGGGGTTACACGATAGAAGGCCTGGCCGAATTGAGCGACATGATCCAAATAATCTCAAAATACCTGGCATGATTGGTCACAAGCATTTTTATAATGTTTACATTGACACATGTTTACCCAAAAATGTGATGTCCTTGTTTCATTATAACAACATTTGCAGATGGGGGATGATTCATAAAGGGAAGGACGACATCGGCATAGATGATGATATACAGGTGTTTGTAGGAAATATGACATTCACTATGAGCTTCGCAATCGTCGATAATATCGAAGAGTACATCGATCCCAGGTTATCACAAGTTGTTTTTGGGGCACCTTTTTGCCAGGCCACAAGCTTGGTTGTGGACGAGCTCAATGGGATCATGACTTTCACCGATGGGATTAGGGAAATCTCATACCAAACACCTTACAAGATGAGAGAATTCAAGGAGATTGATTATAAAGGGCTCGATGGGTTAAGTTCCCAACTCGTGTTATGTGATGATGATGTGAGAAGGGGATGTAAGAATACTTTTGACCTGTCAAGCGGATTCTTTAAGCACGATAAGGAACTTGGTTCTAAATACCGAAACAATCCTTTTGATCACGTGGACCCGAAATACCTTTACTATGAAAGTGATTCTGATAGAGGATCAAAGGAGAATGGCCTAGGAACTGTGACTGAAGATGGAATCACGTAATGTACGTGACTTTGAGTCTAGCTACAAGACTCGTTAATAAAGAAAAGCGCTTCTTGGGAGGCAACCCAAGCTTTATTTGCTTTATTTGCTTTGTGTGTTTATTTATTTGCTTTGTTTGATTTTATTTGTTTCCGTATGTGTGTTTAATTTTTATTAGTATTGATTCATGTTCAAAAACTAAATTGTGAAAATGCTTTATGTTGTTTTTAACTTCGTCTTAACTACATATAAAGGTATTTTGCAAAAGTTAAGTGTAAGGGAAATCTAAATCGGTTTATTAGAACACAAATGAACATGAATCATAATAATAATAAATTAGCATACATATTAGTATTTGTTTGAGTCAAATGCTTGTATCGAGTCATAATGATGTTTTGCAGGATTTCCAGGAAGTAAGGTAAAGGTTTTTCCAGAAATTTTCCGGAAACTTAAAATGAAAATTTTTGTCAGGTCATTTCTGACGGCGTCAGGATTTATAACCTGACGGCGTCAGATTTAATTTTCAGAAATTTTTGAAAGTTTTGTTTTCATAAAAAGTTTTTATTAAAATCTCCAACTTATAATCTCCAGGAATCTGCAAAATTATCATTCCACAAGCATTATATCCTTATATATAGATTTTTCCCGCCGATGTTATGCAGGTTTTCGTGTTTGTTTTCTCAGGTTTAACAGGTTATTTTGGACAAGGAGATGTTTATGGAATCAAGCTTGTGGCGATGCATTAGTCATGGAGCTTCAACATTCTCCTTGGAGGAAGATCTAACCGTGTAATTTCATTATCCACCATGCGAATCAGGGGAGTATTTGATTTCATTCTTTTACTTTTTTCTTTTACATCTTGTTATTTGAACATTGGGGACAATGTTCATCTTAAGTGTAAAGGGAGGGTAAAAGTACGATTTTAGAGAATACAATTGCGCTTGATTTTTGTTTGTTTAATAGTAGATGTGTAATAAAACTGAGATAAATACCTGTTAGGGCAATTTTAGTGCCAAATTTAAAATTTTTTTACAACATATAGGAGTGAAACTTTGATCTTAATGAGCGTCTCACGGATAGGAGTTATATGACTAGCACAAAAACCGTACCACTAAAAAAATTCTCCACCCCCAAATATGTGAGGTTCGCCCCTAGAATTGGTAGGAAAAGCATTTATGCTATGATGTGTGTACCGGTAGCACTTAGATTCTAGAACTTGCGTTAGGACCATTCCGAGGCCACAAGTGAGACTACATTCGTGTAGTTAGATTTACTACATGATAAGAGGCATTAGGATTAACCCGTTGTTTTACACCTGTGTTTTTGTTATAATTACTTTGGCTACATTGGTCAAGTAATTCTCCCACACCCTTTGCGTTGTACTCATTTTTAGTACACGATACCCCTAGTACACCCCTCAGAGCCTATCTTTTCGTTTCGACCTTTAAGCATTTTACTTAAAGGAAGAATTTGTTACACCCCACTAAAATGTACACCCAAATCGCCTTAGCCTACCTTGTATGCACTCATCTTTAGTGCATTATTGTTACAACATTTGTTTAAACCCAAGTTAATTATCTAGTTGATTACATGGTTGCTAAGTCGAGTCATATCCTTGTACATATTGTTTTGGGACGATTGGGACTCATGGGTAAAGTACTAGTGTAATGGAGTAATGGGGAAGAACATCATTTATTACCCCCATATGTGCTAATAATTTTAAAAAAGTACTCCAAGTTTTTCAATTATCTTAATTCGAGTCATTAGAATAGTAATTTGTAAAGTTATGTAAAAGTTCAAGTGTAAGGGGATGCAATGCCTCTATGATGTATTATTTTGGATGGTAGGGCAAAAGTGTATGCAAAAAAAAAAAAAAAAAAAAAAAAAAAAAAAAAAAAAATCGAAAAAATCAAGAAAAACACAAAAAAAATGAGAAAATGAAAAATAGAAAAAACATACGGACTACCATCCCGTTTCATTTTATGTTTGTTTTATGTTTTTGTTTTTGTTTTTGTTATTTCATTTCTAGCTTAAGATCGAGTCTAGTCTTGGCTTAGCAACATTGTATAGTACATGTAATTGATCAAGATTTTTAACTCGCCACCAGTAAAATATCCTTTATCCAACCAAACCGTGTTTTCCTTTTCCTACACCTAACGTTATAACCCATTTAAAAGCCCTCTTTGATAGTTTATCTTTGGTGCTTACGCCTAGTGGAGGAGATTTTCGATCCTTTCCCAAGCCTATGGTAATCTATTTGCTATGACAGGTAGTGAGAGATATTATCCGTTTTCATTTATGAGATTTATTTTGATGACACTTGAGAGATGTGAGTATCTAAACACTACTTGTGAGGTGCTAGTATGTAATCTCCGTGCTTATTATGATTGAAGTGGAACGATTATTTGTTGTAATTACTTTTATGTTTGCATTAAATGAACCCTAACTTGTATTTTGATTAGAATAAAAGCGCATTTGCTTGAGGACAAGCAAATCTCAAGTGTAAGGGTATTTGATGAAGCGAAAAGTGTACCGCTTTTAAGGGGTCATTTAAGCCATAAATCGTATTTATTTGATCAAATATCGCCCTAAATCGTTCCTTTTGTCATTTTAGGTACTTTTGAGGAGAAATCTAGAAAAGGAGGCATTTTGGACGTTTTTGGAGCATAAAAGTGAAGAAAACGGCAAAGTCTCAAAAATCGGCTAAAAGTTACCTTTGACGGCGTCACATTTAACCCCAGACGGCGTCATGCCTTGGCAAGAAAAAGTGGACGTGAAATTTACTCATGATAAGCCAGTGAAAATAGCATGTGAATTCTAACGGCGTCACGCTTTAACTTGATCAAGGGCGTCACGGCTTAAATCAAAAGGGGACGGCGTCACGTTCACGAGCTGACGGCGTCAAGCCTTGATAAGCCAGAATGGATTTTGGAAGAGCTAAAGAGGGACGGCGTCAAGAAGGTCATCCGGGAACCCTAGAAGTGGCGAGGTGACGGCGTCACACTCCATAACGTGACGCCGTCAGATCCAAAAATCTATATATAGTTTTCTAATTTTTTGTCATTAAGGGAGAGCTTAGTGTGTGGAATTTTGGGAGAAAACCCTAAGACGAATTTATCTTCTTTTTCAAGGCTTTTTGCCTTGAGATCTTCCATGTTACATTGAAGATAAGTTATCAATTAATCATTCAATATGTTTATGTGTTGTTTGATTTTATCTTATTCTTGTCTTTTGATTAATATGTTAGGCTAAATTTATCTTGTGTTTGCTTAGATCTAATGAAACCTAGCTATTGATTATTGGTTATTAGTGTGTTATTAGTTGTATTGGATGATTGTTTATCTATGTTAGGCTTAAGAAAACTGGCTAACTTCCTATTCGGTAACTTGCTTGAACGTCTTAAGAAACATGAACCAAATGCGTACTAGAGGTTTTTATGGTTGTATTTAATGCACAAGCGAATTCTAGTGATCCCATGTTAGGAGCTTCCTAGCCGGCTCGACATAGGAGTGAAGTAGGAGCTTGTAGAGTTGGGGAAGTACGTACGCCACCCCACAAATGGTATTAAGGAATACACCCGTCATCCACGCGACTAATACACACTAATTAACCGGTAAAAGATAGTTAGGGAGTAAGGAAATCTAAGTAAACACATTTCTCTACACATAAGTTTCTCACCACATTTTATTTTCAGTTATTTATTTTATTTGCATCCGTAGTACTTTTGGGTTAGTTGACTAGCAACTAATTCCGCCCACTCTTTCAAACCCGAGATTTTACTTGCTTTTCATAAAATATAAAAATACAAAAAGAATCTTCCTCAACCCTTAGACCTAATTAGAGTAGTCTTTCATACCTAACGAACACTATTCCCTGTGGAGAACGATCAATCCCCCGTACTTACCACTACACTATACTACATCGGTCAGGTACACTGCCTGGTGGGGTTGTAAGCCTCTTGAGATCCCTCGAGAGGTAAAACCTGTTGTAAGGTTACAAAACCACGCATCAATGTCATAAAAAAAGAAGTTCTTAAACTCCTTGACGCAGGGATGATTTATCCGATCTCAGATAGCTCATGGGTTAGCCCGGTCCACTGTGTACCAAAAAGGGTGGAACGACCGTTGTAACAAATGATGAAAATGAGTTAATCCCCACACGTCTCGTCACCGGATGGAGAGTGTGTATTGATTACCGAAAACTCAATGATGCTACCCGTAAAGACCATTTCCCTCTACCATTTATGGACCAAATGCTTGAGCGTTTGGCGGGAAATGAGTTCTATTGTTTTCTCGATGGCTTTTCCGGGTATTTTCAAATACCAATTGATCCCAAGATCAGGAAAAGACCACCTTCACTTGCCCTTATGGTACGTTTGCCTACCGCCGCATGCCTTTTGGCTTATGCAATGCTCCGGGCACGTTTCAGAGGTGCATGATGGCCATATTTCACGATATGATCGAGAAAATGATGGAGGTCTTTATGGATGATTTCTCGGTATATGGAAATTCTTTCTCATCGTGCCTCTCCCATTTAGACAACATGCTTCAAAGGTGCGAAGACACCAATCTTGTGCTAAATTGGGAGAAGTGCCATTTCATGGTTAAAGAGGGCATTGTCCTCTGCTATAAGATTTCCAAATCCAGGATTGAGGTCGATCGAGCTAAAGTCGATGTGATCGCAAAAATACCTCATCCCACCACTGTAAAAGGAATCCGAAGTTTCCTTGGTCATGCCGGTTTCTACAGACGATTTATTCAAGACTTCTCTAAAATCGCCCGGCCTCTGACCCATCTTCTTGAAAAAGAAGCTCCCTTCTTCTTCTCTCCCGAATGCATCGAAGCATTCGAGGTTCTAAAAAAGAAACTGACTGAAGCACCAATATTGGTTGCCCCCGATTGGGACTTGCCCTTTGAGCTAATGTGTGATGCAAGTGATTATGCTATTGGTGCAGTCCTGGGGCAACGTAAATCAAAATACTTTCAGCCAATACACTATGCTAGCAAGACAATGACCGACGCTCAATCTCACTATACTACTACCGAGAAAGAGATGTTGGCCGTTGTCTACGCTTTTGAGAAATTTAGACCATATCTTGTCTTATCCAAAAGCATAGTGTATACGGACCATTCTGCTCTAAAGTATCTCTTAGCTAAGCAAGATGCTAAGCCAAGATTACTTCGGTGGATTCTTCTGCTCCAAGAATTTGATATTATCATTCGTGATAAAAAAGGAGCGGAGAATCTAGCCGCCGATCATTTATCTAGACTTGAAAATCCCCATCAAAGTGTTCTCGAGAAAAAGGAAATCATCGAAACATTTCCTCTCGAGACACTTGGGATGGTATCTTTAAAGAATGATCCAAGTACCCCATGGTTTGCCGACTATGCAAATTACCATGCGGGGAATTTTGTGGTGAAAGGGATGTCGTCCCAACAGAAAAAGAAAATTTTCAAAGATGTTAAACATTATTTTTGGGACGACCCCTACTTATTCAGAATATGTGCCGATCAAGTAATTAGACGGTGTGTGCATGGTCAAGAAGCCGCTGACATTCTCACGGCTTGCCATAATGGACCCACGGGGGGACATCATGGTGCCAGCTACACCGCTAAAAAAGTATTTGATTCTGGTTTTTATTGGCCGACTATCTATCGCGATGCCCACGACTTGGTAAAGTCTTGTGACTCTTGCCAACGTCAAGGAAAAATCTCACAAAAAGACGAAATGCCTCAAAATGCAATTCAAGTCTGCGAGATTTTTGACGTGCGGGGCATCGATTTCATGGGGCCATTCCCGTCTTCACGAGGGAATAAGTATATACTCGTGGCCGTTGACTACTTGTCCAAATGGGTTGAAGCAAAAGCGCTCCCCACTAATGACGCCCGAGTTGTGGTTAAGTTCCTGAAAAATCTCTTCTCCCGATTCGGAACTCCTCGGGTTATAATCAGTGATCGTGGTACTCACTTTTGCAATGATCAATTTGCTAAAGTTATGCTCAAGTATGGTGTTACCCACCGACTTTCTACCGCGTATCACCCGCAAACAAGCGGTCAAGTCGAGGTTTCGAATCGTGGATTGAAACGTATCCTTGAAAGAACCGTTGGTGAAAACCGAGCCTCGTGGGCAGACAAATTGGATGATGCATTATGGGCCTTCCGAACAGCTTACAAGACACCCATCGGGTGTACTCCATACAAGCTGGTTTACTGAAAAGCCTGCCATCTGCCCATCGAGCTCGAGCATAAGGCATACTGGGCCTTAAAACATGCCAACTTTGATCTCAAGACCGCGGGTGATCACCGTAAGCTCCAAATTAATGAATTAAATGAGCTTCGGGATCAAGCCTATGAGAATTCTTTAATCTACAAAGAGAAAACAAAGAGGATTCATGACTCTAAGATAAAAAACCGCATCTTTAATGTTGGTGATCGAGTCCTCCTCTTCAATTCTCGGTTAAAGATTTTCTCGGGTAAACTCAAAACCCGCTGGTCTGGGTCATTCACCATCACTCAAGTTTTTCCATATGGAACCATCGAGTTAGCTCAAAACGACGGTCCAAACTTTAAGGTGAACGGTCATAGGTTGAAACACTATTTTGGAGGGGACATACCATCCATGGTTGTCCCGGATCTCCAAACTTTCCCCATGGACAAATGAATTCGGGGATCGAGTCAAGCTATGTGACTCGGTTAACAAAAATAAGCGCTTCGTGGGAGGCACCCCATGCTTATCCTTCTATCTTCTTTCTATTTTCTTAATAACAGTGAGGAGGGGCACCTCTTCCATATCTTGTGTTTCGTGGTTTTCTGTGATGTGTCCAGGATTTGCCCGAATAATGAAGACTCTCGTGCTCGTGGTTATGTTTCTCTCCACTCGAGTTTCATCATTCGTTGCTTATCCGATATCCTTAATCTTATCGTCTAACATTTATCTTTTGGCATAATTAATAAACGGCCTTAGATTTATGTAGGAGAACCCTTACCTTTAAGACATTGAGGACAATGTCTCGTTTTAGTCTGGGGGGGGGGTAATCTTTCGATTTGATTTATGCCTTGCATTTTTTGCCGTTTACTCATGCAACCCCGTTTTTCCTCCAAAAAATGAAAAAATCCAAAAAAATGAGAAAATTTTAAAAATTTTTGCAAAAATATCATAAGTGTTTTGACATTTTGTTGACTTTCCGCTGGTGAGAGTAGGAATAAAATTCTGACTTGATCGGGCATGTTGAGCCCTAGCTTGTCCCCTTAACCTTTCTTGGCTAAGCATTCGCGGATCTTATTATTTAAGATTTTAAATTTGCGAAGAACGAGAAATGATAGAGTTTATTTAGAAGTTAGATGCTAAGCGTGGAGTAGTTGGTTCTCTTTAGAGCTCATAGAAGTTATTTGTGGCCTTTTGCTCCCATAAAATTGTTTCACTATATATAACTGTAAGAATAATTAAAGATGTTAGGTTTTGCCGATAATTAGTTCTTGGTCTTCTTAAAAGAATTCTTGCTTTAAAAATTGGGTACACATCAAGGTTACTTAATAAATACGTTTAATAATAATAAGTTAAGTACTCTAAGCTACGGATTCGAGATCGGGCCTTGGATCCTTATTTTCAGAAGGCGTTTAGGTCTTGGCTACCCTCTTGCACCGGACCTTCGACCTCTAGTTCAGGAATGTGTGAGGTCTTGGTCTAACCACCTTGGATCCTCATTTCAGGAATGTCTAGAGTCTTGGAACACTCCGCTGTAACGGCCCTTGGATCCTTTATTCCGGAAGGTGTAAGGTCTTGGAACTAAACCGTGAAGCTCCGTCGTTTAGGGTACGCAAGTGAAAAGTTAGTGATAAAAAAAAATGGTGATGAATGAAAAAGAGAAAAAAATGCAAAAGTCAAAAATATAAATAAAAACCTTGATGTGGACCTCATTTTCAAAGCAACGGTTCTTGAGAGAAGATTGAAAACTACTTAGCGTCTTAATTTAGTATCTTTATCGGACTAAAAACCTATCGAAACGAGAAAATATGAAGCAATTCATTTCTCACCAAAAATAAAATAAATAGAGGCAAATTAGGAAAATGGGAGCAAGAGGTAATTACACATGTAACTTCCATGGGTAGTATTGGCATCTAACTTGTAAATAACAATGATTTTGTTTTTAAGCTTAGTTTGGGGACTCGTGAAAAATCAGGGACGACGAATTTTATCCGTATTGTCACTTCTTCATGAGTCGTGTTTCCTACTCGTTGACCCTAAAAGTTATTTATAGATAATGATTGTCAACAAAACCGTCATATGGAGATATGAAAAATACAAAAATAGAATAAAAGGAAAAACGGGGAGTTTTTTAGAACCTAAAGATTTCTTAATCTCTTTTAAAAATTTTGCTACTTCTCAAAGTTAGTAAAAAGATATTGGAAATTTTTGGTTTTGGAAACGTGTTTTTATAACATTGCGTGAGGACACTGCAATATCTTAGTCTGGGGGAATTTTGGTATGTGCTTATTCACATACCTTTTATTTGCCAAATTAAGACCAAAACAACCAAAAACTAACCAAAATGCCAAAGATATTTGTGTTTTTGTGTTTGTTTATATGCAGGTACGGATATTTAGAAACATGGATAAAATCAAGCAAAAAACCGGAAAACACGAGCACGAGATTTGAAAAAGATATTTATAGCCGGAACCGGGGAAGAAATCATCAAAGAAAAATGAATTTGAAGAATGGCAGAATTAGTCCCTGAAGTTTCAGAATTAACACATTTGATCCTTGTCATTTCAACCATAACTAAAACCTATACTTAAACAAACACAAACCCAAAAATAAAACCCATCCCAATAAACTCACAGCCCAACCCTTCTTTTTATCACAACCCGAATAAACCCTTTACCCGAACCAACCCGGTCAAAAGACCCATTTTATTAAGTCAAACAATTATAAAATAACAAAAACCTTACCCGCCCCCCAAATTTACCCAGGTATGAACCCTAATTACCCCGTCCCAAAATTAACCACAATTAAGGGCATTCTTGTACTTTTCACGCACTTCTAGAAGAAGCCTGACATGTCAGGACTGACATGTCAGCAATCCCAGGGAAATTCTAGGCTTGTGATTGGCTAATGATGCGTGGAAGTCTAATCCAAGGGCTGAAATTGATGGATTGGTGGCCAAGGGTGATCTGGAGGCTGATATCATCTCAAAGAAGCACAAAAGTGGTGTGGATTAATGACATGGACATCCTAGAAGCATCCTCATTCGGCTATATATAGAGCCCTTATCTCCTCAGTTTGATATGAAGTTTTTTCTTAGTAGTGTTATGCTGTTAATTTTACTACTGAATTGTAATTTCAAAGTTTCAAATATTGTAATCAAGTTTTATTAATGAAATATTAGTTTTGTTTTTTAATCCGATTTGCTTATTAACTCAAATTTCCTTTAAGTTGTTTGATTAGCTTGTTTACTGATTACAAAAGCTTTATTAATTCATACTTAGCTTATCTAAAGTTTTACTCCTTAGTTTTATTAATCTTATATCAATAATCCAAAAAAATCAGAAAATAACAAAAAAAAAAAAAAAAAAAAAAAAAAAAAAAAATGTTTTCAATACTTAAACTCAGCTTCAATAAGCTAGTTTTCTATTAGTTTAGACTCATATTAGCTTAATATAGCTTCTGTGAGTTGTGTGGTAGCTTATTTAGTCTTATATCTCTCATTATCTCAACAGTCAACTAAAGTCAAACTAGCACTCAAATAAGCACTTGAGCTTATCCATTGAAGAAGAAGACCCCTAGGACTTATAGAATTCTTATTCTGAGCTTATTATAAGCTTAATATTGAACTGAAACCCTTGTTCAGCTAGGGTCTTCAAGTGAGTTCGAATTTTGATTCAAACTCTTAAGCTCATTACTGTTCAATCTGCTTATTTCTGTCTTTTTAGTGCTTATTAGATTAGCAGTCGCTTAATTGGTCATGTTTATGCTCATTGATAGTAGTTTAATGTTTATATGTTAGCTTAATCTCAAAAAAATCTCTAAATGGCCAAAACAGTCATAGTAGCTTATAGCTTATTAGGTGCTTATTTCATTATCGAAAGTTGGTTATTAGGTAATAAGTAAGTTAGATAACAAGTAGACAATAAGTTTCAGAGCTTAAATTTGAGGGTTATAGTTCAAAATTGCAAAAACAGTTTTCATAAGGGGTGTTTGGTTTAAGCTAGTTTGTGACCAATACTAACTTTCACTGTTCATTAACCATTTGATGAAGTTTGATTGAGCTTATTGGAAGTTAGATAAGCAGTTCTCACTAGGTTTTAAGCAGTTTTGGTTTGTTTTGAGGATTTGCATCAGTTGGTAATAGAGATAGAAAGTAAACTGATCATATAAGCTTTTAATAAGCTAGAGCTTATTTGGTCCCCATTTTTGGCAAAGTTGTGTTCCTTTCAGTGGTTAAAGTAAGAATCCATAAGTTGGTACTGTTCCATTGAGTATTGAAAGAATTGAGGTCCAAATACCCCAACTGCTGCATCAGATCACTTATTGCAGCCCTGCACCATCAGTTTTGCTCATCTCACTTTTTGCTTGCTCTGTATCTGCTTATCTACTTGTGCTAATTGCATGAATTTTTGTTTCTGAGTAGCTTGTAGTATAGGTTTTTAAGTTCTGAGCTTGGATTTCATTTTTAAGCTTATTAATTAGCTTAGAATTAGTCTGCAAGAAGCCCATTAGGACTGTTCTAGCTTGCATCAGTTGTTAATTTCTAAATTGCTTATTGGCTTATTCTGAGTGCTACTTTGGTCATTATAAGTTGTTTTAAGCTTTTATAAGTGTGTTCATCTGTCTTTGAGCTTTTGGTGAATTTTGGTGCTGTATAGCTTATTTCTAGTGCTTATTTGAAACTGCTTATTCTCCAAACTGCTTATTATGGTTTAGTGGGTTTAAATTTCATTTTTCATACCTTCTTCATATCATTTTAGATTTTCCAGCAAAATTTCATAATTTTCCAAAATCGTTTACTATTTTTAATCATTTAATTACTTTCTTTTAGTTTTTAATTCATAAAAAAATAAATAAAAATCAAAAAAATATAATTCTTTTTTCTAAAATTTTAGTATTTAGAACTTAGGAAAATTATTTTTATATTTTTAGGGCTTATAATTTAGGATTCCACTATTTAGGTGCGTTCTAGAATTTCGTAACGTACATTTTTTTTAGTTTAATTTGCGTTTTAGGAATCGTGTGCTTTGATTGCTTGTATTCTTTGCTTTATTTCTTGTTCTTGTTTGTTATTTCATTATCTTTAGTGTAGAACTCCAAAATATCACTTTTATTTCACCATTCACTTCACATTTCGACACCGTAACCGACAACTCGACTTCAACCTTCGTTGGGACTACGACCCGGGGAAATACATCCGTTGTATTCCTTTGGACTTATAAATATACTAATTGGTTGAAAAACATCACTCTCACATAACGTAAATTACAACACCAAGTGTTTCTTGGATTAGATGTGAATAAGTCACATTAGAACGTTAGTCTCTTACCTTGCAGTCAAGAGAATCCTTTAAATCATATTCCTATGTGTTGTACCTTGCACACAATAAAGATTTCTCCCACTTGTGAATGGAACGTCATCATGTAGCAGATAAACAACACGTCACTCGTTTGTTTATGTGATCAATATGATTGTGTCATAGATATTAGCATAATTATTTGATGTAGAACCACTTCATCGTCTAGTAAGGAAATGTATATGACTATCCTTAAAAACACAAGTGTCTACAATTGAAAAGTAATTATCTCAAGACATTCTAGAGATAATCTAGGTTACTACCAAGATGAAAAAGCTTGTAGCTCCCACTGAATTACAGATCATTACAATAATTCATTATTCAGTAATTACAACACAATGCTCCCACTGAATTTGACAACATTGTAAGTGTTTCATAACCAGTAAAAGCAAATAGTGTGCTATTTACTTTCCTACACCTTTAAGAAAACCCATACGTAGCAATTACTTAGGTACTAAAAGAATGTATTCTACTTGGTAAATGATGGACTATCTATCAATGCAATTAACTTGAAAAATTGGGCGTGCAATTTCTTCCTTAATAGGTCTATCATCCCCACAATGGTATGTAACACCTTTAAATGGTCAAAACAAAACAACTAGATAAAATATACTAGTTTGTCTTTTACCATTTTGCGGTAATTAATCTAGCTTCTAATTTAATAACTCATAAAAAGTTACACATGTTTTCCAGTTAACCAAATGTCATATTTGTTATATGAGAATTCAATTACTGAAAGAGGGTAACGAAATCTCTATGGAAAATGTGCAATTCTCTTAACTATTAAAGTTTGCTATGAGTTATCTATACTACCTATAAAGGAAAAATGGTCAAAGTGGAAAAGTGAAAAAGTGAAAAGTCAAGGAATGTGAAATGTTGAAAAATTTTATTAAAGGAAATTATGAAATGTAATTAATACTCTTATTAAAACACCCCATTACTTAAAAGTACAATGATTTATACACAATGTACAACCAATTAAAACAATTAATACAAATCACAAACCGGGTTGACCCGGGACGCTTCAAACCCGACGGGTTGAACGGGTTTAATTTGACCCGTTTTCGACCCAACCTAGCAAGCTGACCCGGTTTAAATCGACCAAATTTTCGACCGGAACGGTTCAACCGGTTGAACCGCCCGGGTCGAACCGGGTTTCAAAACATTATGTTTAATTACCAAATCTTCAAACTTTTATTATTTTTCATTTATAACCAATTAAAACAATTAATACAAATCACAAACCGGGTTGACCCGGGACGCTTCAAACCCAACGGGTTGAACCGGTTTAATTTGACCCATTTTCGACCCAACCTAGCAAGTTGACCCGGTTTAAATCGACCAAATTTTCAACCGGAACGGTTCAACCGGTTGAACCACCCGGGTCGAACCGGGTTTCATAACATTATGTTTAATTCCCAAATCTTCAAACTTTTATTATTTTTCATTTTTAACCTATAAACTTTTTTTATCAATAAACTATGTGTCGCTATAAAATCCCAAACCGGGTTGACCCGGGACGCTTCAAACCCGACGGGTTGAACCGGTTTAATTTGACCCGTTTTCGACCCAACCTAGCAAGCTGACCCGGTTTAAATCGACCAAATTTTTTACCGGAACGGTTCAACCGGTTGAACCACCCGGGTCGAACCGGGTTTCAAAACATTATGTTTAATTACCAAATCTTCAAACTTTTATTATTTTTCATTTATAACCAATTAAAACAATTAATACAAATCACAAACCGGGTTGACCCGGGACGCTTCAAACCCGAGGGTTGAACTGGTTTAATTTGACCCATTTTCGACCCAACCTAGCAGTTGACCCGGTTTAAATCGACCAAATTTTCAACCGGAACGGTTTCAACCGGTTGAACCACCCGGGTCGAACCGGGTTTCATAACATTATGTTTAATTCCCAAATCTTCAAACTTTTATTATTTTTCATTTATAACCTATAAACTTTTTTATCAACAAACTATGTGTCGCTATAAAATCCTGTTGCTATGCACGGGTACTCGTCTAGTGTATATAGAATATAGACACTTCTAATTTTTCTATCATATCTTTCTCATTCATGAAAAAGAATAGGATTAAGTCTCACGCTTCTCTCATGGAAAGGAGACTAGGTTTATCCTTTTAGTAAAGTTGACTCTAGCCAAAAACCCCTATGGGTGTAGATCAATTTACCAATAAAAGAATATCCCACGTTTACGGTTTAATGTTGCATTAATACATTAAAAGAATTTACAAAATTCAATTTTAGTATTTTCGATAATACAATCTTTAAGAAAATTAAATACCCATTGGTTTATATTCATATGAACCATATAATTTTCTTAAAGCTAGGATCCAAATTAACATTACATCAGTTGATCTGCTAGTAATGAAAGTATTCAACAAGATAATTGTTGAACAATAATTGGCAAACAATTTCCAATTCTTAGATCTTTATGGAATTTACATTGCCAAACAATATTGCAATGTAAGCATGTTTTATTCCCATCTTATGCCTTGAGTCCAAGCTCTCACTTACAACTCAATTAAGTCGTCTAATTTAAAGAACTGCAAATTAACATAGTTCCATTACATCAGTTGATCTGCTAGTAATGAAAGTATGAATTTACTTTTCCATTGCATTCTAGTCCATGCTCTCACATGACGTAAATCACAACTTTAAGTGTTCTTTTAATTAGATGGCATCAACTTAATTTTAAGGGTACTAGTTTTTGATGTATATAATCAAAAATATGTACGAAGAAGCATGCATACAACTTCGTATCATAAGCTTTAATAAAAACCTTTTTATTAACCAATTCACTAAGATTAAATTAACATAGTTTTGATTGTGGTATTGGGTTCACCAATCAAAGAATTTACCTTTAATTATCGTCCATTATATCGTACTTTTGCATAAGTCCAAAGACTTAGTGTTTCGGATAATTACCACAAAGTGACGCATGAAATTAAAGCTAATTCACCCTTAAGATGATTTTGTACTAAAAAATAGTCGTACTTGGTAGATCCAATTTGACGCACAAAGGAGCGGAGAAACTAAGTTCAACTTATAAAGCCAATTAAAAATCCGTTTCTTTCGGTTTGACAATTTAATGTCAATCCTCCTTATACCCCTCTTATAGTTTGTCACAATTGGGTGAGTCGTTCGTACTATTGGTACAAAACTCAACAATCAATTAAACACTTGAAAATTAAACTCTTCGAAAACAATTCATTGTTTCACCATTATTTAGTCCATATTATTTTTCTATTCAAAATTACCCTTTTGTTTCAAACATGTCAAACATAATATAAACAAAATAAGTAATAATAAAAAAAAAATAACACAACTAAATAAACACACATAACATAACCATTAATATGTGTAAAACATGTAGCCACATGTAAACTTTATTCGATAAAATCTATTAATAATCAATTCTAAGTTTATAATGCATATATTTAACTAAGGCTCCCACTTACAAAGGCAAGTGAACCACATGCATCGACGTATCGATTGCGTAAGCCATAATTAAATATATACCACAGCACGTAATTGATTCATTAATTATATTGAGGTCTTCCCCAATTCAAGAATTATCAATAAATAAACATGTGAAAAACTTAACAATTAATTCATATAGCCAATTTAAACAATTTAAATTATATCGACAATAAATCCATGCCAAACATGCACGTTTTCATGGATTCTACATAACAATTATTACACGTTGTCACAAGATCGCATACTAAACACATAAACATGTTAATATAGGGTTTCTAATAAAATTAAAATTAAAACCCAAACCCTAAAATAAATAATAAGGCAATCGACCCTATTAAAAAAATTAGGGTTCGAAATTTTTTTATCCCTAAAAATCGACTAACATATATAAACACAATCCAAGATACTTTTTTTTTTTTTTTTTTTTTTTTTATTATTATTTTAAATGTTTTTGGTAATTAATTACCCATTATCCAAGGCTCGTGATGCCACTGTTTGAATTTTAATACATGACTAATCATAATTAAAGACAATAAACATCAAAGAACACATGCGGAAGCGTATAGAATTATATAATATGTAAACTAATTAACCAAACATAAATAGTATGCGTACCTTTTGATTCTAGCCAAACAAGAATCAATCTTCAATTGAATCACCAAGAACCCTAATTAGGGTTTATAATTGGATTAAAGAATTACCCCTTACCGTTTTGTAATTCAATCCAAGATTCAATCAATAATGTGATTGAATCACGTTCTTGTACACACGTACTAATACCAAGTAAACGTTATGCTAGTAATTTAGAACACAAAACGAAAACCAAACAATTTGTTTTATAAAAACAACCAATCGATCCCTTGGAGGGATTGTAGTCGATCGGCCAAACACCAAGGAAAAAGAAAACAAGGTTTAGGTATTACTATGTGTACAAAAGATACAAAAGAATGAACCTAGGCCTTGTATATATAGGTGAGATAACTTGAAGTCCAAGTTTGTGAAGGATTGGGTTATCCCCAATCCCACCGATCGGTTATGGACCAAAAAGAAGGATCTGGAACCTTTCCTACTTTCCAATTATCACTCTATAATTCTTTCCTTTTATTTAGTTAACGGTCGTTAGTCATTATCCGTTAAATACTAACGGTCATTATGTGTTTTGTGTATATAATAATTAATTATAACTTTTTATAAATAATTATTATTCATTTACACTTCATACGTAAAGTGTGCAATCCCGTGATCTCGAGTTCGATCCTAACATACAACTACTAAATTATGTCCACAAAACTAACATAAACTTGATAAAAAAATATATTTTGATGATGAACTATTTTTCTAAAAATTGTCAAACACAATACTTGCAGGCCAACTTTTATAAAAATTGTCAGCATAAATCAGTACAATTATTTAAACCAGATCCTTATCTTGCTACACTTGTAAATTGTGAAATGTACGGCTTTTCTATGGTCTTCCCTACGTTCATCCGCATAGTCTGCTCGTCGTCATTGTCAACAGTGTTGGCATCCTCATTACAGTTACCTTCTGCACTATGTTCTTCTATTTTGCCACATGGCCTTGTCGTGTACGTAAAATCGTTCCTTTAACCTTGTTTTACTTGCTTTACTTTAATTTTTGAGCATTGGTATATAAATTGTCAGTTTAAAAGCAGTATAATGTTTTTAGCTTGAAATAAGTTGTACTATAGTGTGGGTATACACTTTTATTTTCTACATATATCATTGAAAACCTCTCTACAATTTCTTATAAATGCGAAAAAGATGATTATCATTTGGATGCTAGAGGCACTTTTCATAGCAGGGATGGTCGCTGTTACTTTTGTTAGCTAATAAGCCCTTTAGGCCCGGCCCGTTTGTTTAGGTTGTGTTAGCAGTTAGGGTTCATATGTATTTTATATTTAATGTAATTGTATTGTAATATTATAGTTGAATCTGATTAATACATTTTTCAATTATTCCTTGATTTCTACATGGTATTAGAGCTTGGTCGAAGATGAAGAAGAAAAAAAAAAAAAAGAAGAAAAAAAAAGAAAAGAAAAAAAGAGTAGTTTTTGATATTAGCGACTGTTTGGTGTCTGCTGTTTGAATAAATATGTTCGCTGCCATGTATGTTTGAATTAACCGATCCTCGCTGCCGATTTAAGAATTTGGTTCGGTTCCGTATTTTCATTGGTCTTGGTTTATTCTTATATAATGTTGCTTATATTTGATTGGACATAAAAAAAAATGATGGATATTGATTGGTGCATTGAGATAATGGGACAGTTGGAGGTAATGTGATTAATATGAAGAATTCTTTTATCTTTGACCGTTGTTGCTTTTGATTGAATACATTTTGGTTAGTATATTTTTGTTCTAGTACCTTTATTCTAATCGGTGAACTTTATGATGCTCTGATTAACTATCGTTCAATATGGTTTTGTATTGGTTGATGGTTGTTGATATTGTAACTTGGTATTAACATTGGTGTTAGCACTGGCATTAGTATTGACATTGGTATTGGTATTTGTATCGATTTTGGATGGGAATATTGTTGACAAAATATGGTTTTGCATTGGTATGGGTGATGGTGATGTTATAGTTTCAACTAATCCGACTATGTATTGAGTAGTTATGTGTAGCATTCCGACATCAACAACTTGTTTTGGTTTTGCATGTGGTTCTGTAGTTATGTGTCTGAATCTTTGTGTCTGCACCTGTCTGGCTGAATCTGCTTGTCTGCATCTGCCTGTCTGAATCTACACGTGGTTCTGCATCTGGTTTCACACGTGGTTCTACATCTGGTTCCGCCTGGTTCTGCTTTGTTTGCACATGGTGCTCTGCATCTACCTATTTGCATCTGTCTGAATCTGCATCTGTCTGCATGCTCTACTCTAGTTCGTCTCCATAATTATGTTGCTCTGATTTGATTTTGCAATGACTGTCCGTCTGTTTTAGACTTGACTGTTATCACCCTATTGCAGTTTGGATGTCATCGGTTTGAGACTCCGTCTAGCACTGAGTTTGAGCTCTGAGACACTCCAAAGTTGCGTGTTTAGTTTTCAGTTTTACTTTATGTAACACCCCCAAAATCAGGTCCAACGGAAGCATACATGTCACTGGGGTGCTACTTAATTGGTATCACAACACAAGGTACAAAGAACGGTTTTACCTCAACCGTTTAGAAGAAAATTTCATTATCAAAACATTAAGTTTACATCATTCAAAATATAGTGCGGAATACAGGCCCATAATAATAAAGCAGTCCCAATATATATATCAGAGTCATCTATAAACATGCCCCTTGCCAAGCGCCTCCAGAAGTAAGCTATCGCCTTAAACCTGAGAATACACGCTAAAAGGTCAGCTAACGCTGGTGAGTTCATAGGTTTAAACAGTAAGTATAATAATTGACCAAAATAAGTAATTTGCTACACTGGACTAAGATAGATATCAATCATAAATTCCACATATAACAACAATCACAAACAAATCCCGTATCAATATGAGTAGCTTTTTCCCATATTGACAGTCACAGTAGGGCCCTAGGTATATCTGACCTTAGCCAGGCACCACGTTATAGCAAAAGGTATCCAGGTTATTTGCTACCCTGGTCTAAGACAAATATCTGCTATATATATCTAAACTTAGCCAAGCACCACGTTATAGCAAAGCATAAATAGGTTACGTTGCTACCCTGGTCTAAGAGAAATATCTGCTATATATATCTAAACTTAACCAGGCACTGCGTTATAGCAAAGCATAAACAGGTTACGTTGCTACCCTGGTCAAAGACAAATGTCTAACGCATATCTAACCTTATCCAGTCAACAAGTTATAGCAAATCAAGAAGTAGTAGTGGGTCCATCACAACGGTTTTGCATGTTTTCTCACCCCAAGTTTTCAGTAAACAGTTATAAGTAAAATTGGGGCTATGAAACTCACATTTATATATCACATAACACCTTCAAATAACCAAACCATTTATTTTAGTCATACAATCAAATCTTAAATAATCATAAACAAATCATTAAGTTTAGTTAAAAACGAGCATGTATTCTCCCAAAAAATAGTTATAAAACCGGTAAAAGTAAGGGCCATGAACTCACCTTAGGCACAGCAATGCAAACATCACAACTGGCATCTAGAGCGAATCACAACGGTATCCAGGAGACAGGCACAACGGTATACGGAGGTACAAGCACAACGGTAACAATGACACACGGCACAACAAACTCGGCACAACCTAATAATATAAAGACTCGTCTCAAAATATATTCCACACAGTAACTAAAAGTGTAAAAGCCTCCAAAAGTTAACTATTTCCCTTTCCGAAATCAATCATTTCCATTCCCAAAATAATCCAATTCCATTTCTAAAAATAATCTTGTTTTATCCGTTTATCAGTGTTTGGTATCATCGTTGGTGTGGTGGTGAAAAGACGCTGACTCAAGTGTACACACACCATATTAAGTGACAATAACGAAATTGTCGCGGAAAATATGACAAAAGTCAAAGAGTGACGACAGAGATGACTCACAAAAATTACGCATAACGAACACACTAAGTAGTTGAAATGATTGGTAGTCGTTGGTTATAATCCATTAGGTTTCATAAAACATATGTGTTTTATTTAACAAAAACTCGTCATGACTTATTCGTTCTTAAAACGTACCACGTCAAGTGAATTTATTATATATTAAGTTTAGATTTGCAATTTTTCCCATAGTACACCGACTTACCAATCAATGACCAATTAAATAAATAATCCAACAAGTAATCTAATAGATCCAAATATGGTACCCTACGGTTAATGTGTCTCGAAACGTATAATAACCCTTACGTTTCCCATTTTCATCAAAAAATTTATAATCACACTTTAAATTTCCATTTTTGTCATCACTTATCAAATAACGAAGTAAAATTCGTCAATTAATATTTCTTGTTAACAACTTTATTATTTCTTCCTTTTAATTTATGTCAAGTCAAAAATATAAATCAAGGCACAAGTTATTTCCGTTTCGAGTCATAATCTCAATTCAATCTCTCGGGTCAATACCTATAACCCGAATCCAAAAGTCCAACATAAAGTCTAATATCATTGTTTTGGCTTGTCGAGGTCATGCCGAGACTAAAAAGTCTCGGTGCCACGCGACTTGGCTCATAATCATCACAAGTATATCATAAGCTCACAATAAAATCCCAAGTCTAATAATCGTCAAAATATGGTTATCGGCCCTAAACCTACGGCTCGATAACAAATTACCCAAATCCAACAACCAAGTTTTCAAGCCTCAACAACCAATCAACAACAAAAATTACAACAACACCATGCCGAGGCCGTTACGGTCTTGGCTTCGAGCCTCGGTACGCCACAAACAACAAACGGACCCTTAGGTCCTCTCGCCTTCAATCCCAAACGCAACCACAACAATTTCAAATCCCATTTCAATCTAATCCTAAACCTAAACTCGGCCACAAATCCGACAAGGGTTTACCAAACCCTTCAATCCGAAACCAAAAATAAAAACAAACATAACAACCAACAAAAACTTTACACAACAACCATAACCACGACTCGATACGACCTCCAAATGTAATCAACAAGCCACAGTCGTGAGCTTATGCTCACGGATCTACCACAAAACCCAAGTATAATGATACCAAACTCATTTTTAGTTATTAAAAATAGTTAACCCATATGTTTTTATACCCAAATCGAACCAAAATAACAAGAGTCAACTCGTTAAACACGAGTTTGACTTACACTGAGTCACACACCGCGTGTAAAATGGTGTAACCTACCTTCAATAACTCGGATCTACATGGATCTAGTGGTCTTGGTGGTGGTGGAGGCGAGTAGTGGTGGTGGTGATAGTTTTCTTGGCGCGTGAGGTAGCTAATCGTGACAAGGGAGTCACAAGGTTGATGTTGGTGGTGGCGGTGTGTGATGGCAGTCGGCGGTGGTGGTGTCCGGTGATGATTGCCGGCGAGGGAGGAAATGGTGGTGGCGGCTAGGTGAAGTGGTGGGTTACTAATAACCCTAAGGTGTTATAATAAGACCTTTTATACTTCACTTGGACTAAACTTGCCGACCCTAGTAACCATAAGGACTTAATGTGTAAATATGGACAAGGGGCCTAAGTGCCATCTAGTTAAACTTCTCGTTATTATTTCCGGGGCTCGTTTAGCATACCAAAAGTGCTCTTATGACGTTCTAAGTTGCGCCACTATTTTTAGAATAGTTTTTCCGTTAAAAATGACTATAAATACGTATATATTCGTTCCAAAACTTCAAAATCAAACATTACTCGTATTATTAGGTTTAGACTCGTGCCGATTCGCGTTGTGTTCAAACTCGAGTTCTACGGGGAAAATACACATATCCAATAACAATATTCCAAGATCAAATCTCATATAATCTAAACTGGTTTCTAGGTCTCAGTTATCGTATTTATTCGTAACGCAGTTATATAAATAAATCCCAAAATTACCGGTTGTCACACTTTATTTTGTGTATGACAAAACCGCTGCGGCATTGTGAGTTTGAGGGGATGTTAGCTAATAAGGCCTTTAGGCCCGGCCCATTTGTTTAGGTTGTAGCAGTTAGGTTTCCTATGTATTTTCAATTTAATGTAATTGTATTGTAATATTATAGTCGGATTTGATTAATACAGTTTTGAGTATTCCGTTGATTTCTACAACTTTGAATGTCTCCCACACGCACCCTACAAGAATTATGCTTGTTGGAATATTGTGTGTCATCTTAAACATTGTTATGTACATCTCCGCTAACAATCATGGTACATCCCGATTCATATCCTACTATGCGTACTGAACTAGTGAACTTATTATTGTGCTTAAGTTTTTCATGTGTCACTTAAATAAACAACATTTGATAAACAGAGAACTGTCATTCGGACTAAGAGTGTCAAATACATGCCGATTTGTATATCAATATATTGGCAATCTTCTAATCGGATCAATTTGGATCGTTTATGCTGCCCTTGATTTCGATCCTAGCTTTCATCACGGTATTATATCTAACACATTATTTCAACTTTTTTACTCAACCTTATGCATGAATAAACCGTTACACCTTTCCCACGTTTAATTTACTATTTATTCTCATTTCACACAAACAGATTCCTAACATCATTGGAGCAATTTCGGGACTGATTCAAATGGGATTATATGCAAAATATAATAAAACTACCAATTGGGGTGAGGATGATCAGTGGATGACGAAACACCTAATGAGGTTGAAATGTGTACTGGTGCCTCCAATGCATAATCACATTAAGAAGGACCTAGCCACACTTCCTAGCCCAATAAGCCCATAAGCACTATGGCTCGAATGATTTTTAGAGCTTCTACGTAACTAGGTTTGATACTTACATTCGAACATTTAATTTGTATCTAGTTATTAGCAACTAGCAAATGTATATACACCTAAACCAGGCGTTGTAGTCTCGACTACCTCATAGTATCTCCATTGACGAAGGTTGGCATCATCATCCGCGTCGTTTTAAAAAGAAACATATGGTTTACATTTCGTTTTGGGGAGAAATGAAGATTGTACAAAATATAGAGTTTTCATGGTAAGCAAAATTGTACAAAGATTGATTCTGTTACATGTGAATATAATCTGTTTGATTTGCTTTGTGCCTTCTTATTTGTGTTTGATGATATAATTTGGGCTTGTCAAAGAACATTTACCACTATTCAAAGTCGTACGTAGAACATATACAGATTATGGGATCAGTGAAAATATAAATTCCTAGCATGCAATCTAGAAAACTGTTCATCAACATCTTGTTAACTAAATTGAGTTTTGGAAGTTACACAGATACTGCATAGCAATGATGAAATCGAATAGTAGAAGCAAACCATCATAGTCGAGGGACACGCATGCATGTATATATTTCCTCTTTTTGAAATTAAAGTGCATTTAGAAGTTAAAAAAGTTTAAATACTTTTGGAAAATGTTTGTGCATTAAAAGAACTTCATATTAGATTACTTTTTTTTTTTGGGTAACCATAGTAGGTTCATTTCATACAATAAAAGTGTACCTTTATAGTAGTTTAGATCTTAAGGCAGAAAACACATTATAAAACTGATCCAACCGACAGGTAAATAGGTAATGTAGTTTGGTTTTTGTGATAGTATGATACTTGTAATTTGCTAGTGGTTTGGTTTTAAGAGAGATACACGGTGTAAAATTGATCCAACCGTAAGTTTTTGACAGTTCACTATCACACTTACATTCACTTTACTGGAAGTCTTACTGAAAGCGGTCTCTTTACACTTGGGTTTACCCAAAAGTAGGAGTATGGCATGTCTACATTCTACCTCTCTCATACCGCGCTCTTGCGAGATTGGGTATCTTTGTTGTTATTGTTGTAAGTTTTTGACAGTGCCGTCCTTGAAGGTTGGCGAGGTGGATGATCGTCCAGGACCCTCAAAATTACTTCATATGTTAATATTATATAAATAAACATGTGATTTTTTTTAAAAAGTGCTATCTGATGAAAAATAAATAGATGGATTTAGGTGAAAATATAATTATAATGAGTTCTTTGATGCTCAAATACTAATACTATGAACAAGGCAATCCTCGACAGTTCGGAGGCCCTCAGAAAGAAAACACCATAATTAGGTTTGAGCCAACTAACCTAGTCATCTAATATTAATATGATTGTCGAAAACTCAAGTTCCACGTCCCTACCATCTCATACTACATTTTATCACCTGATCATTTCGTATTTTTTTCACTCCTATATTTCATATCTTTATGTTTGATTTTGTAAAGTAAACCAACTTGAAATTTATTTAGACAAAAGCGTTACAAATTCAGGTTGTGCTGTACAATTTTTTTATTATCGCAGTTAATTTTAATTTAGTTAATTATTTGAATAAGTTTGTTACATTTTCATAAGGTCTTACATTCTATTTTGGAGCAAATTGACTACGGAGATTTGATTGCAGATATCCGAAAGATAACACTTTTTACATATTTAGTTTGTATTGTATTTAATAAAAAGTTTGAACTTTTTATTTAGGGTTGATCTTTGAGAGCTTCACTCTTATTTCTGCCTAGGCACTACAACAAAATGTAAGACGGGCGAGGATGGTTTTGGCGGAGACGCCCATGTCCCTGCCGAAAGTCGCTAAACGACAAAATCGGCGCTGAGCTGGAACACAGTTTCGCTGACCGTTTACTAAATTTTCAACGCAACCTTTTGGCGGGGACTTCCATATTTGGCGAATTTTGACCAAACTAGTAACTCTTACTTGTTCCCCGGGTTTTTTTCCCGCCCTCACTTTTAGCGGGGACATGTCCCCGCTAAAAGTGTAGATGCACAGTGCTAGTTTTTTGGCGGGGACATGTGTTATCCATTTTCTCACCCAAAAATTACTTTATCCCGCAAATATTTTCTGCTACTGAAATTAGCTTTTGGCGAGGACATGTCCCCGCCAAAAGTGTTGGCGCCAATTTATCCCGCCAAATTGCAACTATATCCCGCCAAAGTTTACTTATATATAACCTAACCGATCATCCTCAAATCGGCAAAACACAAATAACCAAATCGTTAATTCCCACAAAACAAACATAACAATGGCTGGTTACACACCGGAAGAGGAGTGGTCAAAGGTTTTATCGTCGGAGGGTCTCTTTAATGAATTTCTTAATACATATGGCTACGAAATTTATGATGAATATGGTTCTTATAAGAACATTAGCCCGTGGATGAGAGACCAGATTCTGGAATGGTTGAGGAAAAAGCCGTACTACAGAGAGATGTTGGATGCTCAAGCTGATGATGTTGGAGGAGAAAGCACGTTGGAAACAAAAATTGATGATCTGGGAAATAGGATAACAAATCTTGAAGCTATGTTTGAACATTTCATCAAGCAAAGGAAAGCAAGGAAGGGAAAAGATGGTGCAGGTTCTAGGAAAGTGGGAAGTAGCAGCAAAAAAAAAAAAAAAAAAAAATGAATGGGCGATGTTTGTTATGGTCTATGTCGTGTGTTTCGTTTGCTTGTCGAGTTATTTCGTTTGCTTGTTGAGAGGATTGTAATACACTCTGAGGATGTTAGTCCTTTATAACGTATGTATATGATACTTTGAGTGAATATGATTAAGTATGCGGAATCTACTTAACCACACTTAGAAGGATATTGGTTATGGAAATGGAACAGTGATGCTTGTTATTTGAATGATGAACACAGAAAGTATAACACCAAACGATTCAATATTATTGAGAATAATACGAGTGATCTTCACTATCACTAGGGTTACAAAACCTTGAATCTCTATTACAAAGATAACTATTTCTGTTATGTTCAACTAACTCAGTTAATATCTAATAGTTACACATTAAGCACTTTTCAACACACTTACTAACTAATGTCTAACTCTCTATTTATATTATCTAAGCACATGCACACTTGAGTATTTGTCTACTTGCTAGCTTGTGTGTGTCAGTAGCTTAAGATACAACTTGTTCTGTGTATACAACTTGTTGACTGATCACTTATCAAAGATATTGTCTACCGTATATATTTGAATTTTATACACAAATATCTTTTTCATACTTATCCAGTCAGCAGTAGAATACGCGACACTTATCCACTCAGCAGTAGTATCTGATACACTAGCAGTAGAATCTTGCGGCAGTAGAATCTCCAACACTAGCAGTAGTATTGAATGCACTAGCAGTAGTATCGACACTTAGAGTATTTTCCTTTATGAACCAGCAGTACTAATCTTTAGAATATTTAATTCTCAACAATCCTCCCATAAACTTGTGATTTATCCCAAATCATCAAGTTTCTTCTGAATTAAATGAGGATTGTGAGAGTCTTCCAAACACTACATAGTTAGACTCTTGATCTGAGTTTTCCTCTGTTCTGCAAGATTAAATGTCTTTCTGACTAACTCATCTGCCATCTGTGAATCACTTTCAGCCATTTTCTTTGTCTTCAACACTAAAAGTACCTTGCTCATGCTCCAATCATTACCTAAAAGATGGTGCAATTTCCTTGGATGGAGGAATTATAAGAGGCAATGGTGCTGTGTATCTTGAATGCTTGAAGCCTCATATTATCTTCCCTGTAATTGCTCTAAGAAGTCAAGTCATCTCTCAGCAAGTCATGCAAGTAATGAACAAACGTAGTGAACTGAAATTGAAACTGAAAGAACTTAGAAAGAACTTTCTCCATTTGAATATCTTCATCATTTCTGAATTGCTTCATCCCTTCTGAATATATGTAATACTCCAGAATCTTGTCCAAATTTCCAACATGATCTCGAGACACAGCTTTATCATTTTAAGTCAAAGATGTCCGAACATGAAGAAGAGAGATGAAAGAGCTTATTTCTAGCATCTATCAACTGAAACTAAAGCTTCTTCTTATTATTGGTTGAATAATAAGACATGTTGGCTTCTCAAAAAGCTGACATCATCATCTTGTATGCTCTTGTCTTTTCTTGAACATGATCAATTTAAACTTCCTCTTCTGATTCTGAGCATACACATCCACAATCTTTCATCCTACCTTGTTTGGTTAATCTTCCTCCCCTTAAGCTTAATCTTCCTCCCCTGTTTGGAAGATCTCTCACCATCATCTGAACTTTTACTCCTTTGATGAACTAGAAGAAGTTCATCTTCCAATTTGGATACCTTATCAGACAATATTGTACATAAAGCCATCAATTTCTTAAATTTCAATCTGCTGCCCTCATCACTTCTAGGTGTGTTAACTCCTGTGAGAGGTGAATCATGGGGCAATAACTCATAATCCATCATTAGATGGGTTTCTGAGCCATTTTGAATCCAAAAGATTTTAAGAAACTTTTGATTTAGCAGTATGAACTTGATTGTATTGAAAAACCATACCGCTTACAACCATTTTGAAGGGATTAAGTGTAGTAACAGACACTTAATCAAGGTTTCGGTTTAAATTTAACCTCTGGTTGTATGAGAACCAATGTTTTCAGTTATAAATAACTGCCTGTGTACAGATAAACCCATTCAAAGGGCTTTCTTCACAAGTTTTCCAGCTCGTGGTAGTTGTTGCCTCTAACACAAGTGTTAGATTCACATTTGCTCGCTATTCTTTCTATCAGATGTCCTTAGACTTGCTCATTATACTAATTAAAGTATAAAATGATAGAAAGTGAGTTGTGTCAGTTACTATCTGACCAACTGAGCCATCAAGTCAATGTGAAACATCATAATCAGGTTTCAAGAAAGAAGTTTTAAAGAATCAATTAACTTAGGTGTAAACCTTTGTTAATGAATTCCCAAACTCTGTCCATCATGAACCTATTATGTCAGCAACTTGTATCATTATTCTGCTGCTCATACATTTCACTTGAAACTTCCTTTGTACTCAAATGTTCATACCTGAAATTGTTAGTCCAAAACCAAGAAAACAAAATGCAAGGCATTTGTCTTCTAGCAGTAGAATTATATGACTAACAGTATGAACAAAACAATCCAAATTTGTACTAGCAGTACAAACTTTTCAATAACAGTACTAATTGACAATGCTAGCAGTACAAACTTAAGTTATATGTACAAAAACACAGAGTTTTAAATCATTGAGGATTAAGCATCCCAATACTTGCTACCAAGTATTGTAACCTTCCAACATCAAAAGCTTTTGTGAGAAGATCTGCAAAGTTGTGATCAGAATTAATTTTAACCACTTGAATAAGCTTTTTCTCATTGCAGTCTCTAATAAAATGATGTCTAATTTTAATGTGTTTTGTTTTAGAGTGTTGCACTGGATTTTTAATTATGCAAATTGTACTACTATTATCAATATATATGACAGTGTTCATAAAATTGTACCGATAGTCAAGAAGTTGATTTTGAAGCCAAAGTACTTGACCACAGCAACTTGCAGCAGCTACATATTCAGCTTCAGTTGTTGAAGTAGCCACAATTGTTTGCTTCTTACACTGCCATGAAATGAGTCTACATCCAAGGAATTGACATCCTCCAGTTGTTGACTTTCTATCCAATCTTGCACCTGCATAATCACTGTCTGAATATGCTACCAAGTCAAAAGGTGATTCCCTAGAATACCATAGACCCAACCTAGGTTGACCCTTGAGATATCTAAAAATCCTCTTGACAGCTGTTAAGTGAGAAACCTTAGGAGTTACTTGAAATCTTGCACAAGCACAAACAGAGAACATGATATCAGGTCATGATGATGTGAGATACATCAAGGAGCCTATCATAGATCTGTATGTGTGTACATCCACATTTTCTCCATCTATATCTTTAAGAAGAGGCTACTCAGAGTCCATTGGTGTGCTTGCCACTTTTGAATCAGCAAATTGAAATTTCCTTAGAATCTCTGCTACATATTTATCTTGGCTGATAAAAATGCCTTCACTTGATTGCTTAACTTGCAGACCCAAAAAGAATGTAAGTTCCCCTATGGAACTCATCTGAAACTTATCATGCATAAGTTTCTCAAACTCTAAACACATTTCCTTCCTTGTAGATCCAAAGATGATATCATCCACATACACCTGAACTAGCAAAAGATCCTTCTTGTGCTTCTTGATGAATAATGTCTGATCTATCTTGCCTCTTTAAAATCCATTTTCAATTAAATAGGAAGCCAGTGTTTCATACCATGCTCTTGGTGCCTGATGAAGGCCATAAAAAGCCTTGACAACCTTGTACACCTTGTCTGGATGTTCTGGATCAATAAAACCTGGAGGTTGTGAGACATACACCTCCTCTTCAATAGTACCATATAAGAAAGCACTCTTGATATCCATTTGATAAACTGTGAAGCCCATAAATGAAGCATAAGCCAAGAATAGGCTAATTGCCTCAATTCTTGCTACTGGAGCAAAAACCTCTTCATAGTCTATCCCTTCCTCTTGTGTGTACCCTTGGGCTACAAGTCTAGCCTTGTTTCTTATCACTATGCCCCTTTCATCCCTTTTGTTTCTGAAAACCCATTTAGTACCAATTACCTTTACACCCTTGGGTAAATCAACTAGCACCCAAACTTTCTAAATTTTAAATTGGAGAAGCTCCTCTTGCATAGCATCTACCCAGCTTGAATCATCTAAGGCTTTAAGAACATTTTTGGGTTCTGCTTGTGAGAGGAAACATACAAATAAGCAAGAGTGTGCATCTTCATGCTGCTTTGATGCATAAAGAGCATCAAGTAACCCTTGTTGGTCTGAAGACATAAGTTGCTTCCTTGTCTTCACACCAGATTGTACATCACCAATCACATTGTCCAGGGAATGGACTTTGTGAATCCTTGTGTGTGGTGTAGAAGGAACATGATAGTCAGGTGGGAGATTGTTGAAATCCACCTCATCTTCTAAGAAATCTGCTTCATTTGAGTCTGATGGGCCAGCAGTAGAAACATTTGGCCTAGCAGTAGCTTGCTCTGTCTCAGCAGTACTATCATCATAAGAACTGTTAACTGGATTTTCTTGTTCCTCAGTTCCATCTTCTTTGTTTTCACCTTCAATCCCTTCTTTAGCTTCATCAGAAGAAGGTTCATCATTTATTGAAGTTGAATCCACACTTGTCCATATTGGCATCATCACATAATCTTGATCTGTCTCTTTTCCTAACCTTGCCTCATTTGTTGCATCATGAGCTTCTGAACCTGAAAATTCATTAGTTTCTACAACAACAGGCACATAGTTCATTGATTGGGTTAGTGACTCAAGATCAAATAGCCATTGGGGACCTTCACCTGCTACATTGGATTTGTTTTCTAAAAATTCCACATGCAGGTTTTTCTCAACTCTCCTAGTTCTTGAGTTGTATACTCTAAATGCTTTGCTATTGAGAGAATATCCAACCAAGAATCCTTCATCTGCTTTACCATCAAATTTTCCTAGATGGTCTAAGGTATTCATAATTGTCACATGACATCCAAAAGGTCTAAGAAATCCTATTGCAGGAGTTCTTCCTCTAAAAAGCTCATAAGATGTCTTATTGTGAGACTTAACAACTAAAACTCTGTTCTGGACATAGCAAGCAGTATTAACTGCTTCAGCCCAAAAAGTGATAGGCAACTTAGAGTCAGCTAACATGGTTCTAGCAGCCTCTATGAGTGTCCTATTTCTTCTCTCATCTACTCCATTCTGCTGAGGAGTTCTAGCAACACTAAATTCTCTTCTAATACCATTTTCTTTGCAGAAATCATCCATAACTCTATTCTTAAACTCTGTCCCATTATCACATCTAATGACTTTTACTTTCTCGTATACTAGGTTTTCTATCTCTGTAATGAATGTCTTAAGAATGCTAGAAGTCTCATCCTTAGAACCCAAAAAGAAAACCCATGTAAACCTGCTATAGTCAATCAGTAACAACTAGACAAAATCTCTTATGCTTTATACTACTCACATTTGTATGTCCAAATAAGTCCATATGAAGCATAAACAATGATTGATCAATAGAGTTAAAAATCTTGGGCTTACAAGTGGCTTTATGTTGTTTGCCTTTGAGACAAGCAATGCATGTTTGGTCATTTTCAAATCTTTTCTGAGGCAAGCCTCTTACCAAACCATCTTTGACAATTTTATTTATGGTTTTGAAATTAATGTGACCAAGCCTCCTATGCCATTTCATAGATTCATCCAATGTGGCCTTTGCAACAAAACAAGTAAGGGCCTCTTTGGGAACAATCTTTTTCATATCAACACTGTACATGTTGCCCTTTCTTGGAATTTTAAGAAGTACTTGACTTTCATCAGGCATCTTAAAATCAGAAGAAAGCACAAGAAATTTAGTTTCAGTAAAAAGAACTTTGTTCTTTTTGTCACACATTTGTGAGACACTAAAAAGATTATACTTAAGCTCTTGTACATAGTACACATCTTCAAAATCCAATTTACCGGTTTTAAGAGTACCTTTACCAGTAATTCTTCCTCCTATTCCTCCTCCAAAGGTAACATATCCTCCATCTAATGATTGAAAGTCTGAAAGATAAGACATGTTGCCTGTTATGTGCCTTGAACACCCACTATCTGAATATCATTGATCTTCATCATCTGCTTGTGAATGTCCCTGCACATAAATAAGGAAATTAGTTTCCTTGGGGAACCCAAGCCATTACTGACTTGGATTTGCCTCGTGCATCAATGTAATTAAATATTTTGAGAACAGTTGATGCACCATTGGATTTGAGAGGTCTCCAAATCCAACATGCTGAGGCCTTAACAGCATTGGCCCTCTTTTCCCTAGCAGCAGTATGAACTGCTTGCCTAGCAGTATGAACTGCTAGCTTTGCAGTTGTACCCTTTAGTTTCCAAATTTGTTTTTGGACCACTGCTTTTGATTGAAAAGGCTTTTGAGTAGTTTTAGATGCATATTTGAAAGTTGTTTTTGCATTTTGAACTGCTGGTTTTGGGTAAACAGTCTTAAATGGTCTAGCAGTACTAACTGTTTGTCTAGCAGTAGGAACTTGTTTTGGGCCAGACTTTAATGAAACTGCTCTGGGTGTGGTTCTAGTAAAATTAGAGTGACTTTTAGTTGTATGCCTTTTTAAATTCACCCTATGGTTTGAATACCCAGATACCCTTTGGTTGCAGAAGGCTGCAAGATGGTCAAAATCTCCACAGACGAAGCAAGCTTTGTTATAGAAGGCAAAGTCATCACCTAGTTGGTGAGACTTGAGGTCATTCCAATTCCTTTGGTTACCTCTGGGCTTGTTTGTGGTTCTATATTGCTCACAATATCTTACTGGTTGCCTAACATGTTTAACATTTGTTTTAGGCCTAACAGTATCATTTTTGACTACCTTAGGAACACTTGTTCCTGCTTTCTTAACAACATTAGGTTTAGACATAACCTGTTCTTCATCATCATCATCAGATTTCCAGTCCTCAATGATTGGACCATTTGATTTCCTACCAGAGGACACCTTGTCCTCAGGAAGTGAAGTGTTACTTACACTCTCACTTACTTTTATAGGTTCATCAACAACTACATTTGCTTTTGGCTGAACACCATATTCTAATATAGGTTGTTGAAGGTCAGACAAGCCTATGTGCTCTAGGTCTATCCCTGGGGGTGCAGGGATTCCTCTGTAAGGAGGTGGGACATTCTTATATCCTAACCCAGACTTGGCTTTGTTGATCACTTGACATTCAATTATTTTGCTTACCCCCTTAGAGGCATAGTCTAATGTTTCTACACTTAATTGAATGTTTTCACTCTTCTTTTTAAGCCTATCATACTCAGTTCTTAAAAAGCTAATTTCAGCATCTTTAAAAAATATGTCTTGTTTAAGAAAAGCTTTGTCATCTGAAAAAGCAAATTCATTGTCTTTATAGTATATGATCTGCTTCTCTAGAGTAGCTAAACCTACCTTATAATCTGTTAAGTTTTGATGAGTTTTGTTTAGTTCTATCCTTTGTTCATCATAATGTTTTCTTAAAGAGTCTAGTTCTTTAAGAGCAGTGCAAGTATTAGAACAAACTTTATCATTTTGTACCTCAGTAGCAGAAAAGGCCATGAGAGCCATCTGAGTAGAAGATTCTTCTTCATCTGCCATGAAACTCCAATCAAAACCTAAGCCATCAATAGCTACCATAGCTTTTGATTTTGGCTCAGTAACCTCCCCTGTTTTGGACTTGCTTCCAAAACCTTTGCTTTTGCAATCTTGATGCCTTGGTCTTCTACATTCCCTTGAGAAGTGCCCCATCATGTGGCAATTGTAGCATTCTATCTTTGTTTTGTCAAAACCAGCAGTATCATTGTTGTTGATAGTGATTTTCTTCCCTGTTCTTTGATAGAATTTCTTAGCCCTCATGCTAAGAAGAGAAATTTGCCATTTTAGGTCCATCTCCTCCAAATCATCATCACTGATTTCTTGGAGGTCTTCATGAGTAAGCATAGACCCATCATTTTGGCTTGTGAGAAAAGCACAACAGGTTTTCTCATCCATAATACCAATAGTACTGCTTGATGAACTAGCAGTACCAACTCCCATATCAACCTTCATATCTTCAACTGGATTTGAGGTACTAGGAGATGACACAAATGCCATGTTCCCAGTTCTTGAACTAGCACTTCCAGCTTTCTTCACATCTTGTTCAACAATTTTGAAGTTGCTGTACAAGTCATTCAGACTCATTGAATCAATATCTGACTTGTTTTTCCAGACAACCACATGCATAGCCCACCCTTCTGGTAGACTTCTTAAGAACTTGGAGTTTAAATCTTTTTGAGGTATCTCTACACCAAGAACAGCATGTTGGCTCACAATCTTCTGAAGCCTGTTAAACATGTGATCCAGTGATTCATTGGTTGTTGAAGAGAAGTTTTCAAAGTTCTGCTTGAGAATAGTCTTCTGGGTCTTCTTGGTGGCTTCATTTCCACCATATCTTGCAACAATGGCCTCAAATAATGACTTGGCATCTTTGAACTTGCTGAAGTTTAAAAGTTGATCATTTGGAATGGTCATCATCAGCATACTTCTGGCCTTGAGGTCATTCTTCTTCTTTACTCTATCTTCTCCAGTTGTTAGGTTGGTATTCACAGTTGTTACTACCTTGTCATCAACTGTTGATGTAGTGGTTGTAGGCTTGAAGGAGTTTCCTTCTTCAATAATTTCCCAAAGTGTATAGTCCTGCACTGGGAAATACTGCTCTATCCTTAACCTCCACATATCAAACTCATTTTGCTTAAGCATTGGCAACTTTGCAGCAACATTCGTTTGAATAGACTCCATGTCCATTTCTTCTTCTTCTAAATCAAAGATATCAGCCTAGCTCTAATACCAATTGAGAGGATTGTAATACACTCTGAGGATGTTAGTCCTTTATAACGTGTGTATATGATACTTTGAGTGAATATGATTAAGTATGCGGAATCTACTTAACCACACTTAGAAGGATATTGGTTATGGAAATGGAACAGTGATGCTTGTTATTTGAATGATGAACACAGAAAGTATAACACCAAACGATTCAATATTATTGAGAATAATACGAGTGATCTTCACTATCACTAGGGTTACAAAACCTTGAATCTCTATTACAAAGATAACTATTTCTGTTATGTTCAACTAACTCAGTTAATATCTAATAGTTACACATTAAGCACTTTTCAACACACTTACTAACTAATGTCTAACTCTCTATTTATATTATCTAAGCACATGCACACTTGAGTATTTGTCTACTTGCTAGCTTGTGTGTATCAGTAGCTTAAGATACAACTTGTTCTGTGTATACAACTTGTTGACTGATCACTTATCAAAGATATTGTCTACCGTATATATTTGAATTTTATACACAAATATCCTTTTCATACTTATCCAGTCAGCAGTAGAATACGCGACACTTATCCACTCAGCAGTAGTATCTGATACACTAGCAGTAGAATCTTGCGGCAGTAGAATCTCCAACACTAGCAGTAGTATTGAATGCACTAGCAGTAGCATCGACACTTAGAGTATTTTCCTTTATGAACCAGCAGTACTAATCTTCAGAATATTTAATTCCCAACACTTGTCGAGTTTGTTGACATAAATAATGCCTAAAAACATTATTCATATCTCTATGTTTTAATGATCACAAAATATAAACTCATTAAACATAAAATTATCAAATAAACAAGTATTTAGTTGTAAATATTCACTTCTACAACTTAATCACTTAAGGTATGAATAAACAAGTGCTTAATGCATTATATGATCAAAGGAACATTTTCTTAATAACTAGATTTTTTATAAAACATCAAAAACATTTTATATATTTTTGAAAAACATTTTTGGCATTAAATAAAAATGTTTAATCTTTTATAAAAATGTGAATTCAAATTTTTAACCAAAATCAGTTAAAATGTTCCAGAAAAACCTTCCCCACAAAAGGACAAAATTGGCCAAGGACAGAAGGGGCGGCCCCCTTAATTTTACTAGGCGGCCCCCTTAATTATTAAGGGGACCGCCCCCGCTCTAGTAGACTTCCAGCTGTCCAAATTTTTCTCCTATAAATACCAGTCTTCTCCTGGACTTTTACTCACCTTTTGCACACTAAAACTTTCTGTTTTAAATCACATTTCATATCTTCAAAATCCTTTGATCATATAATCTTAAGCTTTGGTTTCTAAGTGATCCAAGCTTCCTCCATTCAAGTGCAAAAGAAGAATACTCCTTCAACAACTAAAGAAGAAGTATTGCAACTTAGATACCTAAGTTGTTTGTGTCATCACATATATTTGTATATAAGTTGTGTATTGTTATTAGATAGTTGTGTGTATATTTATTTGGGATAGGTTAGTGTGTAAGTAGAGAAGTTGTGAAGAAGTTGTGTTGTTAAAGTGTGTAAGTAGTGAAGGTGTGAAGAAGTAGTAGTGAACATAGGTTGTGGTTAGTCGTGAAGTGTCGTGAAGAAGTTGTGAAGAAGTCGTGAAGAAGTTGTGAAGAAGTCGTGAAGAAGTTGTGAACTAGTCGTGAAGAAGACGGTGTGATTAAGTCGTGTTTAAGTTGTGAGATTGGTTCTAGCTACGATTAGAACTCGACATCTAGCTTTGTGTCGTTAAGCCAGTGTAAGCTAAAGTTGTGTAAAGGTTTTCTCCGCCATAAGGGAGCTTGTTGACATAGTGAAGAAAACTCTCGAGTTAGGTGCTCGGGGAGTGGAGTAGGGCAAGGAAGGTGTCCTTGTAGCCGAACCACTATAAATCTCTTGTCTCTCGGTTAGATCTTTCCATCTCTAGCTTTCATTTCATTTTATTACCTTACTTGCATTACTTAGTTATATTTACTTATATACGTATTGTTCATATTGTTCAAGAATTGAGATCACATAAATTCAAATCTAAGTTTTAAAAAGAAAATAAAAGTTTTCACAATAAATTATTAAAAGGACATAAAACTATTCAACCCCCCCCCTTCTAGTTTTCCACAATTGGTATCAAGAGCCACGTCAAACAAGATTTTTAAAATTAACTGTATTTTAAAACTTGAAACGATCTATGGAATCTTTAAAATATTTAGAAGGGCAATCTATGCAAAGACCACCACTATTTGAAAGTGATGGTTTTCTTTATTGGAAAAATAGATTCGAAACTTATGTGAAATCAAAGGATCTTGATCTTTGGCATGTTATTACCTATGGTGATTTTCCTCCTATTCAATATAATATCCTAACTAAATTAGATGAAATTGTACCTTTTGAAAAACAAAATGATGATTTAAAAAGGAAACTAGCAAAAAATAATGAAGCTAAAATGGTTATTTATAATGCGTTACCACGTAAAGAATATGAAAGAATTTTTATGTGTCAAACCGCAAAAGATATTTGGGACTCTTTACTAATCACTCACCAAGGTAATAGTCAAGTCAAAGATAATAAAATAGATCTTCTTGTACAACAATATGAACAATTTACAATTCCTGAAGAGGAATCTATTGATAATGCATTTGCTAAATTTAACACAATCATCACAAGTTTAAAAGCACTTGATGACACTTTTTCTAGCAAAAATTGTGTAAGGAAATTTCTTAGGGCATTACATCCGAAATGGCGAGCAAAGGTCACGGCGATTGAAGAGTCAAAGAACTTGATGACGTTATCACTTGATGAGCTTATTGGCAACTTAAAGGTTCATGAAGAAATTATAAAAAGGGACTCGGAAACTGTCAAGAGCAAGAAAGATCAAATCAAGTCTCTCGCGCTAAAAGCCAAAAAGGAACTTAGTGATGACGATGATTCAAGTGACGAGAGTGAAGACGAAGAATATGCAATGGCCGTTAGAGAATTCAAGAAATTCTTCAAGAGACGAGGAAGATTCACGAGACAACCGCGAGATGAAAGAAGATCGCTACAAAGAAATAGAAATGATAACTACGGGAAAAGAAAGTGCTTTAGATGTGGAAGTCAAAACCATCTCATTGGCGAATGTCCAAAGCCACCGGGTTACGATTACGAAAGCGCATTTGTTAGTGGAACATGGAGCGATAGCGACAAAGATGAAGCGGACAAAGCAAAAGACGAAAAGTGCCTTGTAGCTCAAGCCACCGATAAAATATGTCTAGGAATAAATTTGGAGCCCGACGAATGGATTAAGGATAGCGGTTGCTCAAAGCACATGACGGGAAACCGGAAGCTATTCTCCTCCTACAAGGCATACAACGGAGGTAACGTTATTTTCGGTAGTGATTTTCGTGGAAAAATCATTGGCAAAGGTACGATCTCTCAAGACTCCCTAACTATTGAAAATGTTGAGCATGTAGATAACTTAACATATAACTTGCTTAGTATAGGACAAATATGCGATAATAAGTGTAGGGTTACTTTTACAAGTAAAAATAGCGAAATAGTTAAGGACGGAAAGGTCATAGGTAGAGGAGTTAGGAAAGGTGGCGTATATGTTATGAAGCTAGGAAATAAACCGGAAGATAAAATATGTCTAGCAACCTTAGATGAAAACTCTACATTGTGGCATAGAAGATTAGGTCACGCAAATATGCAACAAATACAATCCCTGGCCTCTAAAGAATTAGTTAGAAACTTGCCTAACCTAAGATATGACCAACACTTTTGCGATGCATGTAAAATAGGAAAGCAAGCACATGCTAGTCACAAAGCTAAGAATATAGTCTCCACCACTAGATGCCTAGAATTATTACACATGGACCTTTTTGGTCCAACCGCTGTGCGGAGTTACGGAGGTAATCGTTATACCTTAGTAATTGTAGATGACTATTCACGATACACGTGGACTAGTTTTTTAAGTGATAAAACCGAAGCCTTTAATAAATTTGAAATTTTTAGTAAAATGATTCAAAATAAATTAGGATGTTCTATAGTATCAATTAGGACGGACCATGGTCGGGAATTTGATAATGAAGTGCAATTCGGAAAATATTGTGATTTAAATGGGATATCTCACAATTTCTCCGCTCCTCGCACTCCACAATCAAATGGGGTAGTAGAAAGAAAGAATCGAACCTTACAAGAAATGAGTAGAACAATGCTAAATGAACAATCTATCCCACAAAAATTTTGGTGCCATGCCGTAGATACATCAACATATATAATAAATAGAGTCTCAATTAGGAGAATATTAGGAAAAACCCCATATGAGTTATTAAGAGGTAGAAAACCTAATCTAAATTACTTTAGGGTATTCGGGAGCAAATGTTTTGTTCTCAATACAAAAGATTACCTTACTAAGTTTGATCCTAAGTCGTACGAAGGAATCTTTCTAGGATATTCACAAAATAGTAAAGCATACATAATACTTAATAAACACACTATGAAAGTAGAAGAATCCTTAAATGTAACATTTGATGAAACTCCACCACCACCTAAGACATTGCCCCTAGAAGATGATGACCTAGTTGAAGAAGAAGCTATTGAGGTTAGTAAAATTAAACCCTTAGGTGATGATAATGAAGATATAATATTAGGTGAAGACGAAATAGTAAATGTTAAGGAATCTAAATCACACCCATTGGATAATATAATAGGAAACTTAAATCAAAGAACCCTTAGATCACAAGCTCAAGATAAAAATAACTTCTTTTGTTTCCTATCAACTATAGAACCTAAAAATATAAATGAAGCATTAAAAGATGAAAGTTGGGTTATGGCTATGCAAGAAGAACTAAATCAATTTAAGACTAATGACGTTTGGGAACTAGTCCCAAATCCCATGAACATGACCATCATAGGAACTAAGTGGGTTTATAGAAATAAGTTAGATGAAAATGGAATAGTTACTAGGAACAAGGCTAGGTTAGTTGCCCAAGGATATAATCAACAAGAAGGAATAGATTATGACGAAACTTATGCCCCCGTAGCTAGATTAGAATCTATAAGAATACTACTTGCCTATGCATGCGCCTTAGATTTTAAGTTATTTCAAATGGACGTGAAAAGTGCATTCCTTAACGGTTTTATCAATGAGGAGGTATACGTGGCACAACCTCCAGGATTCATTGACTTTGCAAAACCTGATTATGTTTATAAACTCAAGAAAGCTTTATATGGACTCAAACAAGCTCCCAAGGCTTGGTATGATCGATTAAAGGCATTTCTTATTAAACATGATTATTCCATGGGAATGGTAGATAACACTCTTTTCACGAAAAAGAAAAGCCCAAATCTCATCATTGTCCAAATATATGTCGACGACATTATATTCGGATCGACTTGTCAGGATATGTGTGATGAATTCGCCAAAATCATGCATGATGAGTTTGAGATGAGTATGATGGGTGAACTTAATTTCTTCCTAGGATTACAAATAAAACAATTAGAAGATGGAATATTTTTTAATCAATCTAAGTACATTAAGGAAATGCTTAAGAAATTTGGATTAGAAGACTCTAAGACCATGAAGACACCAATGTCTACGGAAGTAAAACTCACAAGAGATGAAGAGGGTGAGTCCGTAGAAAACACTAAGTATAGAGGAATGATAGGTAGTTTACTATACTTAACGGCAAGTAGACCGGATATCATGTTTAGTGTCTGCCTTTGTGCTCGCTTTCAAGAGGATCCCAAAACCTCTCACCTAAAAGCGGTTAAGCGTATCTTCCGATACATTAAAGGCACTATACACTTAGGATTATGGTATCCTAAGGGATCGGGCATAGAAACCATCGTCTATGCGGATTCGGATCATGCGGGAGACTACGTGGATAGAAAAAGCACTAGCGGAATTTGCACGTTAATGGGATGTTGTCTAACATCTTGGTTCTCGAAGAAGCAAACCACTCTTGCTATTTCTACCACAGAAGCCGAATATGTAAGCGCTGGCAAGGCATGTCAACAAGCACTATGGATGAAACAAGCTCTCGTAGATTATGGCATTAGGTTAGATGACGTCCCAATTATGTGTGATAATAAAGGTGCTATAGATTTAAGTAAGAATCCCGTTCAACACTCTAGGACTAAACATATAGAAATACGCCACCACTTCCTCCGCGATAACGTTCAAAAAGGAAACATATCTATAGAAAAGGTTGCATCGGAAGATAACTTAGCAGACATATTCACTAAGCCCCTTAAGCGTGAACTCTTTAACCACTTACGTTTAGGCCTAGGAATGATGGAACAAATTGACTGAATTTTCTGCATTTTTGGTAAAAATTTTTTCTTCAGATGGGCGGACCCCTTAATGTTATAAAGGCGGTCCCCTTAATTATTAAGGGGACCGGCTTGTCATTAAGGGGACCGGCCATCTGACGGTAACATTTTTTTTTTCTGTTTTTCTCCCATCTGAGTCTAGGAATCTGTTTTACACAAAATAAAAGATTGGGATATTTCTTTGCATAAACATATTTATAAACAAAACCCAATCTATTTTCTACAAATCATTCTCACATCTAGGAAAACACATTTTTCTTACATTGTTGAATAATGCTAAAAACATTTTTTTTCATGCATAAAGATCTCACATGAATTGTCAAAGTATATAATCTAATATATACATCTTTGATATTTATATATTGAGCTAAATCAAATCAAGGAGACCTTGGATTGTTTCTTAGGAAATTTTTGCATTTAGAAGTCGAAACAATCACATCTCCACATTTGTTGCATATAGGCACACACTAGGACAAGCTTATTAATCACATCCTCACAATTGTTCCATCATCTATTCCCCATTTAGTTTCTAGTGCCTTTGCTTCATTACCCTTGCCTTAGATGATTAGGTTCCTTAATTCTCTTAATTGCTAGGCATTTATTATTGCTTACTTATTTATTTGTCTTATATGCCATGTATGCTTAATATGTTTTTCTATTGCCTCAAAGAGTGGGACTTGCCTAAAACCAAAAGCTCAAAACATAGCTATCCTCACCTATTTCTGTAGAAAAACCCATTTCTGGAACCCAGAAAGGTACCAGATGGGCGGCCCCCTTAATTTTACTAGGCGGCCCCCTTAATTATTAAGGGGACCGCCCATAATTAAGGGGACCGGCCATCTGCTGGACGGGTTTCAGAGAATCTTTTTCTGCTTTTTAGCCCATTTGATCCTATACTTCCCCAAATTCACAAACACATTTTGTCCTAATCACCCAACAAGCCTATTCATTCCTAAACAACACAAATCCTCCACTATAAATAACCCCATATCTCACCACATTCAATCATCCCATCATGTCTTCCTCACTCAACCCAAAACCAAAAACCTCTAGGCTAGCAAGGATGACCTTAAAACCCGGGTGGAAAAGAAAACCTAACCCTCACCACAAGCCCATTACAACTAGACAACCAACACCTCCATCATCATTCATCCCCAACTACTCTCCAAGATCACAACCTCACTCCATTGAACCATTTCACAAACCTTACCATTTTGGTCAAACATCCACATTCATTCCAAACTACTCACCTAAACCTCAAACCAACTTCAATGGAATACTTGAAAACCCTCATCACCTTGGTCAAACATCAAACCTTTCACCCCAATACCATCCATTTCCACCAAATAACCAAATCCCCATTCATGAAAGACATAAGCTTCATGAAGAAATTAACCAAATCCATGATCTTAATGATCTCCTTGCTATGCACCTCACATAACGCAACAAGGGACAACCTCCATCCTCACCTTACTCAAATTGCCTACCCCACTCTCTTAACTTGGATCAAGTTACAAACCACACCCACTATTGCCCTTGTTGCATCTTCCTTCAAAAACAAATCCTCCACCTAAGTGAAGGTATTTCTTGGATCGAATATCTACTCACTCGTCCCTATCCCATTCCTCCACTACAACGATATAACATCAATGGATCCGCTCCATTTCCCTCACCATCACATAACTAAAACCCATCCACATGCTTTCCGTCTCAAAATAAAATCCCTCACCCTTTTGTGTTGCAAGCAAGCCCAATCGCTCTCTTTGGCAATATGAGAAGCATTAGTTTTTCTAGTTTTGTTGTAATCATTATGTTTCAAAGTATCTTATGTAATGTAATGATGATTCATATTTTATATGATCATCTTGAATGTTTTAGTTGGTTGTTCTAAATATTTTTGCTATGTATATGTATCTTGTGTCTCCTAACGTGTTTTTGCAGCCAAGATTTCCATAGCTCGTCTCCTTGGTGCCCTCGAACGAGGGGGAGTAACCATCAAGGGGGAGTTCTCGTCCCGACAAATTTAGTTTCTAAAACTTGTCGGCATAACCTTTTTGATTCTACAAAAAGGGGGAGAAGTGAATGTAAACTCACTAAATACTTGTCCTAAAAATAAATTTTTGGATTTAATAAGTTTAAGTTTTGTAATCATCAAAAAGGGGGAGATTGTTGACATAAATAATGCCTAAAAACATTATTCATATCTCTATGTTTTAATGATCACAAAATATAAACTCATTAAACATAAAATTATCAAATAAACAAGTATTTAGTTGTAAATATTCACTTCTACAACTTAATCACTTAAGGTATGAATAAACAAGTGCTTAATGCATTATATGATCAAAGGAACATTTTCTTAATAACTAGATTTTTTTATAAAACATCAAAAACATTTTATATATTTTTGAAAAACATTTTTGGCATTAAATAAAAATGTTTAATCTTTTATAAAAATGTGAATTCAAATTTTTAACCAAAATCAGTTAAAATGTTCCAGAAAAACCTTCCCACAAAAGGACAAAATTGGCCAACGGACAGAAGGGGCGGCCCCCTTAATTTTACTAGGCGGCCCCCTTAATTATTAAGGGACCGCTCCCGCCTCCCAGTAGACTTCCAGCTGTCCAATTTTTCTCCTATAAATACCAGTCTTCTCCTGGACTTTTACTCACCTTTTGCACACTAAAACTTTCTGTTTTAAATCACATTTCATATCTTCAAAATCCTTTGATCATATAATCTTAAGCTTTGGTTTCTAAGTGATCCAAGCTTCCTCCATTCAAGTGCAAAAGAAGAATACTCCTTCAACAACTAAAGAAGAAGTATTGCAACTTAGATACCTAAGTTGTTTGTGTCATCACATATATTTGTATATAAGTTGTGTATTGTTATTAGATAGTTGTGTGTATATTTATTTGGGATAGGTTAGTGTGTAAGTAGAGAAGTTGTGAAGAAGTTGTGTTGTTAAAGTGTGTAAGTAGTGAAGGTGTGAAGAAGTAGTAGTGAACATAGGTTGTGGTTAGTCGTGAAGTGTCGTGAAGAAGTTGTGAAGAAGTTGTGAAGAAGTCGTGAGAATCGTGAAGAAGTGTGAAGAAGTCGTGAAGAAGTTGTGAACTAGTCGTGAAGAAGACGGTGTGATTAAGTCGTGTTTAAGTTGTGAGATTGGTTCTAGCTACGATTAGAACTCGACATCTAGCTTTGTGTCGTTAAGCCAGTGTAAGCTAAAGTTGTGTAAAGGTTTTCTCCGCCATAAGGGAGCTTGTTGACATAGTGAAGAAAACTCTCGAGTTAGGTGCTCGGGGAGTGGAGTAGGGCAAGGAAGGTGTCCTTGTAGCCGAACCACTATAAATCTCTTGTCTCTCGGTTAGATCTTTCCATCTCTAGCTTTCATTTCATTTTATTACCTTACTTGCATTACTTAGTTATATTTACTTATATACGTATTATTGTTCAAGAATTGAGATCACATAAATTCGAATCTAAGTTTTAAAAAGAAAATAAAAGTTTTCACAATAAATTATTAAAAGGACATAAAACTATTCAACCCCCCCCCTTCTAGTTTTCCACAGAGTTATTTCGCTTGATCTGTTTCGTTTACTTGTCAAGTTGTTTCATTTGAGTCTGTATGAAATGTATGTGATTGAGAACTCTTGCGTGTTTTAAATAAAATGTTTGCCTTCGTGTTAGTTAATTGTGATATTGTTCCTTCAGTTCCATTCTTTATGGTTATGGTTGCATGATGATTATGGTTGAATCTTGATGGATAGAAAGGTGGTGCAAAAGGGTTTAGTTGACGTTGGTCTAGTGAAACTGTGAATTTGTGTGTGTGATGGTGATGGAGTGATGGCAAGTACTGAAATGAGAGTGAAATGAGGTTTAAGGGTGGTATAGGGTTATGAGTCAATGATGAGTTGCATAGGTAGATCACCGCCGCTAACGAAGGTGCACGACGGCTGTTAAAGAAGCCTCGTGAAATACTTAAGTTTTCACAATAACAACAACATTTTATTAAACAACAACAATAACACAAACAACAACAACAACAACAACAACAACAACAACAACAACAACAACAACAACCACAACAACAACAACAACAACAACAACAACAACAACAACAACACCAACATTACATATGAAGATTGTCCAAGTCACCTAACAGCTCACAGAGTATTGCAGCCGACTAACATGCATGGTCGTGGTCATCAGGATTCGTTGCCATTTCAAGTCTTGCCTCCAGCATCCTTACTCTTGTCTCTAGCACCTGTTTTTGTGATTCCAGCATGTTTACTCTTATCTCTAGCACCTGTTTTTGTGATTCCAGCATGTTTATCCTAAGATCTTTGGCATTACAGTTTGAGCACTCTGTTGGTGCAGATCCATCACCTTGAGATGTTGAAGCAGAAGAGATTACTCGTAACCGGTCATCAAATTCACTCTTCCACATAAAATATCCACATCCATAATCTTTTTCTCTTGGCTGTTACATAAATAAGGAAATGTTATGATTGTTTGTATATTTACATAAATAAGAAATGTATGATTGTTCACCTTCGAAAGAGGACATGCATAATATTCCCATCCAAATGTATCTTTTTTATGTGATTTTCTTAGTTTTATATTTCCTGTTCCACAAGAACACATAAAAGGATTATATCGCTGCATCTCAGGTTTTGAAATTGGTGTGAAGATAAGAGGTTGTGAGGTTGAGTAGTTTTGAGGATAAGAATGTATATAATGTGTTTGTGAGGATAGAGCAGATTTGCTAGCTTTTGGTGGGAAGTTTTGGCGCCAATATGTTTGTGCAGTAGAAGAAAGAAGACAATAGAAGTTGTGTGATATAGAATGAACGAAGATAATTAATACAGAGTAACCTAAAAGCTGAATTTTCTTTAATGAAATTGTGTAGTCGAGATCACCACCTAGACACTCATTCGTTTAACATCTCGTGTATAACCATATCATCTCGGCTCATTCTTTTAACATCTCGTGTACAACCATATTATCTCGACTCATTAGTTTAACAGCTCATGTACAACCATATCATCTCGACTCATTCGTTTAACATCTCATGTATAACCATATCATCTCGGCTCATTCGTTTAACATCTCGTGTATAACCATATCATCTCGGTTCATTCGTTTAACATCTCGTGTACAACCATATTATCTCGACTCATTCGTTTAACATCTCATGTATAACCATATCATCTCGGCTCATTCGTTTAACATCTCGTGTATAACCATATCATCTCGGCTCATTCGTTTAACATCTCGTGTACAACCATATCATCTCGACTCATTCGTTTAACATCTCATGTACAACCATATCATCTCGACCTCATTCGTTTAACATCTTATGTACAACCATATCATTCTTATGTACAACCATATCATCTCGACTCATTCGTTTAACATCTCGTGTATAACCATATCATCTTGGCTCATTCGTTTAACATCACGTGTACAACCATATCATCTTGACTCATTCGTTTAACATCTCATGTATAATCATATTATCTCGACTCATTCGTTTAACATCTCGTGTATAACCATATCATCTCGGCTCATTCGTTTAACATCTCATGTATAACCATATCATCCCGGCTCATTCGTTTAACATCTCGTGTACAACTATATCATCTCAGCTCATTCGTTTAACATCTCGTGTACAACCATATCATCTCGACTCATTCGTTTAACATCTCATGTATAACCATATCATCTCGGCTCATTCGTTTAACATCTCGTGTATAACCATATCATCTCGGCTCATTCGTTTAACATCTCGTGTACAACCATATCATCTAGACTCATTCGTTTAACATCTCGTGTATAACCATATCATCTCGGCTCATTCGTTTAACATCTCGTGCATAACCATACCATCTCGGCTCATTCGTTTAACATATCATGTATAACCATATCATCTCATGTTTAACATCCATTGATCGACAGTATCATTTGGTTCATGATAGAATGCATCGTACAGCAAGCAGTGATTCGACAATGTATGGTTAGAATATAAGTTTATCCACTAGGTTTTTAAAAAGGGAGTTGGATGATAGTTATCATGTTGTGTCTCTTAAGTTTTCGTTGTTGAAGATTTATCAGTTAAATTTTTGCAAGTGATGTACAATTCAATCAGCGTGTTCACACAATTGTATATTAGAAACACACATCTTGTGTTATATCTATTTAACAACTAATGACCAAAAGGCGGCGACATTTGAAGTGTAGCGAGTAACCTTATTCCTTTCGAGTATGATCTCCAAAGCTTACTAAAGAGAGATAATTGCATTTTCAAATTGACACAGTTTCCTTTGGTATATACTAGTACCAAGGTTTAAAAGTACGGAAACGAGTTTCGAGGCTTTTTCCTCCGCCTCAAGAGGCGTAAGGTCGAGGCGGAATTAAAAAAATATATAGAAATTATTTTATTATATATATATATATATATATATATATATATATATATATATATATATATAAATATATATATATATATATATATATATATATATATATATATATATATATATATATATATATATATATATAGTGAGACTTTCTTGCGAGAACCATTTTATCTGCGAGAACTGAGAGAACCACCAAAAACATACATGCACGCCTTCAATAATTGTATTTTTGCACATATGTTCTAAAAACAACATATATGTTTTTAAAAAAACATAGTTGTTCTAAAGAATTTGATAAGAAATTGGAAATACAACATTTTTCTTTGAAGTGTCATAATTCTTATATAGTGAAACACATTTGGTGTTATATTTTGTAAAAATAATGAGCAAATAGGCGGGACACATTTGAATGTGTTGCAGTAACTTTTATTTATTTCGAGTATGTTCTCCAAGTTCTAGCAGAAGATAATTGCATTTCAAAATGACCAGTTTCCTTTGTATATACTATAAATTTAAAATACTAAAATTTCAGTTTTTCTCCGCTCATAGATAATCATCGAATTAAAAATATATATATAATATATATATATATATATATATATATATATATAAGTTTTAATAGGTATTTATATATTTTATATACATATTTTATAAAATTTTATTAATTTTTTTTATTTTATTTAATATTTTTGAATTATATATTTTATATAAATGTTGCAAAATTTACATTATATATACATTTAGTTATATATTTGAGTAAGACCCACTCTTAATTAACATAAAAACTTTTAATTGGCCCATTTGTAATTGTAAATAGGCCCAATAAAAAAAAAACAAATCTGGCCTTTTAGGGTAATAACTACTACCCATATATTATATCACTTCTCTCTCTCCTTTTAGGGTAAAAACAAATGCAGCCACCTTTTACCTTCTTCCTTACTTCAACACAGATCCATCAGATCCACCAGTATTGACTGGAATATTACTTAATTGGATGTATTTGGCTCCAATTTTTGTCCGCCAAAAGATAATTGGCTTCAATTTTCCCACCAATTCAAGTGGCCCGCCCAAAAAAACGAATAATCCGCCTCGTACCCGCCTCGCCGCCTCACACGCTTCACCACCGCCTCACCCAACCGAGGCGTACGTTCCAAATCAACCACCAGAAGCGCCGCCTCATATGCGTTTTCCGGCCGATCGTTCAGGCCTCGAGGCGCGCCTCGAGGCGCCGCCTCACACCGTTTTTTTAAACCATGACTAGTACTATATAGTGAACTTTAATTTTCAAATTTAATCATCAAACTTGCTAATATTTCCTATTGTATGCATGATTATGGATAAGCTTCGACGTGTCACAAGCTTCAAATGCCACATCTTAGCAAGTTTCAAAGGCTATGTCGATCCTCACCCGTAATAATGTCTACGATAGGAAATATTACCAAGTTTGATAATTAAATAAGAAAATTAAAAGTTGACTGTATACAAAAACAAAAAGGATTTTTACACAGTTTTTCTATTAAAGACCCTTTGCCAAAGAGTGATTTGAACGCTACAAGACTATTTGTTACACTACGAGTACAAACATAGTTGTGTTTGTTTTGGCTCATTCAGATCTGAATACGTCTGAAGTCTGATTTGGTCAGACATTTTCAGATTCAGACTGTTTGTTTATTCAGACATCTGAAGTCTGAATACATCTGAATAGGGTCTGATTCATTCAGACATTTGAATATGTCTGATTACATCTGAAAAACTTAAACTTTACACCTACTTCTTTTCAATCCTTATCTCCTCATCTTGGTCTTGATTTTTTATTATAATCATGAATGGAGGGTCTTTTGGTTTGTTTTATAGCGAAATGATTGTTTTTTGTTTATTCAGACACTTTATAAAAACAAACAGACTAAAACAATTCAAATTCAGACTTTTGGACCACTAATTCAATTAGCGTGGTATTCAGATTCAGACATAAAATGTCTGAATAAACAAACATCACCTACGAGTACAAACATAATTGAAATTTATCATGTGCAAATCATCTCACTTTCAGATTACACATTGGTCAATTTCATAAAATTTCAGTACCCTGTTATTGATTTTAAATTTCAATAAAGGTGTAAATTGTGAAGATGTTATGCAACTTGGTACACTTTTTAAGAGCATACCTCTTTAGTATATATATAATTTCATAAGGGGAAGGTTATCCTACAACAAGTGTATCTTATAAAAACTTTTAGGACTATTAAAAACATCAAACATAGAATCATGAACAACCATGAAGTTGTAAAATCTCAACACAACAACGTAACTATGAATTATGAATGAAAAAACAAACAGATTACACACTCAAACTTCCTTCATTAATCCGCAGTGGTCCATGTCAAGTCATTCTCAAATATCCAATGGCAAACTTCAATTTTGCCCGGACCTGGTCCAAGTGCCACGAAAGCTCCATGGCCCGGGCTCCATGATGAAGTGTCAATATGACATATCGCAACACCAGTGTTTATCTTTGCCTTACTCTCCACGTCAAGTATATCCGCCACGTAGACTCTCACTTTGGGGACAGAGTGGCAATAATACAATAGGTATGGGTACAAACTTTGATGACACGACACTGACTTAGTAAGTTTCCCACCATTGACCCCTTTGACTTCACCAATCATCACTTCTTTCTTCGACCCGTTAATGTTATCCGTTGTCCTAGCAACAACATCGTGGCCCAAAACTGAAACCGCAAAGTCAATCATATCCTCAATTGAGCCCACACATTGTTTGGTCTCACCTGGACTCGGGGCTCGTTCACATTCTGAGAGCGTGTGGGCCAGCACACGCTCCAGAACAGACTTGTCCTGAGCCTGAAAGACTTCTTTGAGATCAGATAGTTTGTTAGTGGCAAATGGTAATTTTGAAGTGATGGCTCGGGGCAAAAATGATCGTTTAGGCATCTTATCTATGATGTCAGGCATCATCACAATGGTTCCCTTTTTCAGCATTTTTTCTCTAAAGAATTTGACCGGTTCGATCCATTTATTTACCAAACTGCCACCAACTTTTTTCGCACTCAAACTAGGTTTTGTGTATTGACCAAAGCTAACGCCGGTTTTAGTATAATCTTTGAATGTGGTATTCAAAGCGTAAATACTAAAACCGGTGCTTTGACCCGTGGATCCTTTACCGTACTCTCTAAAAGAGTCGGATCCAGGGTTAAAAGATTTCCCGTAATTAACAAAAGTTGTTTTGCCCGAATTTGATTTCTTACCATAGGACAAAAAACTATCACTGCCCGAGTTAGCCCCATCGCGATAACTAACAAAACTATCCAAACCCGCATTTCCACCATTACCACCATATGCTTTAAAATCATTTTTCGGGTTATTAGCATTTGAACTATACGCCTTAAAACTATCATTAGCACCATTAGCCAACTCACCATAATGTGAGAAACCTGACCCAATCACATTCGACGTGTCCCCATAGCTAGTAAACCCAACAGGTACCCCATTCCCATTCTTTGCGTAATTAGAAAACTGCTGGTTCCCAGAATTCGTGTCGTCCACATAACTTTTAAATGTCATGGGGTGATTATTCCCATTTGCGGAGTATGTCGCAAAACGGAGATCAGGCACATTGACACGTGGAATGTATGAGGTAAAGTCACCAGTGCCACCAGTAGCATCAGAAGCATAGCTAGTAAAGTTCGAATTCGCCACATTGCCATCAGTAGCATATGAAGTGAACCCTTCATGATGACCCGTAGATGCACCACTGTACTTAGCGAAATCACTAGATGCAAAATTTGTGTTTTCTGAATAGTTTTTAAATGTATCTGACCCGCCAAGGCGGTTTGTGCCATAGTTTGAGAACTTTTTAGGGTCATAAAGAGCGAAATTCGAGTCCTTAGTGTGACCCGTGTTACTTGCTTCTGAATCAAGGAAGCAACATAAGTCAGCTAATGTACAAAAAGATGAGAGATGTGATGAAAGTGAGTGATTAGATGCTAGTTTTGTGTATAATGTGAATTCAAATGGTGCAAGTGGAGATGCTTTCGATATTAGAAATGAAGGGATTGGCTTTTTGTTCAAGATTTGTGTTTTCCAATATCGAGTTATAGCCGATTTAGGTGTAAAAGGGTTCGATTTAGTTAACGAATTCGAGGTTGTTAAGGTTAAGGAAACCTGCATGAAAATGGTTGATGTTAATGTATTAGTATAATATAAGTAAGAACAAAAACAAATTAAGGTAGAAGACAATGGAAGAAGGAGCCAAATGTAGTGAACTTACATTAATGGATGATAGTAATAAGAACAAGAAGTAACACAGATTGAGTTTGACTCTTTTGTCCATCTTGATTTGTTTGTGTTTGTGTGTGTAGAAGGTTGGTGTTTGGTGTGTTGGGTGGTTATGAGATCTAGCTATAAAGGGGAGTGGGATCTTATAAATAAACACACTTTCAACTTATTTTCTTTCATAAATGTGTAAGTCATGCCGGTCAGGTTTTGCCATACGACCCACTATAAAACAGATTGGTGGGTCGCATTGACATGAACTGAATGAGTCTCCGCATGACTTACTCATACATAACAACATGTTTATTAAACTTAGTGAATCTAAGGAGGCATTTAATTCGGTGAAGCCGTATAAATCTGAATAGAAAAGGCTTGTCTTCCTCACGTAACTTGGACATACAAAATTTAGCTGATCCTTTTTTTAGTCTAAAGAGGCTTTTAAGAATGGCTGATTCAAAAGATTACTTAACTATAAATACAATTTATTAACTTGTGTTGTGTGAAACTCAAATTAACTAAGCTGTCTATCTTTATTTCAACACTTAAAATCGCTTATTAATTTGAAAAAAAAAAAAAAAAAAAAAAAAAAAATTTGAAAAAAAAAACAAAAAGTCTTTCCAATTACTAAAATCAATTTACCCAAAACATCAAAATTTAACAAGAGGGGCCACTTTCTTTACTCAAGATCTTGAATTTGCTTATACTTTTTCTTTCGGAAGCAATGGGTTGAATAGGTCAAGTACAATAAATATTTTTTTATTTATATGTACAAAATTTCCAAATAACCAAGTATGTCATGGTATCTTAGGAAAAGGATGGACTGATTTGAATAACTAGATGTGTATTGTTGGTGATGGTTCAATATGGGCATAGGTGTGACTACCAAGTACCAACTACGTATATGTTTCTGACTCACTTCCAATATTTCAAAATAAAAGCTTTAAATGAAAAGACCAATATGGGTGTCTTCATGGTGACATTTTCTTTCTACTTTTCCTTTTTGAGAGTTCTTTTACAGAAACGGTGAAAAAGACAACCCAATGGCGACCATGCTTTAAAGGACCATCGATTAATTACTCATGATTAACAAGGCCACATTGGTTAATCATTTTACTTGTCACATTCTTTTTGCATATTTAATCATGTGTTAAGCTAAAGTTACATATCTATTTGAACATATAAGCATTACAAATTATAAACATCATTTTGATTTTTCTACTAAGGTTTTCATTACTCTGAAATTCCTTATTTTCTTACAAGCCACCCATTGTATATTATTCGATAACTATTAATTCTTTCTTCGTATAGTTTTGATATATCTTCCAACTACTACTTCTGTCTAGATGATTATTAGAACCAAGTCACTAACATCAGTTTTGGAGAAAAAAATTCTCTTGTTATCTATCTCTAGTTTTGTAAAATTTTGAAAGAGAAATTTATCTCTACAAAATACTTGAAAATATGAAAAACGCGTTTAGTTGATGTTTATATTTTCTGTTTTGAAGAAGGGGACGGAGGGCTGTGGGTTACAATAAAAAACAACTAAAATTTATTTTGCAATTTTCCTTGTTAATTTAGGAAATAAGGGATTTTGTGTTTTGCAAAACATTTTGTTGGAAAACGCTGATTTGAACGCGATATATGTTTTCCTTGTTTTTCACAAAATATTTTGTGAAAAACAAGGGTGTTTTCTCCCAACTAAACGCACCTTTAAAGTCTCCACTCTCATAATAAGTGTCCGTTTTAGAATTTTTTTTTATTTTATTTCCGGTGTTATAAACAATAAGAAAAATTATGAAAACTAAAATCGCCATCTTATTATTCCAAAATTGTATGTCACATTCAAGCTAGAGATTTATTTCATTTGAAACGGTCAAATATTTCACTAAAACTGAGAGCATCTCCAATGGTAAACTTTTTGAAAAGGTTTATATAATTTCCATGTCATGTACTCTTAAATTTTTCATTTTTCAAACCTCTTATCACTATACTTAAACTTATTAAAACTTTATAACTTGATGAGGTATTAAATGAGTTACATGTATTTACTTACAATGAAAATGTCTATGAACTTAGACCTATTTTATTCCATGTCATCATAAACATCATATTACTATAGTGACTCAAATTATAAACCTCTTCAAATTTTATAAACATTTTCATGAATCTCTTATAGTGGATGTCCAGAGAAGGAAAAATGTATGTCATGCGGGCATGGACAGATCCATATGGGAGCCGGGTGTGGCACGAGCCACAGCCAAATTTTGGTCACAAAGTGTAAATTTTTTTATAAAATATGTCTTTTCTGAGCGCGTGTAACCCGAAATTTTACCAAATAAATTCTTTATATGGCAACTTAAGTACTCATAATTAAAAAAAAAAAAAAAACTGTGCAACACCTTTTTAAAAATCCTGGATCCGTCCCTGCCTGCGGGCATTCACAATGTTAAATTCATGAAAAAGTCTAAAACTAATAAAAACCTTTATATTTTGTTTTAACTATAGTAATCTTTTATTTCATGTATATGTGGCATTAAAAGGTTTATATTCTTAAGAACCTTTTCATAATTATACAATATATTAAAGAGCGTGTACTGTAGCTCAAATTGTTTCTACAGTACACTTTGTGTGTATTGCTACAGAACCGAAGCTACAGTACTGCTACAGTACTGTAGCTATTTTTTTTTTTTTTTTTTTTTTTTTTTTTTTTTTTTTTTTTTTTTTTTGCAAAAGTTATCTACCAAAAATTATGTTTCAAAATTGGCAAAAAATACCCCGAAAATTGACAGCTCTTTGCAAAAGTAGTCCTTTTAAAAAAAATCTGTTTGAAAAATGGCAAAAAATACCCCTGAAGTTCGCGGCTCTTTGCAAAAGGAGTCCTTTGTCAAAAAAATCCATTGCGCATCAAAATACGACAAAACACGTATAGCACAAAAATTATAAGCAACACACCCGCAGCAACGCGCGGGCTCCCACCTCGTTTAACTTATGTATTGTTGTGAATAGTTTATAAAGTTGTAAAAAGTTTATACATAGTGACAATAGGTTTATAACATCAAAAGGTTTTCAAATTAGTGATTAGGAATGTTTATAAATATTGTTCCCTTAGCACACCGAGTAATAACAATTAAGTTAAACTAAGTGAGCTTATGACTGAGATCAATGTAAAGAATATTTCTAACAGTTATAATACATGAATATAAAAAAACACAATATTTTTCAACGTTTAGATTCTTATTAGAAATAATTTCAAGAATCTATTACCCAAGTGTTGTGCGGAACAAACACTTGGGATTGAATAGACAAGGGTTTATGGTGTCTCCTATCGAAACTCAAGTTTTGCTTGAGTGGTAACAATATACCCACTGAGCTATCTCAGTGAGTTGTATACTCTTTGTAGGAGAGAAGTTACTTTGTAAAAGTTCTAAGCTTTCAATATACAAAGCACACATAACTTCTCTCCATCTGATCTATTTATACACAAGCAATCTAAGTATAAGTGATTAAAATATTACAAGTTGTTGAGGTAGCGTGTCTGACAATTACAAACAGTAATTGTTATTTCCAAGAACCAATAGGAATGGGCTAATAAGACTTTGGGAGTTGTTGGCTGACACTTCATGACTTTTAGCCGCAATAGGGAAGGTTGGTATCTGACAAGATAAGAGTGTTTGGTCTGACACTCTTATCTTCTCAGATCTTTCCCTTTTGTTCCCGCCTATTCTTCAGGCATTGGTTCCTCAGTCTTTAATCACTTTAATGTTGTTGAGGAGACTGGGGTTCAGTGAGTTCTTGTCCAACACTCACTGAACCATCATCTTCTTCTTTGGCTTAAGTCCTACTCAGGGAGTACCGCCTTCCTGAGAGTGAGTCCTTTATTGAACTCGCCTTAAGCATCCTGAAGATGACTCACTGAGAGGCTGTTCCCTCAGTGACTTGAATTGTTCTCGGTTTAGCAAACACTTGGCTTAATTTGTGTTCAAATCCTGTTTAAGATAATTGGGTGTTTTACGAACCCAACAATCTCCCCCTATTTGGATATAAATTATGCCTAAGTGTTTTGATCAGTATGAGTGAGCTAAATTCTTCTGCTCATACTGAATGTACTAGAAAATAAATAAGGACATTGATATTACAAAACATTCATCAATTTATTCATATCATTACAAGTCCTATCATTCTAAGTACAAAATACTCAAGGTTCCTGAACGAGACCCATGAGTTCTAGTTTAGCCTTCTTTGACATCAACACTTCTTTATCAGGTCGTTCCTTCATCATTTGATCCATCAACCTGACAAACTCCTCATTATCAGGACTCCTGATATTAAGCGCCATCAGTTTGTAGGCAAGGAGTGTTGTCGTTTCCACTTTATCAATGTCAGAGACTCTTTGAAAGGCTTCCTAACCAAATTCATCCACAAAGAAGATACCATACTCAGGTTCCATGATGACCAGGTTGGGACGGAACTTGACTCCCTGAGGAGTAATCCTGTTGCAGTGAAGTGCAGCTATGTATTGTTCAGGTTCAAGAGCCACAACTTTTCTTTTCTTCCCAGTCTTCTGAGTAAGTTCATGGATAGCCAGTCCCTGAGAAGCAAGTGCCCTATCATGGTCAATTCCGAGACTCTTGGCCACTCTTGCGAGCTCCTCATACTTGGCACTCAGAGACTTGATAAGGTTTGGGGCATTCTTTCTTGAGGTTTTCTTCCTTAGGATGGGCATCATCATATCCCATTCTCTTAACCCATAGTCTAAAAATTTGATTGTTGGAAGGTGTCCAGACTTTCTTGGACCTCTATGTATCGTTATGCTCAGGGGTTTGGTGTTGTGAATGGTGATGTCAGTGATAGTGCCTTCATCCTTGGTTTTGGTCATGTGCCATACATACCTCTCGTATGTTTTCTGCCTCCTTTCTTCCTTAAGTTTGGCTTGTTTGTTGTGTTCCTTAAGGAGTTCAGCCTGAAGCTTGAGAAACTCATCCCCTTTGATGTCCTTTTTCTCAGACTCCTTGATCACTTCTTTGGCAACCTTAGAAATTACAGACCTGTTGAGTTCCTGTTCTTTCTCTTGGTCCTTCCTGAGATCTTCTTGGTGTAAGATTTCAGCAAGTTCTTCATGAGTCCCATAGACCCTTCTCCCATCCTCTAAATCAACATAGAACGGTCCATCAGGATCTGCACGTCTTTCAGTTGAAGCCTTGACTAAGCGTGCTTCAGGAGGAGGGTTTGTTTCAGTCACCATGATTTTCTTCCCTTTGTCAATGGGAGGGGGTTGACTGGTGGATGTCTTAGGGATAGTTACCAAAGCAGAAGTAGGATCAGGGATCGGATCATCATTTTTCTCCCCTCAGCAGATGGTGGAACTTCAGTGGAGACACCTGCTGACTGAGGAGTTGGAGGAGCATGAGAGGCCTGAAGAATAGATAGGATGTCTGAGACCATAGACTTTGTCTCAGAAGTCTCATTCTTCACGGCACTTAATTTGGCAGCCATTTCCTTTTGGTGGGTGGTAAGTTCAGTGACTTGGGTGGTGTAGTGGGTGACCAGCTCATTATGTGTTGTTGAGAGCTGCTCAAAGGCTGAAGTGATTCGGATCAGGTGCTCCTTGGATGCAATAACAGCCTGATGAATGGACTCTTGCTGTGTCCTTAGACCTTGAAGATCTACCCCCTGAAGGAGCTTTAGAAGCTCAGTAATGTTGGTGGAAGTGGACGCCTGAGAGGCCAAGTATTCATCCAGTCTTTTGACAAAGGTGGGATCATCTGTAAGATGTTCTTGGACTGATTCAATAGCCTTGAGGATGTTAGAGAGTTCCTAATGCTGTCCAGTGGCTATTTCATCTACAGATTTGTTCAGGTCGCCAAGTTGTTTATCAGTGAGATTAGCGGCCTGAAGAATCTTTGCCTGAGATTCTTCTACTGAAGCCCTGAAGTCGGCATAGGAGGCTGCCACTTCAGTGTGCTTATCCCATTTGTGGAAAACTAGAAGGGGGGTTGAATAGTTTTTACCGTTTTTCAAAGTTTATTTGCTTTGTTACTATATGTTAATTCAAAGGAAACAATCACAAATAAATAATCACACAATGTAAACAAAAGATAAAGAGAGGAAAGATCAAACCACACGACACTGTTGTTTATAGTGGTTCGGCTACAAGAACTCTATTCCTTGCCCTACTCCACTCCCCGAGTTTCCAACTCGAGAGTTTATCTTTCACTAAGAAACAAACTCCTTTCCTAGGCGGAGAAAACCTTTACACGTCGCTTACTTCCTTTTCCGGTACTAAGCTAAACACCGGGTTCTTTCACAAGGTAGAACCAACCTGACGTCGCCTATTTACTTTACCGACACTAAGCTAGATGTCGAGTTCTTTACAAGGGTACAACCACTCCCTACACTCTTTGTGCTTTAAGGACTAAAGCACTAACCACACTCACTGATTACAAATGATAGATATGATGTGTGAAACAAACTACAATATCACACAGTAATGCAACTAAAGGATTACGGTTCTGTAGATCCTTGAATGCTTGATCTCTTTTCTACAAAATGAAAGATCAAAGTGAAATGCAACTATGAATGATGTTAGTAAGATATGTACTGAATGAATATGTGTGTTAAAGCTATATGAGTGATGAGAAAGCCAAATGATCAGCTTGCTATTTATAGGCAAGCTGATCTTCAGCTCACGGATCCCACGGATCCCTCAGAAGGGATCCGTCCTTCATTGGACTTGGATCCGTGGGATGTGACAGCTAAGGATTTGTTGTATCTTACCATATCTTACCAAATCATCCAAGATCCTCAAATGTCAACTATGTAACTTGTAAATCTAAACAAGATATATCAAAGATATTATATGTGATGTGTGCAATGATGTCATGGAATGATTTTAGAATTAAAGTTTCCTTTTAAGGAAACAAGTTACTAAATAAGCAAACTTGTAATTCTTGGTTATTATGTGAAGTGTAAAATGTGTACTTAAGAGACTTAAGCTAGTATTTATTATTTGCTAAAAGATATTCCTTTTATTTGTCATTAACAAAACTAAGAAAAGATCAAAGAATATAAATAACGTTTTTGAGACGCTATTTGTATTAGCAATCTCCCCCTTTTTGTTGATGACAAAACATAAGGTATATTTTTGAGCAAGAGAATAAATATAGCATGAGTTCTTAAAAATATATATTAAGTTTGTTTATTAAAGAAAAGTTTTGAGAAAAAAATGTATGTACTGTGATGAATCACAGTTGATGCAAACTTAGTCTTTTCTCCCCCTTTTTGTCGAAACAAAAAGAGTAGCGTAGCGGAATGCGATTTTGAGAACTTTAAAGCTCCCCCTTGTTTTATACTCCCCCTAGATGGAGTAATCAAGGAAATGATGCATGAATCTACAAAACAAACGGTTAGTATATGAAATGCTTATGAGATGCTCCCCCTCGATGTATACTCCTCACTTCTCGAGTACCAACGTATACTATGAATGGTATGATATGCTACAAATGAAGTGTTAGTAATGAATGACTTCAATGAAGAAGTAGAATGCTTGTGAAGTGTTCTTCCAAACAATCCTTTCAATATGTTTTGACTTTGAAAAAGTCAAAGTAAGTGTCTGATCATTATTTGTACCTAAAGTAATCATAATCAAGGTATAATATATGCAATATTTTGATGTTAGTTTATAATGAGAATGATAATATGCAATATGTTGATCACTCATAAGCATAAATCATCACATTCATAGATATTGAAAATTTTGTGACAAAAGTCACAATAATGAAATGATGTTACAATTAGAATAAAAAGTCAACCTAGAAAGAAAGAAAAAGTTCTAAACAAACAACTTAAAAGGTCCTAACAACTAGTCTAGAGAGCTCTTATTGAGGAGGATGAGAGATGGCGTTTAAACGTTCAAGAACATGGTTCAAGATGAACCTCATCTCATTTTGAAGCTCATGGACCAAGATGTTGGTCCTTTGGGCCAAGTGAGCCGTTCTCTCACAGTGTGCGCAATCATGACTTGAAAAGCCGGGAGGAAGACTAGGCTCCAAGTTTTGTGGTGGTGGTGGTGATGGTTGTTGGTTGTTGTTGTTGTTGGATGGTGGTTGTGGTGTTTGGAGGGAGTTCATAAGGATGTTTTGAATGTCCATGGTTTCATGAAGACGATGTTCAACCATACTCGAGAGAGTATAGAGTTGTGTTAACTCCGCACTTATCTCCTCTTGTGTTTGAGGAATGTTGCTCCACATCGCTTCATCTATGGCGATGAATGTTGAAGTTGGTGATAGTGGTGGTATTTGTGGATGAGGTTGTGGTGCTTCACGGTATAGAGGACCATGAATCTCCGGATGGAGAGGATGGAATAGCATAGGTTCTAAGTTTTCAAGACTTATTGGTGGAGGATTGGTTGATGTAGGTGGAAGATCTTCTAACTCATCAAGATATGGTTGTGGAGATGTTGGTGGTATCCTAAAGAGTTCCATTGGTTTAAGTTTTGGTGAGGATGGTGATGATGCAGACTTCTCAGACTGTGATGGAGCGGGAGCGGGAGCGGGAGCGGGTGGTGGTGTGGTTGCTACAGGAGTAATGGTAGGAGGTGGTGTTTTTATGACTACATGTGAGGGAGTTGGAGTGGATAAAGTAAGGAAGTTTTCACTAGCAATGGGTGAGGAGATGTTTAGTGGTGATGATTCTTCAGAGGATGAATTGTGAATGTTGATGAAACAACAAGGTTTCACACTCATACGGGCTATTCGTTTCAGCGGCTTGGATGTGGAGGAGTTGCTTGACTTTGTCATTGAGACTTTTTGGTGAAGTATAATAGCTAAAATGTACAGGAGAAGAAATGGTTGTGATGTGAATTGAAGATCCTAAAGTGCTAATTTATAGACAGAAGGTTTGTGAGTCTGTGTGTTTGGATTTGATGTGAATCCAATAGAGAATGTTGGTTTCTAATGATTTGGAACAAAAATTTGTGCAGGTCATATCAAGGAAGTCAATCCATTGAGCTTTGGTTGAGTAATGTGTTGTGGATTTGCAGTTAATACCAGGAGATAGTGGAAAATCTTATGATTTGATATTTCCACGGATTTGACGGATCCCTAAAAAGGGTTCCTTCTTTGTATCAGATTGGTAACTTACACCTAAAATTCAAAAATTTAAATTTTGGTGGGAAATTTTGTTTCTCAGTTTCTAAGAATTCCTAAATGATTCTAAGATGAATTATGATCAGTTAATGAATCCTAAATGATACTAAACACTAAGATTTAAGAATCGTGATAAGTTGAAAAAGTTTTAGAATTTTACTGGGAAACCTGCGGATCCAAGTTGAATCAAAGGCGGAACCAAAGTTAGGGATCCGCCTAATCCGCAGGTGGGCGGATGGCGGATCCAAGGATAAGCCTTGGCGGAGCCCTGGTTTGGGATCCGTCGGATCCGTATGCCTAAAACTAAAAAAACTAAACAGAACATATGTCATATTTCGCGTTTTTGGACGAAAACCCGAAAATTCACCTAGACCTTACTTAACATCTAATATGTATAGCAAAACAACTAAATATGATAACATTAACACACGATTGTACATAGTTTAATCCGTTCTTAGAAACTTACCGTTTTAGGTGTTATGCCAAACATAGGCTATAACCCGGAAAATTGATAACCATGATGGTTATCTACCTGCAAATGTTAGTTATTACACATACATAACAAGTATTATAAGATAAAGTCAAGACACATAGAAGTTTAACATCACAATATCCAACATTGTTCAAAACCAAAACCTCATCAACTAAGCTTCTTCTTCAACTTCTTCATACCCTTGTGCAATTTCATCATCCAACGACCAAGATTCTTCACCATTCCTTTGATGTTTCGATACTCAGCGGATTCATTTTGAATTGGAGGAAGATGGCTCAAGTATTCGGGTGGAGGAATCCTAGAATTTGGCAAACCATCATCTTCACTCATTGAAGATGATGAGGATGATGTTGGTACACGAGGACGTTTACCTTTATCAACACTAACCCTAAAGTCGCTCAAAGGAACGAAGGTATGTTCAATTTCATTGTAATCCGGAACAAAGCCTAAATGGTTTGGACGAGCGGGTGCAAAGGCTCTATAGAGTCGGGTTAAGAGCATACCATAAGGCATTGCAATCTTGCTTTGAACCGGAATGTCACACATTCTTTTGGCAACATAATAAGCAAGATTGAAGGGTTGACGAGTAGAGATGTTGTACATCATATGACACAAACAAGCATTGATGTGATCACGGTTTCCGATGGTGCACATCACATTAGCCCTTAAGACGTCTTCCATTTTCTTGAATTCGGGTTTGAGTTCATTTAGCTCCATTGCAAATGGATCTCTAGCAACTTCACGGCCACGATACATCCTTGTGGGGTTGTTCTTAGGAATGAAGAGATGTTCCCTAATCACTTCTTTTGATTCGAGAGGAGTGACATATGGTGCCGTCCTATCGAGATTGGATTCTAAGATTGTTAAGGACCATTTGTCCGAGTAAATACATGTCCCTTGGTTTGGAATGCCTAAGACCTCACCAAATTGATCAAGAGGGATGTTGACAAGATTTCCATTTAGAGTAAAATGAAGACTTAAGTAACCTTGGTCACTCGAACTAAGACCTACACTAGCATAGAACTCAAGTATGAACCTAGGAATAATTGGTTCATCTATATCTAAAAGAGAATCAAATCGAATCGCGGCTAAGTGTTCCCTAAGTTGTGTTCCTTCATAGAACGATGAATCTACGACTCTACCCTCATGGACATACTTTTTCTCTAAGGCTTTGAAAATTTCGATTTGGTCATTGGTTAGACCTTTGGTTTTGTGGACTTCGGGTAAGTAGTTAACGGTTATTTTGTGATCGTAGTTGGTTGCGGGAGGCATGATTTTCCTAAGTACAAAAGTTATATAGTTTTAGTTAAAATGATCAAAGTAAGTGTAAAATTCCTAGTGTGTGCCTACATGGGGACAATGTGGAGGTGCGGTTATCTCGACTCCTTTTGATGCAAGAAAGATTAGTTTATGCAAGTTTTGTTTATAAACAAGAGATAACCCAAACGCTCCTATTTCAATGTAGCTACAGTTGAATGTACCCGAAAATACATATTAATTATGTATTCCCTTTAGCATTCAAGAGACATTATGCAAGTGAAGTCTAAAAGATAACGTTTTTGCATTTGTATGAACAATGTTCAAAAAGATCATTTTACCTAGTCGTTAGAAGATTTTAGTAAAAAAATTTTCATGGGGTTTTTGTTAATTTAAGACAATGTGCTATGAGATGCAATTCCTAACTAAGAAAAACATGTTTTTAAGTATAATGCAGTAAATATGCTTCATGATTTTTCAAGAATTATGCATATACCCCAAGTTTTGGTTTTGTGCATGAAATGGAAATCCTAGACGCAGATCAGGAGTATAAATATGATAAGAATACTTACAGTGGTGTTAGAAGCACAAATTTGTGGAAGAAAATGGTCTAAATTGTGATGGAGATTAAGTGTGTGTCGAATACAGTAAGGTGATATGTTTTGGAGTGAGGAATGAATAGTACTTGTTCTTGTTTATTTAATAATAAACTGGACTCTGCATGCGACGGATCCGGCGGATCCAAAACAAAGGATCCGTCCTTGTTATCGATTGGATCCGCGGATCAGAACACATGTTTTGGTTTAGTGTCGTGTGTGAGTAAACTAATGTTTATACTAATGTTTTACCTAATCACTAGGTTCCATTAATCCTAATCCAAGTCTAAGATAGTTGAAAGGTTCTCGTTTAAGTGGTTTTGTGAGAATATCGGCAATGTTGTCCTCTGAGGAAACTTTCTCAATTGAGATGATTCCCTTCTGTACATTGTCGCGAAGGAAGTGATGGCGTATTTCAATATGTTTGGTTCTAGCGTGTTGGACTGGATTTTTGCTTAGATCGATAGCACCTTTGTTGTCGCAAAGAATGGGAATGTTGTTGAGTTCAATTCCATAGTCGACGAGAGCTTGTTTCATCCACAGTGCTTGTTGACACGCCTTTCCTGCAGACACATACTCTGCCTCTGTTGTTGAGATTGCGAGGGCAGTTTGTTTCTTAGCGAACCATGATGTGAGACAATATCCTACAAAAGTACAAATACCGCTAGTACTTTTCCTATCAACATAGTCACCTGCATGATCTGAGTCAGTATACACTATGGTTTCTACACCCGTTCCTTTGGGATACCATAATCCTAAGTGTGTAGTACCTTTGATGTACCTAAATATCCTTTTAACGGCTTCAAGATGGGATGTTTTTGGATCTTCTTGAAAACGTGCACATAGACAAACACTAAACATAATGTCAGGCCTACTAGCCGTAAGATAGAGTAAACTACCAATCATTCCTCTATATTTAGTGCTATCTACGGATTCATTTTCTTCATCCTTAGTGAGTTTGGTTTCGGAGGACATGGGTGTTCTCATGGGTTTTGAGTCTTCAAGACCAAACTTTTTAAGCATATCTTTGATATACTTTGATTGGTTGAAGAATATCCCATCTTCTAATTGTTTAATTTGGAGACCTAAGAAAAAGTTAAGTTGCCCCATCATACTCATTTCAAACTCGTCATGCATGATTTTTGAGAAATCTTCGCATAACTCTTGACAAGTTGAACCGAATATAATGTCATCCACATATATCTGGACTATGATAATATGTGATCCCTTTTTCTTGGTGAAGAGAGTATTATCTACTAGGCCCATGGTATACTTATGGTCAACTAGGAAAGTCTTAAGTCGATCATACCAAGCCTTTGGTGCTTGCTTAAGTCCGTATAAAGCTTTCTTAAGTTTGAAAACATAATTTGGTTTTTCAAAGTCGGCAAAGCCGGGAGGTTGTGCAACATATACTTCTTCATTTATAAAACCATTTAAGAAAGCACTTTTGACATCCATTTGAAATAACTTAAAATCATGTGCACATGCATATGCAAGTAATATTCTAATAGACTCAAGTCTAGCTACGGGTGCAAAGGTTTCATCGTAATCTATACCTTCTTGTTGATTGTAACCTTGAGCTACTAGCCTAGCTTTATTTTTAGATACAATACCATTTTCATCCATTTTATTTCTAAAGACCCATTTGGTGCCTATTATGGTTTGGTTTTTAGGTGGAGGGACCAATGTCCAAACATCATTTCTAATAAATTGATTTAGTTCTTCTTGCATAGCAATTACCCAAGATTCATCTTTTATTGCCTCGTCTATATTTTTAGGTTCAACAGTTGAAATAAAACAAAAATAATTACTTTCATTTTGAGCTTTGGATCTTAATGTTCTTTCATTAAGTTTTCCTATGACGTTTTCTAATGGATGACTTTTAGTTTCTTTAATATTGACTATTTCTCCTTTTACGGGTTCATTGTCATTTTCAATGTTTTCTATATCATTAACCATTTGACTTTCAACTAAGTCATCATCTACCAAAGGTGATGTCTTAGAGGGAGGTAGACTTTCGTTGAATGTTACGTTCAACGATTCCTCGACTCTTGATGTTTCCTTGTTTAATACAATGTATGCTTTACTGTTTTGTGAGTACCCAAGAAATACACCTTCATACGACTTTGGGTCGAACTTAGTGAGATAATCCTTTGTGTTTAAAATGAAGCACTTGCTTCCAAAAACTCTAAAGTATCCTAATGTAGGCTTTTTGCCTCGATAAATTTCATAAGGAGTTTTATTTAAAAATTGTCTAATTAAAACTCTATTTAGGATATATGTGGAAGTATCTACAGCGTGACATCAAAACTTTTATGGTATGTTTTGTTCATTTAACATAGTTCTACTCATTTCTTGAATTGTTCTATTTTTACGTTCTACTACACCATTAGATTGAGGTGTACGAGGAGCCGAGAAATTATGAGTTATTCCATTATTATCACAAAAATTTTCCAAATTGGATTTCATTGTCAAATTCTCGACCATGGTCAGTTCTAATAGATACTATATTACTTCCTATTTGATTTTGAATTTTCTTGCTTAGAATTTCAAATTTATCGAATGCCTCATTTTTAGTTTTCAAAAACTTTGTCCATGTATATCTAGAGTAATCTTCTACTATGACTAAAGTGTAAAAATTTCCTCCATAACTTTGTATAGCCGACGGGCCAAACAAATCCATATGTAATAATTCTAGGCATCTAGATGTAGATACCATGTTTTTAGCCTTATGGCTATTATGTACTTGTTTCCCAATTTTGCAAGCATCACAAAAGTGTTGGTCATATTTCAACTTGGGTAGGTTCCTAACGAGTTCTTTAGATGACAAAGATTGAATAAGCCTCATATTAGCATGACCTAAGCGTCGATGCCATAGAGTTGAGTTTTCGTCCAAGGAGGTAAGACATAACTTATCTTTAGGTGTTTTATCTAATTTCATAACATAGACATTATTCTTTAAAACACCTTTTCCTACGGTTATGCCATCTTTAAGTATTTTACTTCCATTTTCACTGAAAAGGACGTTATACTTTTTGCGGCACAATTGACTTATACTAAGTAAATTAAATCCTAAATTATCTACATGAGCAACATCATCAATAGATAGAGAGTCATGAGAGATTGTACCTTTTCCGATGATTTTACTTTTAAGCTTGCTACCGAATGTGACATTACCTCCGTCATACACTTGGTAGGTTGAGAAAAGATTTTTGTTTCCCGTCATGTGTCTTGAGCACCCACTATCTTTGATCCACTCATCGGGTTCAAGATCAACTTTCAAGCATACCTAAGTTCATAAAAGACTCAAGCATTTGGTCCCCAATATCTCATGGGTCCGTTTGGGTTATACACGACATTATCATGGTTTATGTATGTAAATGGTGGACAATTGTTCCACGACATATAACTAGGACCATGAAAGTTTCTAGGCATGTTTTGGTTCCAATTATTTTGATAAGTGTGTTGTGGATTAACTATACTCTTTGGAAAGGGGTGTTTGGGAAAACTCATTTGAGGTCTCTGTTGATTCGTTTTAACTCTATATTCATTTCTAGCTTGTCCTCTTCCTAAAGATACTGCTGGTTTGTGTTTATTATTGGTTATACTACTGTTAGGTTTCTTAGTAACTTTAACAAACTTGGAACGGTCTACTTTATAAACCTTCTGTTCAACTTTTGTACTCGTGGATCCATTGGATACACCTGGCGGATCCAAATTTTTGGATCCGTCGGATCCGTGAGTGTCCAACTTGGTTGAATCAGTTTTATTCACAGTCTATTCCTTATGATCACTTAAGGTTCCTAGTTTCATAAAGCCTAGTCCTGTTTTATCATGAGGTAGTTTTTGCATTTTCATTATTTCATCTGCACAACTTATGTTTTTATCAAACCTTTTAAACTTTGAATTTTGTTTGATTAAATCTTCCTGTGTGGTTCTTAAGGTTTCTAGTTCAAGTTTTAGTTCTTGACAAGACACACACGTTTCTTTACTATCTTTACCTTTTTCAATTCGTATTGCTTTTTCTTTAAGCCAAAATACTTCATTTTCTAAAAGTGTTGTCTTTGTTTTCAAAAATTTGTTTTTGTTTATGATTTTTAAAGTGACGTCACACAGTTTGTTATATTCTACTTCTAAGGTTTCGTCATCTATAGAGGAGTATGAATCAGAATGTACCTCTTCTGTGTCATTAGCCATAAGTGCAATTTCGTTGTTCTTAGGCTCATCATCATCATCTCCTTCACTATCGCTCCAAGCTCCACTAACGAAGGCTCTTTGAGACTTGGTCTTTGGAGGCTTTGGACATTCTCCTATTAAGTGACTGGAGTCACCACACCTATAGCATTTCCTATCAACCTTACCTTTCTTATCGTCACGATCTTTCCGAGAGAATTTCTTGAAATCCCTCACGGCCATGGCATACTCTTCATCATCACTGTTTGAACAAGACTCATCATCATCACTTGACTCGACTTTGGCTTTCAAGGCAATAGACTTAATCTTCTCCTTTTTGCCTTTGACAATTTCCGAGTCTTTTTCCATAATCATTTCGTGAACTTTTAGGTTTCCTATGAGCTCATCCAGTGTCATGCTTGAGAGATCTTTAGATTCTTCAATAGCTGTCACCTTTGCTCTCCATTTCGGATGGAGTGCTCTTAGAAATTTCCTGACAAAATTCTTACTAGAAAAAGATTCGTCAAGTGCTTTAAGTGATGTAATAATAGTATTGAACTTAGCAAACGCATTATCAATGGTCTCATCTTCAGAGATAACAAATTGTTCGTATTGTTGGACAAGAAGATCAATTTTGTTATCTTTTACTTGTGAGTTCCCTTGATGTGTGATAATAAGAGATTGCCAAATATCCTTAGCCGTTTTACACATAAAAACTCTTTCATATTCTTTCTTAGGTAAGGCATTATAAAGCATCATTTTGGCTTCATTATTTTTGGCAATTAGTTTCTTTTGCTCATCACTGTGACGAGTAAGAGAAGCTCCTTCATCCCGACCACCCGAAATATTATTACTAATAGGTTTGTAATCACCATCAACTATAATATACCATAGATCTATATCCTTTGACTTTACATAAGTCTCAAAGCGATTTTTCCAATAAATAAAACAATTTGGTTCAAATAGAGGTGGTCTCTGCATAGATTGCCCTTCTTTAAAGTTTTCAAAATCCATGGATCGTTTTAAGTTTTAAAATACAATATATTTTAAAGATCTTAAGTAACGTAGCTCTGATACCAATTGTGGAAAACTAGAAGGGGGGTTGAATAGTTTTTACCGTTTTTCAAAGTTTATTTGCTTTGTTACTATATGTTAATTCAAAGGAAACAATCACAAATAAATAATCACACAATGTAAACAAAAGATAAAGAGAGGAAAGATCAAACCACACGACACTGTTGTTTATAGTGGTTCGGCTACAAGAACTCTATTCCTTGCCCTACTCCACTCCCCGAGTTTCCAACTCGAGAGTTTATCTTTCACTAAGAAACAAACTCCTTTCCTAGGCGAAGAAAACCTTTACACGTCGCTTACTTCCTTTTCCGGTACTAAGCTAAACACCGGGTTCTTTCACAAGGTAGAACCAACCTGACGTCGCCTATTTACTTTACCGACACTAAGCTAGATGTCGAGTTCTTTACAAGGGTACAACCACTCCCTACACTCTTTGTGCTTTAAGGACTAAAGCACTAACCACACTCACTAATTACAAATGATAGATATGATGTGTGAAACAAACTACAATATCACACAGTAATGCAACTAAAGGATTACGGTTCTGTAGATCCTTGAAAGCTTGATCTCTTTTCTACAAAATGAAAGATCAAAGTGAAATGCAACTATGAATGATGTTAGTAAGATATGTACTGAATGAATATGTGTGTTAAAGCTATATGAGTGATGAGAAAGCCAAATGATCAGCTTGCTATTTATAGGCAAGCTGATCTTCAGCTCACGGATCCCTCAGAAGGGATCCGTCCTTCATTGGACTTGGATCCGTGGGATGTGACAGCTAAGGATTTGTTGTATCTTACCATATCTTACCAAATCATCCAAGATCCTCAAATGTCAACTATGTAACTTGTAAATCTAAACAAGATATATCAAAGATATTATATGTGATGTGTGCAATGATGTCATGGAATGATTTTAGAATTAAAGTTTCCTTTTAAGGAAACAAGTTACTAAATAAGCAAACTTGTAATTCTTGGTTATTATGTGAAGTGTAAAATGTGTACTTAAGAGACTTAAGCTAGTATTTATTATTTGCTAAAAGATATTCCTTTTATTTGTCATTAACAAAACTAAGAAAAGATCAAAGAATATAAATAACGTTTTTGAGACGCTATTTTTATTAACACCATTGCTCATCCGTAAGTATATTGTAAAGACCTTCGTTGGCTTTGCGAAGGAATTTGGCCATTTGCCTTTCAGAAGCCGGACGAGCATTGTCATACTTTTGCAACCACTCCGGAGTGGCTGAAGCACCTGATGATGATGATGATGATGAGGTTGATGGGGAACTGGGTGGTTGATCCTCAGGAGGAGGAGAAGAATGTTGTTGCTCAGAGGGCTGAGGAGGGTTTAATTGACTCTCCATTTCCTCCTCAGCATCAGGGATATCATCATCACCAAAATCAATCTCCTCCTCTGACTCATCAGCCAACAAATTTTCATAGTCAGCCAGAGAAGGAGCCTTCAGGATATCCGGCTCCCCCTCAGAAGAGGGCTCACCTTCGTTGTGGCCAGGTTCTGACTCTTTTGTCATAATAACTGGTGGGGTTTGACCAGCCTGACTAGTCATAATAACTGGGGGGTTTGCCCAGCCTGACTTTTAGGGTCAGTTCCCAAGAGAACAAAAGTACCTGAGATGCCTGAGGTGGGTTTGGTTTCCGTATCGGCGGGTGGTTTATATCCCTCCGAGTCTTTGTCCCCCTGAGCGCCTTCATCCACTGATGGGTGTTTTCCAGTGGAATCATGAGGCACTCCTTGTGAAGATGTATGGACCCCCTTCCCATCAGGATTGGTCTGTCCTTTTGGGGATTTAGGGTCCTGAACTCCCTGAGACTCTGAGTGTGATTTCTCAGAGACGTTAGCGGGATGTGAGTGGGTGTGGGTCCCCTTCTCAGTGGAGTAGTGCTGCCCCACTGAGGATATAGAACCCTGTACTCCCTCAGGCTCTGATTGTGATTTATCAGTGCCTTCATTGGGATGTGAATGGGTGGATGTTCCTGATCCCTCTGACTTGTTTATGTCAAAGGAAACATGCGGAAAGGGTTTGTCCGAGGACACTGAGGATTTTTCTTCTTCTTCACCTTCTTGGTTGGTGAAGGTACTGGGGAGCTAGCATTCTCACCCTGAATGACTACTAACATGTAGTTGGTCAGGGCGGTGGGTTGTGCCTCAGTGATGTCACTACTAAAATTGGTCTTATGCAAGACGTCAGGTTTTGTACCTTGATCGTCAGACCTTAAGTAGTCAGAACCAAGAAGGTCCTGAAGCGCACAGGAAATGAACCTAGGATAAGACATGTGTCTTTGCCTATGTTTCCCTGAGAGCTTGGCAACGAGGTCTCGGAAGATTATACCTCCGATATCAATTTTTCTACCCTCCAAGAGACTGAACATCATCATTTGCTGTGATGAGTTCACTTGCTCAGTGGAGGATTTATTCCCTCCTAGGACTTGAATGACAAATGTCATCATGAGTCTCCAGATGGGGTGAAACCATGTCTTCACTATGGGAGCCTTTTCTAACAAGGCTTCAGGAGACAAAGTAGGACGCTTAGCGTCATGAGGCCCAAGGAACAACATTTCTACTTTAATTTCCTGGTCAGTAGGGTTTGCCTCAAAGGTCTGGGCGAAATCATGACCAGTGGCCTTGAGAAAGGTCTTATAGTCTAGGGAAAGGGGTTTCTTCCCATTCATCACAGTGAATGTGATGATTGATTCTCTGGTGTCCTTAGGGCTAGTAGCCGTTGCGGTACACCAGAACTCCCTGAGATAGTCATGATAAATGACTGATGGGGTTTTGGTAAAAGCCGTGGCAAGGAAGCAGTTATGTAAATACTTAACCACATCCTTGTACCCCTCATATTGTTGGGGGTAGTGGAAATTTCCAACCACGTTGTTTTTGGTCATATCCAAGCCCTCCATTGGGAAATTCACATTTGGGGCGAGGGTGATAGCATTAGAAGATGCCATTTTTGTGTTTGGTTGGACAAATGGACTGGGTTTCTAATTGCTATGAACACACACAGAGTTTTGAGAGATAAAATGGGCAGAGTTTAGCTTAGATTTTTTAAAACGCGTGTGTGTGTTTGTTTTGGTTGGGGTATTTATAGGATAGTGGAGATGGGGTTAATTTTGACATTTGAGCGGTTTTATTTAATCAAAATATAATTTTTGGAAATTATTTTGAATAAAATGTTTGAGATCCGCATTAAATGCCACCACTCCACTTTTCCTCTTTTTTCGCAACTGGCAGGGTGAACAGTTGAGCAGTTTCTGCAAAAGGAGAAGTTGCAGAGTCTCCATCATCACACAGTGTATTGTGTGAGAGAGGGCATTGAATGCCAAGTTGGGAAGTGGGGGCCCATGAGGTGTATGCCAGAAAGGCAAAGGAACAAATATTCTTATATTTAATAAGAATCCAGTTACCAACCTCGGACATTTACTAACTAGATACTTAGAGCATTTAAGTTAGTATTGAATGTCCTTTTCAGGGCCCTGAATGACTTTGCATTCAGGGATGGTTTTTCAGGGACTTGGGATTAGTCACTGATGATTCAGGAATATGGAATGATTCCTGAGCTACAAGGATTCAGGAACTTGGGTTTAGTTCCTGAACCCTAAAGATTTCAGGAACTTGTGTTTAGTTCCTGAGGTTGAGGATTCAGTGATTTTTTTTCACTGATGTACACATTGAGTCAGGGACCTGAGGTTTATTTTTTTAATTGACACTTGGTTGGGAGAAATCAATCAGTGGACTGATTCTCTATATCCAGCATTCCTAATTCAGCTTTTAGTCTGGTGAAAGTTGGTTCATCCAATGGTTTAGTGAATATATCAGCTAACTGATATTCAGTAGGAATGAAGTGTAATTCAATGTCACCATTCATGACATGGTCCCTGATGAAATGATATCTAATATCAATGTGTTTTGTTCTCTGATGAAGAACAGGGTTGTTTGAGATTGCAATTGCACTTGTGTTATCACAAAAGATGGGTACCATCTTATACTGAATTCCATAGTCACTGAGTTGACTTTTCATCCAGAGTACATTTGTACAACAACTAGCTGCTGCAACATATTCAGCCTCAGCTGAGGACAAGGTAACTGATTGTTGCTTCTTAGCACTCCAACAGACTAGTTTCCCACCAAGTATTTGGCAAGAGCCTGAGGTGCTTTTTCTGTCCATGTTGCATCCAGCATAGTCAGAGTCTGAGTATCCTTTGAGATCAAGGCCTGAGCATTTTGGATAATATAATCCAAGGTTTGGAGTACCTTTCAGGTACCTGAATATCCTTTTCACAGCTGTGATATGTAATTCTCTTGGGTCAGATTGATATCTGGCACATAGACATACCGAGAATTGGATATAAGGCCTTGATGCAAGTAGATACATCAGTGATCCTATCATTCCTCTAAAGAGAGTTTGATTTACTGGTTTACCAGTGAGATCAGGACCAAGGTTGTTTGGGGGAACCATGGGAGTCTTGACTGAGGCACAGTCACTGAGTTCATACTTTTTCAGTAGGTTCTTAACATACTTCTCTTGACTGATAGTGGTTCCTTTATCAGTCTGCTTGATCTGAAGACCAAGGAAGTAGGTTAGTTCTCCCATCATGCTCATTTCAAATTGCTTAGCCATTATTTTTTTCAAATTGTTTGCAAAGCTTGTAACTTGTTGAGCCAAAGATGATGTCATCAACATACACTTGTACTAGTATGACATCAGTATTTGTCTTATAGATAAACAATGTGTTGTCTATCTTGCCTCTGAAAAATTTGTTTTGGATCAGAAAGGCTGAAAGAGTTTCATACCATGCCCTGGGAGCTTGTTTCAGTCCATAAAGGGCTTTATTAAGCTTACAGACATGATCAGGAAACTCATGGCTTTCAAATCCAGGAGGTTGCTGAACATAAACTTCTTCTTTCAGTGAACCATTTAAGAATGCACTTTTAACATCCATTTGGTACACCTTGAAGTTCATGTATGTAGCAAAAGCAAGGAAGATCCTGATGGCTTCCATCCTTGCTACTGGTGCAAATGTTTCTTCATAGTCAATGCCTTCTTGTTGATTATAGCCTTTGGCTACAAGTCTGGCTTTGTTTTTAATGACTATGCCATTTTCATCAGTTTTGTTTTTGAATACCCATTTCATGCCAATGACTGAGACATTCTCAGGACATTTGACCAAGGTCATTACCTTGTTTCTGTCAAATTGTTCTAGTTCATCATGCATGGCCTGAACCCAACTTGGATGTGTAAGTGCTTCTTTAACACTTTTGGGTTCAATTGTGGAAATGAAGTCCACAAACAGGCATTCATTGGCTGAGGCTGCTCTTAGACTAGCAGCCATGCTCCTGGTGAGCATGCCTTCAGTAGGCTCTCCAATAATATTGACAAGTTCAATGTCCTGAGACCTAGTCCAACTTTCCTGAGGTCCTGGATACTGATTTGAACTTGTGGAGGCCTGATTGGGTGGAGGGGTTGGTTCTGGAGTAGACACATGATCATTGATTGGATCTTGAGTGTCTACCTGATCACTGAGATTGTTTGGTTCTTGAGCATTTTGAACAGACTGATTAATTTCATCAGTGTTTGCATGTGCCTCAACAAACTCAGTGATGGTTGGGTTAGGTAGGTTGTGAGGGATTATGTAATAGGAGATGTTAGCATCATCTTGATACTGAGTGGAAGGATTGTTTTCAGGAAGATATTCATCAGGAGGATATCTTGAAGAGTTATCAATTCCTATCTCTTCTACTGAGGCAGTTGAGAACCTGATTGCATCAGTGCTCTCATCAAAGGTAACATGAAATGTTTCCTCAGTCTGCTGTCTCCTTGTGTTGAACACTCTGAAGGCTTTTGAGACAAGTGAGTATCCCAGGAAGTATCCATCATCAGCTTTTGCATCAAATTTCCCTAAGTGATCCTTGTGATTATGAATAAACACAGGACACCCAAAGACATGAAAGTAGCTGATGTCAGGGATTCTTCCTTTGAATAACTCATATGGGGTTTTCCCATGTCTCTTGACAATGATGGATCTGTTTTGTGTATAACAGGCAGTTTTGACTGCATCAGTCCAAAAATATTTGGAAAGGATTGATCCACTTAGCATTGTCCTAGCAGCTTCAATGACTGTTCTATTTTTCCTTTCAGCAACACCATTTTGTTCAGGTGTGTATGGAGAGGAAAAGTTTTGGGAGATACCTTTCTCATCACAGAAACATTCAAGTTCATAATTTTTGAACTCAGTCCCATTGTCAGTTCTAATCTGTTTGACCTTAATGTCATTTTGATTTTCAATGTTCCTGACAAAGGACATGATTGTCTCAGCTGCCTGACTCTTTTTGATCAGGAAGAATACCCAAATGTATCTAGAGTATTCATCCACAATGACCAGAGTATACTTCTCATGGTTAATAGACCTTGGACTGACAGGTCCAAATAGATCCATATGGAGAAGATGTAGGCAGTTCCTGATGGAAAAGTTGGTTTTGGTTTTAAAGGATGCTCTGTGATGTTTACCTTTTTCACAAGCTGAGCATGGTTTATCCTTTGAAAACACTAGTGATGGTAAGCCAAGGACCTTGTTTTGTTTTACAAGATTGTTTATGTTTTTAAAGTTCAGGTGGGTGAGTCTCTTATGCCAAAGCCAGTTGAGTGTATCAGTGGCTTTAGCAAAGAGACAAGTTCCATCCTGAGTTAGACTGGTCATGTCTAATACATAAACATCTTGTCTTCTTGGTGCAATGAGAACAATTTCCTTATTTGCAATGAAGATGGTTCCTTGCTTATCATCAAACTGAACTATGTATTTTGCATCACATAGTTGACTGACACTGATCAGATTGTACTTAAGACCATTTACATAAGCTATCCTAGTAAAGACAATACCATTGCAGTTTACTGAACCATAACCTTCAGTGAGACATGATGAATTATCAGCAAATATCACTTTGGGTCCTGGTTCTTCCACATATTTGTGTAGACACTCCTTAACACCAGTCATGCTCCTTGAACATCCACTGTCTAGATGCCAAACAGGATCCGGCATTCCTCTGCACAAATAGTAAACTGGGTCAGTTCTTTCTAGGACTCCATTTCATGGAGGGTTTGGTTTTGTAGGTCTTTATGAAAGTATTAATCGATTCATGGTCAGTGGTTGAGTGGACTGAGCTACCACATGTTTTGCATTTAGTCGTAGGGGTAGCCTCAGTAGTCTGAGAGGATTGTTTATTCATTCCTCTTCTTGAGTGAATGACCCTCTCTTTTCCTGAGGATTTCTGAGTGGAACTTCCACTAGATTCACAGTGTTTGTCAATTTGACAATCCTCATAATGATGGTCATTGAATCCACACAATGGGCAAGGTGGAAAAGGCTTGGCCTTTTGCTTCTGTTTCTGCTTAGAATCAGAAGAGTAGTTCAAGCACTGAGCCTTAAGTCCTGAAAAGTTTGACATGTGTAAAACCCGAAAGTCTAAAACGTATTAAAAGACCAAAATGCCCTCATAACTTTGAAATTTAATTAAAACATATATAACTTACAAATAAAGCACAAAACCTATGAAAACAAAACAAATGCGACATGAAATGATTACGAGACATCATAAGATAATTGCTCAAGCTACCAAAAATGTTTAAAACACATTACAAGTCTAAACGAGTCGAAAAATCTTAAGTGCATATGTAATATGTAGTTAAAAATCTATAACATAAGGTTTAACGTATTTCTAGTATAATGGTGATCCAAATAAACCCATGGGCTTGACTTAGCCTCATTTAGGCCGACCCATATCCTTCCCACCCTTCCAAAAACGTGGCCCACTCTTCTATATGTTAACCACACTTCATTTGATCCTCCAAAAATAATACCGGTCTTCCAAAAACTTCTCAAGAAACCCTAAAACCAAAAGTTCTGCCGCCTCCCTTCTTGCTGCTGTGATCGAGCCAAAAATACCACCAAGAAGCCTTAATCTTGTTCTAATTATAAGGTATATACGTAACACTATCATCTATAATCATTGTGTGTTAAGAATTAAAGAGGTTATATGTTAAAAACCCTAAGTTATATATGAATTTGTGACAATCTGCTACTGACCTGGAAATTGGTTCGAATTTAACCGGCTATAACTCAATGATGTGAATGGGTATTGGGATGGTTTTTGAGTCTAAAACTAATTTCAATGAAGTGGCTACCTGGGAAAATTTAGTTTGTAATTTTTAGAGGCCTGGAAGGTTACTTTTTGATTTTTGGAAATTTATGTGTCTGGTCGGATTCATGAAGTCTGGAAAAACAGGTCGGGTTTTTCATTTTTCATTTTAAAACCATAACGATTTAGAACATTTCCTTTGAACTAGGTAATATAACACATGTTAGCTAATTACTGGAATTTTTGTAGAATTTTATAAATTTTATAGACTGGGTAAGAAGATGGTAAATGGTCGGGTGTTTTTAATTGATCCGGTTCTGGAACAGGTTGGGGAAAAGGATTTTTAATTCGTACCTAGACCACTTAATAAAATATGGAAAAATTATCTAAAATACTCAAAACCCTGAGGAACGTCTGTGAATTTTTATATATTTTATTTCGAAGGATTGATATGGTTTATAAATTATTTAAAACGGGTTTAGATAATACTTAAAGGCTGTCTAGATATGTAAAAAGGTTGTAAATTGTTAATTTTCCAAAACTAAGGGTTATAAATGGTAAATCATGAAACTTGAGGGTAAGTCGTGTAATAAATCATATTTAAAGGGGTTTTGTGTCATTGTGATAATTAAAGGACCTAATGTATAATTATTAATAAATAAAAGATAGAAACATAAATAAAGGAACCAAATATGTAAAAGCATTAATTTGAGGGACTTGTTTTGTAATCTTGTATTTAGAGGTCCTAATCGTACAACATAATAAACTAAGGGTACGTTGTGTAATTTGGAAAGCCAAGGGGCTTAATATGTAACTATGGATATTATAAGGACTAAAAGTGTAACTTTTATAACTAAAGGACTAAAAGTGTAAAGTATGAAATCTTCAAGGGTGAAAATGTAACTTTGGATAATTTGATTATAACTTAGCCTAAATGAGATTTTGGAAATACTACTAAGTATGGGAACTTTCTAAATAAGGAAACTTTCTAAAAGTGGGAACTTACTAAATATGGAAACCTGCCTAAAATGGAAAGTTACTTAAAATGGAAGGTGTTGTAACACTTGTCTACCCCTCTAGGTGTGAAGAAGGAGAAGAACTGAGTTCATTCTATCTTATTCATTTTGTTTGTGCTTTGCTGGAATAAGGTACGGATATTCTGCCCTTTTAATAAGGTGCCTTCGGTCTCTTGACTTCTGATTTGAACCTTTGATATGAACCCTGTGAAATGAACCCTATGATATGAACCTTGACATTTGGACTGTGATTATGACCATGTGAACCTTTGCTTTGATATGAACCTTTGACCTTTGACCCCAGTTTGATACTACGAGCCAAAATGTGTTTCCTAGCCATGAAGGTAACATGGCCGTGTCTGTGATGCACCACTGGCATGACTAGTGTGTAGCCCTAGTGATTTGGTTACACCGTCCCCATTGTGATTTGTGATATGCGCGCTTTATGATTATTATTATTATGGCCAATGTGATATGTGGGGGGCGAATGGATGCATCCTAGATTTGTATTGTGATTATGATATTGTGATATGTGATATGTGGTGACTGATGATGGGTGCAATCCACGTCTTTCACAAAATGTGGGAGCTAGCTACTCTATTTGAAGAATGAGGACACCCCTCATATTATCTGATTATCTGAGAGGTCTCCCCTCTATATGATTATGAAGATATGATAAGATTTGATATGTGATGTGATATGTGGGCTCGTGGTGGATTACTGTCCTAAACCTTACTCTTTATTTTCTTTCCTATATCTCATTTATTATGATATGCCTGTTCATTTCCGTTTGCGTTTGTTTCCGTTTATTATATATCTGTTCACTGGGCTTTTTAAGCTCAGCCGCACGTTTTCTTTTCGTGTGCGGCAGGTTTTAGTTGGAAGCTGGGTAAGAGTGAAGAGACTTAAGAGACCTTTGGACTTAGAAGACCTTGATAGTTTTTCGGAAGTAGAAGTTTTTAGAAGGATTTGCATTGACAGGCATAGTATTTAGTTTGGTTTCTCATTTGTAACCTTGTAGTTTCAGTATATCATTTGTAACCTTTGAAATTCTATTGTATTATTTAAGTCGTATGTTATGCTTGCCTTTGATATGTCACCATTTGCGTGACACTTCTACCCTTGCCGGGTTGGGGTGTTACAACATGACTGAGCATTTTTTATGATTAGAGGTCCTGTGATCTTCCTTTTTGCAAATCATGCAATAAAGGACTCTATAGCAATCATCAGTGAGATGATTTGTATAGTTGCACAGTTCACACTTTTTCAGGGGTTTGGTTGGTTTGGGTTTGGTCTTTGAGGAAGCTAGTTTTTGTTCCTTCTTTAATTTAGAAGGTTTTTCAGAAGATGCAATCTTCTCACTTAGCTTCCTGACCATTTCAGTCAACTGATCAATTCTTGGATCAGGACTTTGGGTTGCTACTTCAGAAGGGACTGAAGTTGATGAGTCATCAATATTTACTGAGACTTCAAGGGGTGGTCTTCTCAGGAGGATTCTACCTTTTCCTGATCTCTCTTTTGGAGAGTGTGGGGAGTAGACCAATGGTGGGAGGTCTGAGCTTGGTGCAGCACCCTGAAGGGTATTTAGTGGAGGGAGTGGAGGAGTTGATTCTGATTCAGGCTCACTGATTGGATCAGAAATACTGAGTTGGTCAAAGAGTACAAGCATACCTTTCAGAGCCTGACTTTCAGGGAGCAAGATGTTTCCAGTCTCAAAGTTTGGCAACTTACTGACTGGGTTGTCCCTGACAATCCAGTCATTTGACTTGGGTTCCATCTCTTGCTCAAAGGATATGCTAGCTGGAACAAAGGTCATTTCACTGGGACTTTCACTGGAGGTTTTAGTGAGGTGGTCAATTCCTATAGTTATCTTAGGAATTAAGCCCACAGAATCAAAGACCTTAGGGTTCTTTTTGGTCCAGCTTTCAATAACAGCATTTTCTTTCTTAAGTTCTGTTTGAAGGGCTTGGTTTTGTTTCAAAATTTCAGTGTTCTGAATTTGTAGAGTAATAGATTCTAATTTGGCTTGTTTCAGTGCAAGCAGTTCATCTCTACATTTATTCAATTCTGACACAATATTGTTATATTTTGAAAACAGGTTAAGCCTTTGTTCCTCAACAAACTTTAGATCAACACAAATATAATTCATGTAAGACTGCCAATCAGAATCATCATCCATAGAAAGTTAAGTATTTACCTTCTTCATGGTGATGTTGACCCACTCTCCATTCCTAGCATGGCTTTTTCCCACAGCCACCTGATCCTCTTCAGAAAGTGCCATCAGTGCACTAACTCTTATTTCCTCATCTGAGGAAACCTCTTCTTCATCCCAATCATATGCTTCAGCTACTAATACCTTGTTCTTTGTCTGAATAGGTTTGGATGTTTGAGTAGCCTGAGACAATATGGGGTTAGTTTCAAGAAGTGCAAGTTTAGCTTTGATTTTCCTATATTTTGTTTCAAATTCCTTTTGACCCTTGTTTTGAAATTGTTGGGTGGACTGAAACATTTTAGGTTGAAACTTGCTAGTTCCTGAGGAACTATTTCCTGAGAATTTGTAAGAGGGTTCTGAGATAGTTTTAGAATAACAGTCCCTAGCAAAATGACCCTTTTTACCACATTTAAAGCATTCAGTGGTCTCATTTGCTTTTGGTTTTGTAAAGTTGGACTGATTTCTTTTGATGAAACGTCTTGAACTAGCAAGGAGTGCCCTTTCTTGGAATTCCAAGTTCAAGTCGTTCAGGTACTCCTCACCAGTCCTTTCATCAATTTCTTCTTCAGAATCCTCTTGAAAATCCTGCACAACACCATTAGAATAGAAAGCAGTTGATATGGGTGTAGAGGTTAAGGCCTTTTTGGACTCAAGAGCTTTTGAGTCAGGGTATCTCCTTGAGATCAAGTTGTCTTCATAGACAAACTTCCCATAAATTTCAGGGAGCTCAAGGGTCTGAATGTGGTTAGCATTCCTCAGGCCTTGTGAGAAGTTGAGCCACTTCTCAAGGAGACTGTTGACAAAGCCAACATTAGTCTCATGCTTAGATAAAGTTACACCATCATTTGATAGCTCATTTATCAAAATCTTGTATCTGGTGTAGGTCTGAGAGAGACTTTCAGAGTCCTTTGCCCTGAAAGTATTGTACTCAAGTTTAAGGTCCATGACCCTATTTTCCTTGGTATCTGAGGGACCCTCAAAGCTATTTACCAAGTCATCCCAAGTTTGCTTGGCTGTAAAACAGTTGATGACTGATTCCATTATATCGTCAGGAAGACATGATATAAGGATGCTTTTCAGGCGATGGTCCTGATTGACCACCCTCCTCTCATCTATGGTCCATTGAGCTTCAGGCTTAATTAGCCCTGCAGCATTTTTTGGGACAAATGGGCCATCCTTGATACAAGCGATGTAGTAGGGTTCCATCCCAGTTAAATAGCAAATCATACGTTTTTTTCCATTTGCTAAATTTGCCAGCCTCAAGTCTGGGTGCAACAGCAGAATAGCTGCCACCCTTTTTATCGACTAACTGGGGTACATTGGTATCAGTCATTTTAGGATCTTGGTTTTAAAAAACTGGAGCTCTCTGGGTTTTTGAAAGGTTTTATAAACCAGAGGCTCTGATACCACTTGTTGTTCCCTTAGCACACCGAGTAATAACAATTAAGTTAAACTAAGTGAGCTTATGACTGAGATCAATGCAAAGAATATTTCTAACAGTTATAATACATGAAAATAAAAAAACACAATATTTTTCAACGTTTAAATTCTTATTAGAAATAATTCCAAGAATCTATTACCCAAGTGTTTTGCAGAACAAACACTTGGGATTGAATAGACAAGGGTTTATGGTGTCTCCTATCGAAACTCAAGTTTTGCTTGAGTGGTAACAATATACCCACTGAGCTATCTCAGTGAGTTGTAACCTCTTTGTAGGAGAGAAGTTACTTTGTAAAAGTTCTAAGCTTTCAATATACAAAGCACACATAACTTCTCTCCATCTGATCTATTTATACACAAGTAATCTAAGTATAAGTGATTAAAATACTACAAGTTGTTGAGGTAGCGTGTCTGACAATTACAAACAGTAATTGTTTTTTCCAAGAACCAATAGAAATGGGCTAATAAGACTTTGGGAGTTATTGGCTGACACTCCATGACTTTTAGCCGCAATAGGGAAGGTTGGTATCTGACAAGATAAGAGTGTTTGGTCTGACACTCTTATCTTCTCAGATCTTTCCCTTTTATTCCTGCCTATTCTTCAGGCATTGGTTCCTCAGTCTTTAATCACTTTAATGTTGTTGAGGAGACTGGGGTTCAGTGAGTTCTTGTCCAACACTCACTGAACCATCATCTTCTTCTTTGGCTTAATTCCTACTCAGGGAGTACCGCCTTCCTGAGAGTGAGTCCTTTATTGAACTCGCCTTAAGCATCCTGAAGATGACTCACTGAGAGGCTGTTCCCTCAGTGACTTGAATTGTTCTTGGTTTAGCAAACACTTGGCTTAATTTGTGTTCAAATCCTGTTTAAGATAATTGGGTGTTTTATGAACCCAACAATAAACCTATATAAAACTCCATCATTGCGGATGCTCTAACAAGTAACAAGTAGAATACAATTAAAGAAACTCAATACAAACTAACCAAGCATATTTACTAGGGAACTACATTAAGGTCGATAGGAGTGGTCGTGAATGTTGCATCGTGACCACCATTTCACGGGTGACCAACCAAAACAACAAACCATGGTCACGAGTGAGTATGTGCAAAAAATGTAGTCAAAGGTGACTCAGTCACCACTTGAAACCTGTGCAACCTTTTATGTTTAAATATTTTTTTATTTGGTTTGTGAGTGTGTGTGGGATATTTAGTGGGGTATATTTTTACAAAGTGGATATTTTAATGAAAGGTGAGGGGAAGGTGACCAAAACGGGTGAAAGTTGAGAAAGAGTGAGGGGAAGTGAGAGGAGAGAGAAAGCTGTGGTGACGGTGAGTAGCTCACCCACCACTCCTTTTAGCCTAAGAATGAAACCGGCAAAGAGATAAAAACTAAAGACTAAAACCAACCAAACAATCTATGCCAATGTAACCACTCGTAAAATTCCTCATTTAAACGACTTACTTTACAGAATCATTATCCTTTTTCCACGTATATTTTTATTTTATTTTATTTGATTGTATCTCCTATCTTATGTGACGTAACTCACATCCCTGATAAACGTGCTCCTACACAGACCTGCCTAACGAACCTAATGTTTAAACATATCTATATGAAAACATTACAATATACCATTTACCATTTTATGATAATTGCTTAACAAACGTGTAAACAAAACATTCATTATCTAAATAGAGTTTCTAGGAACATAACTAAACCCTAGAACATAAAAGTATAACTCATCTGAGCTAACGTACAAGTTACCAAAGCACCCGAAACCCTAATTCTATTTTAGTTCCCGGTAAAACCCTAATTTCATAAAACTGTGATTTTATGTATTAATTTCACAAACCCTAATTTATTTACACAATAATTTTTACAAAATAATAAATGTACAAGTTATTAAAGCTCGAGTACAAGTCCTTTATGCATGAAACCGTTTATTTATAAAATCTTTAATAAAACCTTATCTATATTTATTTTTAAAGCATAATTTACAAACCATTCATGCATAATTCTTAAAAATTTATTTTCCTAAACTCATTAAATATTTTTACAAGTCTTTAAACCTAAAGTACAAGTGCCTAATGCACGAGAACCAAAAATCTTATTTATTTACTTTTAAACTTAATAAAAGTTAATCAATAATTTTTATAAATTAATAAACTATTAAAACCATATTTTTCTCATATTCTAAATTATTGTACAACTCTATTAAGCCTATAATACAACTCTCATAAGCTCAACTCATTTTCCTTTTCATTTCTCTAAAAATTCGGTTTATGTAAAATGTAAACAATTTTAAATAATTTTCTAAATAACTAAATACTTGAACTAAACTAACCAACATCTCTAAACCCTAAAGTACAACTTCCTAAACCCTAAGTACTACCATTTTAAGCCCAACCGAACCCCCCTCCTAAAATATGATTCGAACACAACCATATCCCAACTAAACTTACCTTCACATACAACCTACATCAAATACATTGTACCTAGTCCAAAACACACTCCAACTCTCTCCTCTCTTCTCTTCAACAAGCCTATACACATGTCCACCTTCATATACAAGAACACCCCTCATTGGTAGTTAAACCCTTTGGCTATTATTCAGCCACATCACCTTCTTCCCCCTCCTCATCCAAGTGGCACTCTTCTCCATTTCTGTCAGGCCTTGCCTCCTCACCATGTCCCCTCATCACCTCCTACAAACCCTAATATCCTTTCTATAAATAAAAACACAACTATCACCTTATTCCCACATCCTTCGAACCATAACAAAAACAGACCCAATGTTAGGAATTCAGTAAATAAGATATTTCTTGTTGCTGCCGATAGTGTAAAGCTGGTTCCTGCCGATAGCTGTGGTTCCTGTTGAAGCTCATTGCTGCTGATAGTTCTATCTTGTTTCTGCTGATAGTAGTTGTTGCTGCGGGTATTGTTAGTTGTTATCCCGTATGTTTAGAATGTTTGTTAGATTTACTTTTAGAAGAGATCATGTTTATCTCTTCACACGTTTTCTTGTATGACGGGTTAGGGTTAGGGTTTCTTGTTAGTATAAAAGGAATACCCGTCTATGAGTTTTACATATCTTTTTACGTCTTAACAATCTTCAATAATAATATCTTTTAGTTCATTATACGATCCATAGAGGATCATAGTCTTAGTTCTTTTCTTTTCTTGTTTGTACTCAGAGATTCTCTTGTAGTGTGCTTGTGATTACATAGGCATCCTACCGATCCACTAAGGCTCAAAGATCTAGCAGGTGTGCTAGATTCAACAAGTGGTATCAGAGCCTCGTGAGGATCTCTGATCAAGAAGCAAAAGTTCTCAAAACAATCTCTTTAAACCCTTTCACAATGGGCGACGAAAACCCTGAATTCGCTACCATTAACAATGAAGAACCTGAACCCACAAAAGTTCAACAACAAATTGTTACGACCACTGTGTCCAACAGTAATGCTAAGTTCCCATATCTCAAGAAGGAAGAGTATGAAGTCTGGGCTATGAAGATGGAGTACTGGATCTCCAACAGTGATCACCATCTTTGGAATGTTATCCTCACTGGGAATACCAAGAAGAGAATTGGAAGAGATCGGAATGGGAGCATCATGATTCTCCCTCCTGCATCAGCTGAGGAGCAGCTGTCTGTGCAAAGGGAAACTAAAGCAAGAACTCTCTTGCTTCAGGCTCTCCCAGAGGATCACATGGGTGATTTTCATCACCTGGATGATGCTAGAGAAATCTGGCTTGCTGTAAAAGCTAGATTTGGTGGGAATGATGAGTCCAAAAAGATGAGGAAATCCATGCTTAAGCAGGAATTCTAGAGTTTAAGATCTCTGAGGATGAAGGAATTCACAAAGGGTATAATCGATTTCACAAGATCCTCAGCCAACTTAATCAGTTGCAGGCTCGACCAGACAATGAAGATTGCAACACAAAGTTTCTGAGGGCTTTACCTCCATCCCGGTCTCAAGTTTCCATAACCCTGAAAGCCAAAGGTGGATTGGATTACCTAAGTTTTAATGATCTGTACAACAAGCTCAAGACCCTAGAGATTGATATCAAAGGGGTTTCTACTTATTCATCTCATACCCCTACTCATACTACATTTGTTAGTGGTACCAGCACTGACAAGGTCTCTCATGGTGATAGTCCAAACCCCTCATCTTCGTCTGTTTCCTATTCTCCTGCAACACCAAGATCTCAATCAAGGACTGACAATGTTGTTGAGGAAATTCTTCATTCATTTGTTGCTGAAAGTACTCCACAACAGAAATTTATGTATGATGACTTTGATCAAATTGATCAATTTGATTTGGAGGAGATGGACATCAAGTGGCAGCTGGCTATGCTGTCATTAAAGGTTAACAGGTTTGAGCAGCAGTCAGGGAGGAAGCTCAATCTCAATGGAAGGGAAGGTGCAAGGTTTGACAGAAGGAAGGTGAAGTTCTTCAAATGTGGTCAGATAGGTCACTTTGCCAGAGAATGCCAAGACAAGAAAGTTGATGACAGAACAAGGTATTCGGCATTCAGAATGAAAGAATTGGAGCCAGAGGAAGCCAAAGCCCTAGTGTCTGTGGATTCAATGCTGGATTGGGAACAACATGAGGAGACTGGAGCTTCACGGATTTATGGGATGATAGCTGGATATGGAGCTGAGACACATGTGGCTGGAGAATTTGGAATGATGGGCCATCCATCTCAAGTACTTAAGTGTCCTTTTGATTGTGAAATTAAATATACTAAATTGCAAAAGGATGGTGAAATTAAATACACTGAGTTAAAAAGGGAGTTTGATGAGATTGAGCTTGAATATAATAAACTATTTGTTGAAATTCAAGCTTATAAAAAGGCTCTTAAAACAGTGGAAAAACAAAAGGCTTGGCATGAAGCAAATCAGCTTGCTTATGAAGAGAAAATAAGGGTTTTACAGAGAGATTTAGAAAACACCACTAATGAACTTAAATATTCTGAATCTCAATTTGCTAAGATTAAATTAGAAAATCAGGATTTAAAGGCTAAACTGGATAGTGAAGTGGCTAGGATAAATTCATGGCAACAATCAGAAAAATATCTTGTTAACTATGGTAATCAGTCTGGTTGGCGTAAGAAAGGGTTGGGATATGATGTTGGGGAATATAACCCTAGAATATTTGACCCTACCCCTAAAGAAGTTGATTATCAAATTCTTGTTAAGTTTGTTAAGGAAGGAGGGATGAATGCAGTTCCTCCACCTATAAGAGGTGTTTTCAAGCCTGTCCCTATCCACTCAGCCCTTGACCTTGACTTTGATGATTCACAAATGACTTATGGCAAAAAGGCAAAGAACTTGCCTGATCTTGATTGTGACTCTAATGAATTTGTCTCTTGTTCTTACAGTGACAAATCTGAAGAAATCAAGACTGATGACTATGCCACATGTGGATCAAGTGAGAAGTCGGCATCAATAAAATCAGAAGATCTGTCTTCAAAAGTGGATACTGATGAATCCCAAAGAGCTGAAGATGTTTCTTTTGATAATGTTAAAAACAATAATGTTCCTAGTTTTGGTTTTGTTTCAAACAGTTATGGTTGTGATTTTAATTTTGTTAAGGATAATTTTGATTCATGTGTTGGTTTGAATTCTTCTGATTTCAATGAGAAATATAATGTTAAGAAAAAGTCCCCTAGAAAGAAATCTTGCTTTGTGTGTCGTAGTTATGATCATCTTATTAAAGATTGTGACTATTATGAAAAACAGATGGGTAAATATGCTTGTCAAAATAGGTCTGTGTGGAACAATGTCAATGACATTCCCCCATATATTCCACAAGCAGCAAGAATAAACTCTTGTAGAGCTCCTGTTGCTGCTGGCAAGTCAATTCCAGCTGGTAAGCCTGTTTCTGTTGGCAAGCCAGTTCCTGCTGGTAAGCCGGTTGCTGCTGGAAAGTCCATTCCTGCTGGTTGGAGAAGCAATGCTGCTAGACCTTACTACAGACCTACTAGCACTTACTTTCAAAATGATATGTGGCCTGTTTATTTTGACACCTTACACATAGGTGGGGCAAGATGGGGAACTGCTGTTAAGTCCTCAGCAGGTTGTTCTTGGAGAAACAATAACAAATATATGAGAATGGGGTCCAAGAACAATGGTGGATCTCATCAATCTCCATGGTTTAATTTTTATTGATCCACAAGGCAGACCCATGTCAGTAATGACTTGGGCCTCCCATGTATCTAACATTGTTGTATGTATTTTTGTTCTGTAGGATATTCCTTTTAAGAGTAAAGATGTAGGTATTGTTGACAGTGGTTGTTCAAGGAGTATGACAGGAAATTTGGAAAGGTTGCATGACTTTGTACCCTTATATGGAGGTACTGTGACATTTGGAGGAGGTGATGGAAAGATTACAGGGAAAGGAACCATTAAGACTCCTAAACTGGACTTTGAGAATGTTCTCTATGTGAAGGAACTCAAGAACTTCAATTTGTTCTCTGTCTCACAAATATGTGACAAGAAGAATGGGGTTCTCTTCACTGAGACTGACTGTCTTGTGCTCTCCAAGGACTTCAAGATGCCTGATGAAAGTGAGATAGTACTCAAAGTTCCAAGGACTCACAACCTGTATTGTTTCAATCTGAATGATGTTAAGCCTGAGGGTAAACTTGCTTGTATGGTGGCAAAAGCTTCTATGGATGAAGCAAACAAATGGCACAGAAGAATGGCTCATGTGAACTTCAAGACTATCAACAAGCTGGCAAAGAATGGCTTAGTGCAAGGGCTCCCTTTCAAGACCTTCACAAATGAACACAACTGTGTTGCCTGCAATAAAGGAAAGCAACACAAGACTTCATACAAGGTTATTACTGCTGTGAGCACCATCTCTGAGCCTCTGCGGCTGCTTCATATGGATCTTTTTGGTCCAACTTCTATCAGAAGTAGAGACCATAAGTACTTTTTTCTAGTGATTACTGATGATTTTAGCAGGTTTTCTTGGACTTTCTTTTTAGGTACTAAAAATGAAACCTATTCTGTGATTAGGGACTTTATTACCTTAATTGAAAACCAGCTAAATAGAAAGGTTAAGGCTATAAGGTGTGATAATGGAACATAATTCAAAAATTCTAATCTAATTGAATTTTGTGGGAATAAGGGGATTAAAAGAGATTATAGTAATGCTAGAACCCCACAACAAAATGGGGTTGCAGAAAGGAAAAATAGGACCCTTATAGAAGCAGCTAGATCTATGCTAGCTGACTCTAAGTTGCCTACCATGTTTTGGACTGAAGCAGTAAGCACTGCTTGCTATGTACTGAATAGGGTATCTATTACTAATCCCCACAACAAAACTCCTTATGAGCTCTTGTCTGGAAAGGTTCCCAACATTAGTTACCTTAAGCCTTTTGGATGTCATGTAACTATCTTGAATACTAGTGATCACCTAGGTAAATTTGAAGAGAAGGCAGATGAGGGGTTCATTATAGGATATTCTGCTCATAGTAAGGCCTATAGGGTTTATAACTTGTCTGCTAAGAGGGTAGAAGAAACACTCAATTTAAGGTTTCTAGAGGACAAACCTAATTTACAGGGTGCAGGTCATGACTAGTATTTTGACCTGGATTATCTGACTGATTCATTAGGTTATTCTAGATATAAAGCTAATCAATCTGTAGGTACACATGTTTATCCATCTAACAATGCAGGTACCTCAGATGATGAGTCTGATTTAGAGTGTGATGAACAACCCATAGTTGTTCCTTCTTTTCCCTCTAATCACTTTTCAGGTACAGAACTCAAAGATACTTCTGATAAGGCTGAAGATGATTCAAGTTTTGCAGAAGACCTTGCTAGGCTTCAAAGACAAGAACATCATGCCAAGAGAGCTGCTGAAAAGTTTGGTTCTGAGTTTTCACAAGAAACAGTGGAGCTATTGAGAAATGCTGAAGCTGAAGTCAGAAGACAAATGGCTTCTTCTGGTGGTATTACTGTTCCTGCTGATGTCAATTCTGCTGGTAGTACATCTGTTACTGCTGATACATCTGCTGTTCCTGCCGATGTCACCACTCCTGCTGCTTCTTTGTCTACTCCATCTGTTGATTTATTGGGATTCAGTGAGCCTCCAACTAGATTTCCAAGTCCATCTGATCTTGGAAATTCACTCTCTTCAGCAGCTAAGCTGAATGATCCTCATCATCAATCAAGATCTGGAATTTTCACTCACTCTTCTTATGATGGTGAAGCAAATCCGTCTATTACTAATCAAGCCATAACCTATGAAGTAGACCCTGTTGTTACCAAGAGGATTAACACTCTACATCCTCAATCTTTGATTCTTGGTGATCTCAATTCCCCTGTTCAAACAAGAAGCAGGTTAAGTCAATCCAAGTTTGGAGAATCTGCTTTTCTCAGTTATATTCAGGAACAGTTAAGGAGCAATCACACTGACTATCTTCATTGCCTCTATGCTTGCTTTCTATCTCAAATTGAACCAAGTAGTGTAGCTCAAGTCCTTGATAATTCTGATTGGGTTGAGGCTATGCAAGAGGAAATGCAGCAGTTCAAGAATCAGAAAGTATGGGTATTAGTACCATTGCCTGAAGGAAAACATGCAACTGGAACTAAATGGATTCTCAAGAATAAACGGGATGCTAGGGGAATTGTGGTTCGAAATAAAGCTAGATTGGTAGCTCAAGAAAATAGACAAGAAGAGGGTATCGACTATGATGAGGTGTTTGCACCAGTAGCAAGAGTTGAAGCTGTTCGATTGTTTTTGGCTTTTGCTTCATTTATGGGGTTTGTGGTTTATCAGATGGATGTGAAGAGTGCATTTCTGTATGGAAGTATTGAAGAGGAAGTGTATGTTACTCAACCACAGGGATTTGTGGATCCACAACATACTGATTTGGTTTATAAAGTGGTGAAAGCACTCTATGGACTTCATCAAGCACCAAGAGCATGGTATGCCAGGTTGTCTGCCTTTCTACTTAAACATGGTTACAGAAGAGGCACAATAGATAAAACACTCTTCATAAGGAAGAATTTTAAAGATATCATCTTGGTACAAGTGTATGCAGATGATATTATTTTTGGTTCCACTAATGAAGCTTGGTGTAAGGATTTTGAGGAATTAATGAAAAGTGAATTTGAAATGAGTGCTATGGGGCAGATGACATTCTTCTTGGGCTTACAGGTTCAACAGAGACCAGATGGTATCTTCATAAACCAGGAAAAGTATGTTCATGACATACTTAAGAAGTTTGACTTGGAAAGTGTGAGGACTGCAACAACACCTTATGAAGCTTCAAAGCCTAAATCCAATATTGAACCTGATGATGCTGTAAATGTTCACTTATACAGGTCTATGATAGGTTCTTTGATGTATTTGACAGCTTCAAGGCCTGATATCATGTTTGCAGTCTGTGCTTGTGCTCGACATCAGGTTACACCTTTGACTTCCCATTTAAATGCTGTCAAGAAAATCTTCAAGTATTTAAAAGGACAGCCTAAGCTGGGACTTTGGTACCCAAAGGATTCTTCTTTTGTGCTGGAAGCTTATAGTGACAGTGACTATGCTGGGGCTAACTTTGATAGAAAATCTACTACTTGGGGTTGCCAGTTTTTGGGAAGAAGGTTGGTTTCTTGGCAATGCAAGAAGCAGACTATTGTGGCTACATCTTCTACTGAGGCAGAGTATGTTGCTGCTGCTAGTTGCTGTGGACAGGTCCTTTGGCTGCAAAATCAATTGTTAAACTATGGGTTCAACTTCATGAACACTAAAATTTTCATTGACAACCAAAGTACCATCTGTATTGTTAAAAATCCAGTGTTTCATCAAAGGACAAAGCACATAGAGATTAGGCATCATTTCATAAGGGATGCTTATGAGAAGCATTTCATTCAGGTGCTTAAGATACACTCTGATGAGAATGTGGCTGATCTGTTGACTAAAGCATTTGATGGTCCAAGATTCAACTATCTGGTGGTTCATATTGGAATGCTCAATCCTTAGGTGCTGAGATTAAGGGGAGGTTTAAGCCTAAGAGAAGGCTTGTTGTTGTTGTATATCTTTCTTTCTTTCTTCTCTTTTCTTATTTTCTTTCTTCTTTTTTTTTGGTTTGTTTCTTATTTTCTTTTAGTTCATTCCAAAAAAAAAAAAAAAAAAAAAAAAAAAAATTCTTGTATATTTGTGAGCTAATAAGTTGGTTTTGAGCAACACATTGCAGGTACAGTGTTGGTGTTTACACTTACACAACAAATGGTATTTAACTCACCATGTCTCACAGACAAGAAAGAGTTGACTCACCATGAGGGTACGGCTCTGGTGTGATAATCAAATCCGTTGATAGCTGTAATAGCTTGCTCAAAGCTATAGGGTACTTCAACTCACCCATGGTTCATTCCTGAGAGTTGAATGGTTCTCAATTCACCATGGATGTAACCCTTTATGGGATCCAAAGAATTGGCTAGTCCACAAAAGTATGGTTTGTGGTAAAGACAATTGGTATCCATATTTGGTATTCAATTCACCAAGGTTTAGTTGAAACCAAGAATTGGCTAGTCCTGAGCAAACGGCTACAGGTAAAGACAAGTCAAATCCGTTTATAGTTGCTGGTTTACTAAAAAATCAGATGGTTATCAATGTACCATGGTCTTACACACCAAAACATTGGCTACTCCAGTAGTGATGGCTATTGGTAAAGAGACATCAAATCCATTAATTTTCAATGATTCACCTCTCACAGGAGTTTACACACCTGGATGTGATGAGCATAGTCTAAAACTTAAGTGATTTGATATACATATTGTCATAGTAGCAGTCAAGATCCAGAATGACATGGTGACCAGCTTAAATATTCTTTTGAAGATCATTTCCTATTGCTGCTGAATTATCGAAGTTGCTGCTGAAAGTTTCAAATGTTGCTGCTGATCACTTTCTAATGCTGCTGCTGGTCTAATCCTCTGCCTATGGACTTCAAAGATCTATCAGGGAATCTTGTAAGTTAACCTAGTCAACTTCAAGATTAGGGGAGGATTGTTAGGAATTCAGGAAATAAGATATTTCTTGTTGCTGTCGATAGTTTAAAGCTGGTTCCTTTCGATAGCTGTGGTTCCTGCTGAAGCTCATTGCTGCTGATAGTTCTATCTTGTTTCTGCTGATAGTAGTTGTTGCTGCGGGTATTGTTAGTTGTTATCCCGTATGTTTAGAATGTTTGTTAGATTTATTTTTAGAAGAGATCATGTTTATCTCTTCACACATTTTCTTGTATGACGGGTTAGGGTTAGGGTTTCTTGTTAGTATAAAAGGAATACCCGTCTATGAGTTTTACATATCTTTTTACGACTTAACAATCTTCAATAATAATATCTTTTAGTTCATTATACGATCCATAGAGGATCATAGTCTTAGTTCTTTTCTTTTCTTGTTTGTACTCAGAGATTCTCTTGTAGTGTGCTTGTGATTACATAGGCATCCTACCGATCCACTAAGGCTCAAAGATCTAGCAGGTGTGCTAGATTCAACACCCAACTCCATTTCTATCCTGACCACAGTCCCAAAATACTCTCTACACAACCCTAATAAGCATAGAGGAGTAAAAGAATTAATCGTGTTCCAGAAACAAAACCAATTCAAGTCATAAACCCTAGTCGATCACAAAACTCTAAGTAAGTCTTCCACTTTATTTTTATTTCAGTTTATTTATCTTAGATACATCTAAAAACATTAATACATGATTGTTAATAACACAAAAGATCATAAAACTTAAGTTTTCTTTCTTTGTTTCTTTGTCTGTTCGAACACAGTAGAACAAACACACCTAATATGTTCGAATATTTGTAACAACCAATCAAAGATGTATAAAACGTGTTAAAATATACCAATTATTAACCTAACATACATAAAAAGTTAATTACAAAACCCTAAAAACCAAAAACCCTTATCGGGTTATGTTTCTGTGGTTTTGTCGAGTAAGAAACCACCCCAGAGACCCAGCTTTTGAGCTATAAACCGACACCCAAACGATCCCCATAAAATCTGATTTTTGGTATGTTTAAAGATCACCTGACCAGCTTAATTTAGGAAGAAGAATCATGGAAAATTATTAAGTTTTCACCAAGTTATCGGGTTCTAAAAATTTCCATATATCACTAAAAGTAGAAGTTGATATTTCCAGTTACTTAATTTCAATATTAGTCGACCAACCCACTAACTTCAGACCAAGTTTTCAAACCCTATAAGATTACTAAAAATTCTATATTTTCGACACATTAGAGTTCATGTAGCAAACTTATTTTAGAAAGAAAAATCTTGAAAAATGATCGGGTGGTTTCAAAGTTATAGAGTCTCAAAAATCATCCATCGCTAGGCTATAAATCACATTTCCAGATCTTTATTAAAATCTTGTCTCCTTTTCATTTCACTCACTTGACTTTTGAAATATTTTTCGACCCTCAAATGACTTTCATAAATTACGAAATTTGACATGTTTAAAGATGACCTGGCTAGCTATATTTAGGAACAGAGAGCTCGTAAAATGATTCATTATTCACAAAGTTATTCGACCACAAAACTCTTTCAAAGTCACTTATTTCATGCGTATTAAATTTTAGTTAAATAGAGTTTTTATGGGCTAATTTTGTAAATAATTTATATTAAGAACCATTTTTGACAATATCAAATAAAAAGAGTAGAAAAAGTCATTTTTGAAACAAGAGGGTAAAAACTGTCATATCCAAAAGTTCAGGGTATAAACTGTCATCTGACCAAACCTTAGGGATTAAAGTGTAATTTTTCCTAATTATTATTTTCATCATTTTATTCCCGATCTAATAGAAAATACTAACGTAATACGTTTATTTAAATGACGAACCAACGAAAGAACGAACAAGAGAAATATCAAACGAACGAACAGAAACACAAGAACGAATAATAAGATAAAATCTTATTTTGAAGAGACTTCATGTTGTCTCATTCCAAATACTTAATCAACAACCAAACAACGAAACGAATCGAACAAAAGAACTATAATCATCTGAAAATGATTACTGAAATTTGGCATAACAACCCAGGTTTCTTGTCCGGAGACGTTTATCAACTTTCTTTCATTTTGCTTTCCATTCAGATTGCTAAGGTGAGTTCATAGTCTCACTTTTTATAAACGTTTTTCTAAATTTGTGGGGAGATACATGCTACCAAACCGAACATAAGTATTTTCTGTATGCTTTCCCGATTAATATTGCATAAGACACCTTATTTGTGCTAGCCGGATGGATAGTCTTTGTACTAGCCGGATTGATAGCCAAATACACCCCATTTGTGTTAGCCGGATGGATAGACTTTGTGCTAGCCGGATTGATAACCAAATACACCCCATTTGTGTTAGCCGGATGGATAGACTTTGTGCTAGCCAGATTGATAACCAAATGCACCTTATTTGTGTTAGCCGGATGGATAGACTTTGTGCTAGCCGGATTGATATCCAAATACACCCTTACTTATATCATTTTATGATATCACCCACACACACCGTTAACGTTTGAGTTCATGAGACTTAGAGCAATATATATATTTCCCATTTACTTTCTATTTAGCTTATGTTCAAACTGATTTAACTTTAAACACTATGGATTCACTCAACCTTTGTGTTGACTTTTTAGCATGTTTATCTCAGGTAATTGAAAGCATGGCTTGGCATGGAATGGCTATGGACTGTCCATTTTTGTTATCATTCAACAAATAACATATTTTATTAATGTATTTTGGAACCTCCTGTTGGGACCTGAATATTGTAACTCTGATATAAATAAATGAATGATAACAATTTTATCTAAAACGTCTCTTTTTGAGTCATTTTCTATTATCATGACTGTGAACTGTGGAGTAACACCCCAACTTATATCTCCGCTGCGAATATCGAAAACGGGGGTGTTACAGCCAAACACCTACACTGCACATGAAACCTGACTAGAAATATGACAATAAACTTGAAATTCATACTAGACACTTACTATATGAGATGAATGTAGTATTGTTTAAAAATTCTGATAAATAGTTGAATATCATATCATGGCTAAAAAATTGACAATGTCATGCTCACAATACATTTGACAACCAAATGATTAGCATTTATTATTACTCCATTAGTTTCTCTCACCTGGATCCATCAACATTCACTGACAGGGTGGGTAACCAAACCTTGACATTAAACAATGTGCATGAAATAATAGATAAGGAAATTGAAATTATCAAAATAAGACAAGCATGGTGGGGAGCTATAGATTTGTAAACAAGGGGCAATTTATCTTGACACCCTTTATAGGAGGTGTATGCAATTATTGTATGTAGCGGTTGGTTATACTGTATATTTTCACGAGTTGTACATTTGACTAATAGAAGGTGTTAGGATAACACATCCTTTATAACAAACCTCACTCTACAATAAGCTAGCATATCTAATAGGGGTGATGTTATCCTAACACCCCCTGTAGGGGGTGTTTCAATGATTGGATGCTGCCGCCACTTGTACTGTCTGCTTTACGGATTTTATAATTTGATCAAAATAAAAAGGTCTCACACCATAAGGGGTGTTACCATAGTAGCACCCATCTAATAGATTAAGTTGAATGAACATTTACCTTATTCACATCTTCTATTTTCATCAAACACTTTTCAACACATTCAGTAGATCTAATAAGACACGTATTAAACAAGGCCCATGTTGACCGGACCCTCCTTATTTTTTTTTATCCGGACCCTCTCATTTTTTTTATTTTTTATTTTATTATTATTTTTTTTTTTTTGATTTTTTGATTTTATTTTTTATTATTTTGTTTATATCAAAAAGCTATAAACCTGAAAGTGCGGAACAGAAATACGAAACAGAAACTGACAAAAACTATAAAACTGTCAGAAATACGGAACATAAACTGAAAAAAAATTATTTATACTGCACTGTAAATAGTGGGGGACAAGGGGGACAAAAGTACAAACCCTCCCTAGTAGGGAGGGTTCGGTTAGTACAACCCGATAAAACAAATGGGGGTCACACTAACCGGACCCTCCCTACCATGTGGGATTCGCCTACTTTAATCAAAATGTACAAGTTTTAAAGCAAACAGTACAGCGGCAGCAGCTTGGTCAAGTAAACACACCCTCCCTCAGTATATCTCCACCCAACAAATGGCCAATATCTAAGTAATGCACAGAAAATAATGAGTTAGGATTAGTTTAGTAGTCAGAGAGGCCAATAGTGGAATAGATTCCTACTGCAAATTGCATCGGTTTCAAAGATCAATAAAATATTAGAGATGATGTATGAGACAAAACATTGACAGGAATCTTGATGAAATTTTGCAGTTCCACAAACGCACCACTGTGACACCTAAATTATGCTTCTTTGCTAACCTTATTTTTAGTCAGTAAATAGTATTCAAATGTTTAGGCAGATTTAGTATCAGTTTTCTATATTCACAGTTACTCATATTCATTTATTTGCACACTCCCATAAGTAATTGGGACAATCTAATTAATTATGTTTGGACATTTCTACCCTTACAGTAACCCTTACATTTTCATCCCTGTGAGAGGGTATAAATGTCTAAACATAATTAATTAAAGTGTTTCAATCATTTATGGGGTGTGCAAATAACCTCCGTTATTATTATAGAAAATGCTAGTATGTGATTGACAAACAAATTGTTTTAATGTAAATGTCCCAAAACGTACAAAACACAAACTATTATATGAAATGACAAATTCGGTTAATAATGGTCAATCTTAAATACTCAGATATGAAAAAACATTTTAAGTCCGTAAAACTAATGGTTTAACTATTTAACACGATGAATAGGAATGTTCATAAATTCTTTTATTAACATGAACGCTATGAGGTTATCCGTAAATATTCTTCTACACTCACTTTTGTGTTGCCTTTTTCCTATTTGCTTACTTTATTGTGTACGTATGGTTCACTTTACCTTTGTAAAAAACACATTATTTATCTTAGACGTATGTGTTTTCGGTATGGGTCTTAGAAGAAACACTTTTATGTTTACTGTATTGAATTTTCCAAGTTGTTTCAGAATCTTTTGACTTTTGTCATTTTGTAAAGAAACTTGTTAAATTCTTATGCATTTTCTTAAAATTATATAGTGATAATACAATTTGGAACAAAATCCAAACATATATAATAGAAGGTTTTGAAAATTATGATTGGCTTGATGACTTCATATATTACGCGGAAAGAAGGGATGATATGATATATCAATGCGGAAAAAGTAAAAATAATATATACATTGAATGTATATATAATTTGAAAATAACTTTTATTTGCCTTTCTAAAATACTTTACAAATGTTTTATTTCATATATACTCATTAACTATTAAACTTTTAATTCTATCTATATTCAAAATATAATAACAATTGAAATAAACATGCATGGAACACATACTAATTCATATTTTAATATGAAAAGTTATATTCATTATATTTGTCTTCTCGTCACAATTAATACGAATATAGATATATAAATTTTTAATACTTAAAACTTTTATATGATGATTACTTATATTTCATGTAACCAAAAATTGGCCATACAGAAAACTTGTATGAAATACTGTACTCCATAAGAGAAGATAACAATACGGTAATACCAGTATACCACCAATACGAAATGTTTCAGACTTGGAAGGGCCACACACAAAACTAACTGGGAAAATATGTTCAGGCCTAATTTCATACTATGGGCTTAACCTATGGGCCAGTCTTTTCTTAAATCAGGCGTGCGTACCGTTATTTGGGCCAATACAACCAACCCATTGTTAGTCTGATTGTTTTTTTATTAAATCAGTTTTGTACTTGAAAATGAACTGTACGAGGTGTGAAGCCCCTCGCTTCGCTGCGGGATGTTTGAATACAAAATTATTGATTTTCGTTGCGAGCCGCCGCTAAGCGTAAGGGCCTAGCTCTGTAACAGATCGATAACCCCAATGACCATTTTTTGTAAATTTTTTGTTAGTTTTGTCACGGAAAATGTCCTTATGTTAGCGTTTCGTTGCAAAGTTAGCCATGAAGGACTGACTTTGCAACGGACCTGTTACATGAAAGACCAAAAAAGATTTTATAAGAAAAAAAAAAATGTAACATAACGGTCGTTAGTTAACGACCGTTAGTAGATAACGGCTGTTAACTAACGGCCGTTAGTACTGTAGCTAGCACTGTTCGTTAGCCCAATTCCCAATTTCTATTGGGTGTGGCAGAAGCAAATCTGCCCCTAGCCATCATGGTATTTATACTTTATAGTAATATCACATGATTAGACATTTAGGCTTTTGATAGAGAACTGAGAATGTGTACCATAAAACTGGTCCTTACAAGATAAATTTAGAATTACTCAATTATCAATGACTTTATCCATTCTGTTGTAGAGGATTAACACATCAATACTAACTAGGCAAACAAAGGTTCAGACAACCCGAAATCGGTCCTTAACAACACAAAATCTTAGCTCTTCAACAAACAAAGTGTCTAGCCAAAATAAGTACTAAAAAAGAGTCTTCAGATGATTTTCGGATATTGTGGTTAGTCTCTCACATAAACAATAATGGGTATACTGTAACATCCCCAACTCGGAATATGACAGCGGAACATAGTTTGGGGTATTACTTTCGGGTAAGACAGTCACAATCATAGAAAACGACCTCATAACAAGCCGTTTTAATAAAAATATATCATTCAAATTATAAATAAACATTGGAGTTCAGAAGATTCTCAAACATCATACGCAGTGGAATAAAAGACACAATTCAAAAGGGTTTTTCGAATGATAAAAAGTAGTAGAAAGATAGTAAAAAAGTAGATAGATAGTAAAAGCAGAAAGTCATCGATAATCTTCATGCCAATCCCAGTGTAGTATGCATCAATTACCTGAGATAAAACATGCTAAAAAGTTAACACAAAGGTTGAGTGAAATTCATAGGTTTATAGTAAATAGTTGAACACAAGATTTTCAAGTCTGAAAGATATAAGTAACAAATACATATATCAGGTAAGCGTCAAACAGTTGCTAAGCTCATGACACACAAAACGTTAACCGGCACCAAATAACATTGGCGTAAGTCGACAGTAACCGCGGAATTTATAATACAATAGTTGCCCTCAAGAAGGTACTTTGCCAGATACCTTGATAATTAAAATATAGTACAACACATGCGACCGGACCTAGTCAACATGGCGGGATGGTCAAATCCTATAGGCCTATATCCCTATATTCGCGCTCACTCGCAAGTGATTAATGGTTCATGATCGAGGGACTTGCTTTCGGCAAGGTCGGTACTTAGCAATATCATCTTAGTCAGGAAAAAGCATACATTTAAACAATTGTGTTCATGAAAAGTAAGTAGCATGTATCTCCCCCATGGGTTTATAAACAATTTAAAAGTAAAGTAGGGCTATGAATCACACCTTAGTACTGGAGAAACAAGATATCACAAATGATCAGATGGAATAGCACAACAAGTAAACCTCAGCACAACCTAATAAGTAAATGGCATGTTTCAGAAACAATCCTCAAAGTGGTTTATAAAGCAATACTCGTATTAGAAATGAAAATGTTTAGTTTCAATGGCGTTGAAAAGGAATAAACATTTATGACTCGTGTGGATAATAAGGAAAGTCAAAATAATAATAGTCGGCAAACACAAACGAATACGTAGAAGAGATCGAGAAAAGAAGAAGAGATAAAAAATAAGAAAGAGAGAATAAAACAAGAAAACGAGAAAGAAAACATCAATAGGTTGTTTCGGTGTTTTACCCATATCCCAAAATAGTTGGTAAAATGTTGGAAGCAAACGTATAAGTTCAAAAGGTTTTATGACGTTTATAAATTGTAAATGATTTAGTTGTAAAAGGTTTTCATAGAAATTTGGGCATGACCCGTCCGTTTATAAAACATTTCCAAGTCGTTACGACTCTTGAATATTACAAGTTTTATTGTCACATTTTACAAGTTACATATATATTAGACATTATCATTCGCGTGTATATTAGTCATTAAGTTTATTGACCATTTTGTGTATGTTCGGGTCCAAATATGTTAAGCTCTTATGAGTCTAACATACTCTTCCGTCTCAAGTACCAAAACCGTCCATAAGTCCATCGGCTAATATCGTAAATCCAATAACGTCCAATCCAATAATCACATCCATAGCATAGGTTGTTGCAATATCCATATCCAAATCCATATCATAACCCAAGTATACCCGAATAGGTTCCGAAACACCAATTGACAAACAAATAAGATAAGTTAGTAAACGGCAAATGAAAATGAAATACTAGATAAAACAATAAAAGAACACTACAGGGTCCAAGTGTATTGGGCTTCGGCCCAATACTTACTCACACAACTAATGGGCTCACTTTGGGCTTATGGGCCCAAAGTTACCAAGACTAGACCTCTATTGGGCTTACTTAGCCCTTTTGGCCCAAACACAAATCCAAAACCAAAACTTGTTCAAAAATGCTAACTCGAGGTTTTCTAACCTCGAGTACGACATGGCCGAGACTCCCGTGAGTCTCGACTTAACCTTTTCGACACCAAGACCATATGTGGTCTCGGCTAACCAAAACTCACAAGCTCGTGACTCCCTTGAGTCATGGCTCAACATTACTCAACATCCAATTCCAAGTCCACACACGGCTACAACTAAACTCAAACCAAATCCAAACTCCGACACAAACAATCAAACAAAACCCTTGCTGTGACTCCCTTAAGTCACGGCTCGACTCTACTCGAGCCTTTGAGCTCTCGGCTTAACCACAAAACAAATCCAACACTCTTTTCGTGACTCCCTTGAGTCACGGTTCGAGCCTACTCCAGCCCTATGGCTCTTGGCAAACATAAACCCAACCAAATCCTATCCTAACTAACCAAATCCAAAACTACACTACGCCGTGACTCACTTGAGTCACGGCTCGACGTTACACGAGCCGTAGCTCTCGGCCGAACACGACACCAAACCGAATCCAAACCAAATCCACAATCAAGCTACAAAACAAATGAATAAGCTTAGAAAAGTTAATAAAACATTGAAATAAGCAAGAAAACGCCCCGAGTCAACTCAACTCGTAAGTTGACTCGGTGAGTCACACAACTCGGACCAAGTCTGAACGAGTCACGAGTCAAAATAAATAGATCCACACGGTTTTATTTAAATACAATCAAGTTTTAATAAGTTTTGTTAATAAAAACCGTTTTATAAAAGTTTTAGGGTTAGGGTTTTGATTTTAATAAAAATGAAAAGGAAATAAGTAGTGTGGGTTTTACCGAATGGAAGAGAAAGAGGTGGAGGTACGGCGTGTGGTGGTGGCGGCGGTGGTGCTCGAACACGAACTGTAGGACCTTAGATCTAATAACTTTATCACACAATATAAGCACGTATGTATCGTATGGTGACTTGAGAGAAGTATATATGTGTCGATCTTTGAGAGAGAAAGTAGTGAGATGAAGAGATAATTTCTTATTAATAAAACACACACAATACACACTCAAGCACACACCTCAAATGACTCATTTGAGGTGTATATGTAGTTCCATACATACGAACCCTATGGGCTTTCCATGGGCTTGGTTTGGACTAGGATTGGACTTGGATTACATTGACTATTAAGGACTAGCTTAACATAAATATTAACCTATTAGCTTAGTCCAATCCTCGAGCCCTTTGACTATTCTATTCCATATTCTAAAACATGTTTACAAAGTTCCTAAGATAAGAATGGTCATCACTTCTTTAATGCTAACACGAACCAAACAAACTCCGTTGGTCTTCAAACTCTCTAGAAACGATGCCAAGGTTGAGATCTACGCGTGGGGTGAATTTCGGTGTGGCCGGAATTTTGGCCGGAAGTCGGTGACGGCGCTGGATTAGGGTTCCGGTGAGAGGTGGTGGTGTGTGTGTATGTTATAATGAGGAAGAGAGAGAAAGTTGGGGCTTTTATATGAAGGGAAGGGCCAAAGGTGGACAAAAGAAAGTGAATGGGCACGGTGAAAGGTTTGGGCGGAGGGGATGAAAGGGACAAGTAGTGAAACTTTTGTGATAATTACCGTGGGACCCATTTAACGTATCAAACGACCATAAAAATTTACGGGACATGCGCCATTGTTTCCGAAATAATTTTTATAATAAAAATGAGTATAAGTATGCATAACTTTCTCAAAGTTAATTTATTTGGAAAATTGATTCGTTTTGTGCTTTCTAGGTTGTGTCGACATAATAAAGGGATAACGATCATGTTTATCAAGATATCTACTGTTTCTCAACTTCAAATAAGTTCAGGAAAAAGTTTAAATACTAAGGTGATGCAAAAATAAATATTTGGCTAGTGAAAAAGGGTTTGGGAAATTACCGGGTGTTACAACACCTACATCATATTTGGAAATCTGTCCCGGATTTCAGTTAGCGTTATCAGTCGTGGTTGTGAAAAGGTGAGGGTACTTGCACTTGAACTGGTCTTCGCGCTCCCCGGTGAACTCGGGTCCTCTCTTGGAATTCCAACGGACCTTCACAATGGGAATACGACTCTGCTTCAACTGCTTGACTTCACGGTCCATAATTTTGACTGGTTCCTCAATAAAGTTCAACTGCTCATCAATCTGGATTTCGTCGAGTGGGATTACGGCTGACTCATCGGATAAGCACTTCTTTAGATTGGACACGTGAAACGTAGGGTGTACTCTACTAAGCTCGGGAGGTAGTTCCAGTCTGTAGGCTATAGGACCAACTGTTGGGAATTACAGATTTGATGATTACAAAACCACGAGCAAGGAATGAAGAAAGAAGAAACAATAAGGACCTAATATATAATAGTTAGCTTTATTAGTAAGCTAGGATTAGGGTTTCTTGTAACCTCCCTCTATTATATAAAGAGGGTAGGCGTCTAGGTTAAAAGACATCTCTTAATCCATTCAAATAGATCGTCTTTCATATGAGAGTCGATTGAAACGCATTGAGCGTGTAGTAGTTTGTAGTAGGTTTAATTTTATGTTCAATAAAAACAACCTTGTTAGTGATGTTGATTGTGTTGTTCTTATTCCGCTGCGTATGCAATCAATGTTACTATGATCCTAGATGGGCTAGATCTTGGTTTCTACACTTGGTATCAGAGCGGGTTGCTCTGGATATCTAGGGATTTACAAGGTTTTTCTATCAATAAAGGAGGAGATTCGATGCAGTTTTGAAGCAAGATGAGCAGATACGAAAGAGTCAGTAGCAGTTTTTGGAGCAGATCTGGTTAATTGGTTGGTCAACGTGAGGTAATATTATTTTGGTATTGAATCTGTTATTAATTGTGAAGATATCTCGTACTACAATTAAGTAATAGATTGATCTGATTGGCTGAGATAAAATTATACCTCGTACTCATTAATGAAATCGGTCGTTGATCAATAAATGGGAAAATTGGTGGTGACGTTTCGTACAGTATGGGATGAATTTAATTGATTTGTTTAATCGAATTAATGGGGCTTATAATTTTACATCTCGTATTGTTTGGTTATTGATGTGTGGCTATGGTTGTCGTTGGTCAGTTTGTGGGGCAGATCTCATTGCATCAATTTGACGCCTTATTGTGATTTAATGAATTGATCCATTATTTAATTAATTGGTCGGTGTGTTCAATTTGTGGGACTGATTTGAGTCAGTCAGTGGTATTGTCGTCTTCTATACATTGTTGCTGCTGATTATTTAATTCAAAATTAATTAATTGGGTTAAGGGTCAATGGTGTTTGTCGATTTGTGGGGCGAGAAATAAATTGATGGTGGGACTGATCTGCTGATGTCAGTATTTGTCATATGGGTCAATAATTTATTTGTGTGGGATTCGATCTGATTGGCTAATACAAATCAACCTCGTACACTTTTGATTATTTTATTCGAATTGGTGAATTGCTATCACATGGATTTGGATTATTATAATGCAAGGGTTTGTTACTTACTGTGGTATTTGATTGCTGCAAAGTTTTTCATTGTGGGACTGCCCTTTATGATGGGTTGGTGGATATTATTTGTACTGTGGTTATCATAGATCAGTAAGAGGGGTTGATTGATGTTGATAGATCAGTATTTTATCATTGTTGCGTACTGGTTAATGGAAGTAGTGATTTATTCTGGTACTGTGGTGATGTCTGCTCTTGGTTTTTCGATTACTGCTGCTATCACTTTGATACTGCTGCTACGTTTCTGCTGGTAGTGCTTCGGTTTCTGCTGGCTGTTTCTGCTGGTCGGTTACTGCTGATAATTTTGTTTCTGCTGTCGGATTCTGCTGCTCGTAAAAAAAAAATTATTATTATTATTTGGTTTCTGCTGATCGATTCCTGCTGGTGATTTCTGCTGCTTGTGATGGTGGATTCCGTTTCTGCTGGTTTCGATTTATATATTATATATAGTAGGTCCTCAGACGCCCTTGGATTTTGGACGATGTGATACTTATGGCTTGACTACTTTTTGGTTTGGTGTTTACAAGGTGTTTAGTACATAACAGGATAATGGTGTGGAAGGTCCGGGACCACACACACATTATTTTATTGGTTTGATCTGGGATCAACGAGGCGGTTATGGATGATGAACGTCTGGGACGACAATCCATAACTGAGGTGTAATAAACATATTTTGTTCGCACTAAATCAGATAAGGTGTAAAGACATTTGTTGCATGGTTCGTTTTGGAGATTCAGTTCATGGGATAATTCTTAATTGGAACAGTTACACGCGCTTTACAAATATTTTGGGGGGCATATGATACCATACAGGTCATGATATGATTATTAAAAAGGAAAAATAATCATAAGCATTGAGTGGTTTCTGGTTGATCCGTCTGCGCTCACTGAGACTATCGGCCATTGCATGTGATCGCCATGCATATATTGACTACAAGAATTATCCAAAGACATTTTGTTACATGATGTCTTTTCGTACTGAAGGAAGAAATGATCTATGCTACTGAGTCCAAGATTCATGAGATGGTTAGTATATTTTTAAGGGGAAGCTTTTGATCATATACTTATCATCTACATGCATCACTTAAGGGGAAGCGTTTATGAGTTGCACAAGACCCCTATTTGGATGATTACAAAAAGGGGAAGATGATTTATGATGTGCAGCTTATTATTTGTGATGACATGTTTTAGTATTGTTTCTTCATGCAGATTGTTTTGTAATATCAAATAGGGGAAGATTGTTGGGAATTACAGATTTGATGATTACAAAACCACGAGCAAGGAATGAAGAAAGAAGAAACAATAAGGACCTAATATATAATAGTTAGCTTTATTAGTAAGCTAGGATTAGGGTTTCTTGTAACCTCCCTCTATTATATAAAGAGGGTAGGCGTCTAGGTTAAAAGACATCTCTTAATCCATTCAAATAGATCGTCTTTCATATGAGAGTCGATTGAAACGCATTGAGCGTGTAGTAGTTTGTAGTAGGTTTAATTTTATGTTCAATAAAAACAACCTTGTTAGTGATGTTGATTGTGTTGTTCTTATTCCGCTGCGTAAGCAATCAATGTTACTATGATCCTAGATGGGCTAGATCTTGGTTTCTACACCAACCCTGTTCAAAATCTTGAACGGTCCAATGTACCTAGGGTTCATCTTACCTCGCTTACCAAACCGTATCACACCTTTCCATGACGAGACTTTCAACATAACTTTATCTCCAACTTGAAACTCCAGTGGTTTACGCCTCACATCTGCGTAACTCTTCTGTCGGTCTCTTGCAGCTTGCAATCGGTTCTTAATTTGCACGATATTCTCGGTTGTCTCACGAACAATATCCGGCCCAATAAGCTGAGTTTCTCCTACTTCAGCCCAACAAATAGGTAATCGGCACTTTCGACCATACAGTGCTTCAAACGGTGCAGCCTTAATGCTTGTATGATAGCTTTTGTTGTACGAAAACTCGATCAAAGGCAAATGGGTATCCCACTCATTTCCAAAATCAATCACACATGCTCGAAGCATATCTTCTAGGGTCTGTATCGTTCTTTCACTTTGGCCATCGGTTTGCGGGTGGTCTGCGGTACTCATGTCGAGGTTTGTGCCAAAGGCATCCTGAAGTAATTGCCAAAAATTAAAAGTGAATCTGCTGTCTCGGTCAGTGATGATAGATATTGGCACTCCATGTCTCGATACTAATTCCTTCACATAAATTCTAGTCAGCTTGTCCATACTGTAGTTCTCTTTGATGGGTAGAAAATGTGCAGATTTAGTTAGTCAATCGACTATTAACCAAATAGCGTCGAAACCGGTTGAAGTCCTTGGAAGTTTGGTGATGAAGTCTATAGCAATTCGTTCCCATTTCCATACGGGAATCTCAGGTTGTTGTAGAAGACCAGATGGTTTCTGATGTTCGGCTTTAACTTTAGAGCACGTAAGACACTTGCGGACATAGTTGGCAATGTCAGCCTTCATATTCGGCCACCAATATAACTCCTTGAGGTCGTGATACATCTTGTCAGATCCTGGGTGTACAGAGTACTTTGACTTATGAGACTCAAGCATAATTAAGTCTCGCAGTCCTCCAAAACGTGGTACCCAACTTCTTCCTTGAAAACATAAAGTTCCATCTGAACATTTCTTAAGCTTCTTCTGTATCATGCCGTAGAGGTTCTCACTTTTGAGGTCTTCTTGTTTCATGGCTTCTTCTTGTGCCTGAAGAATCTAGGCGGGAAGGTTTGAATTGATAGTCAAAACCAAAGCTCAAACTCGCAGCGGCTTCAACCGTTCCTTACGGCTCAAGGCATCAGCTACGACGTTCGCTTTTCCTGGGTGGTATCGGATTTCATAGTCATAGTCGCTTAACAGTTCCAACCATCGTCGTTGTCTCATATTCAACTCCTTCTGATCCAAAATATGTTGAAGACTCTTGTGATTGGTAAAGACAGTACACTTCGTACCATATAGATAGTGTCTCCAAATCTTAAGTGCAAATACCACAGCTCCTAACTCCAAATCATGCGTGGTATAGTTCTCATCATGAGTCTTAAGTTGTTGGGAAGCATTTGCCATGAACTTCCCTCGTTGCATCAAAACTGCTCCGAACCCTTGGTGTGATGCATCGCAATAGACCACGAAATCTTCAGCTCCATCTGGCAATGCTAAAATTGGTGCACTACAAAGTTTCTGCTTCAGGGCTTGGAATGCTTCTTCTTCGTCCTTTCCCCATTCGTAATTCTTATCCTTTTGAGTTAACGTAGTTAACGGTTTAGCTACTTTGGAGAATCCCTCGATGAATCTCCTGTAGTATCCAGCCAATCCCAGAAATTGACGAATTTCTGTAGCGTTAGAGGGCGTTGGCCAATTCTCAATAGATTCGATCTTCGCGGGATCCACATGTAACCCTTTACTGTCAATCACATGACCAAGGAATTGTACTGTGCGAATCCAAAATTCACACTTAGAGAATTTCGCGTACAATTTCTCTTCCTTGAGTAACTTGAGAATTATCGTCAGATATTGCTTGTGTTCTTCTTCACTCTTGGAGTAGACCAAAATGTTGTCGATGAAGACTATAACAAACTTGTCCAGATATGGTTTGCACACTTGGTTCATGAGGTCCATGAATACAGCAGGTGCGTTTGTCAAACCAAAGGGCATTACTCGAAACTCATAGTGGCCATATCGAGTTCTGAATGCTGTATTGGGAATATCCTCTTCCTGGACTCTGAGTTGGTGATAACCTAATCGTAAGTCTATCTTGGAGTAGAAACCTGATCCTTGTAACTGGACGAATAAGTCGTCGATTCTTGGCAATGGGTATCTGTTCTTCACTGTTAGTTTATTCAGTTCACGATAATCAATACACATCCTGAATGACCCATCCTTCTAATTCAAAAATAACACTGGTGCTCCCCAAGGCGAGGAACTTGGTCGAATAAACCCTTTATCGAACAACTCTTATAGTTGGTTAGACAATTATTGCATCTCTGTTGGTGCTAGTCGATACGGTGCACGTGCTACGAGCGCAGCTCCCGGCACTAAGTCGATTTGAAATTCCACTTGTCGAACCGGTGGGAGTCCAAGTAGATCTTCGAAAAATACTTCGGGAAAATCACTCACAACTGGAACATCCTCAAGTCGCTTCTCTCCCGAATTCTTCTTAGCCACATGTGCTAGGAATGCATGACATCCCTTCTCGATGTATTTCAAGGTCTTGATACAAGATATGATATTCAAACGAGTTCCACTATGGTCTCCTCGGATAATCAAGGTTTCACCATTGAGAGGGATATGAACAACTCGCTCACCACAAATGATACTCGCCTGATGCTTGGATAACCAATCTATACCAACCACTACGTCGAAGCTTCTGAGTTCAATAGGCATGTGGAGTTTGAGATAACTTCTTAGATCCTTTTGAGCACTAGGAATAACAATAACAATGATATATGCAGCGAAATATTCAAACAAAGAATCAATTGTTATTGAACAAGGTTTTTCTTTAATATCTTTCACATACACGCCCCAATTCTAGATGATCAATTCTAGAATGGTTACAATCTAACAGGGATCAAGGTAAACCTTGATTACCTTGGGGCGAAAACCAACTCTAAACCCTAGGCGTTTTACAAACCCTACGCCTAGGATCACACACACACACCTTTAGTCGACTACATTGTATATATACAAAAACTAATGACCTAATGTCTCTTTATATAATAGATATTATCTAGGTTTATAAGGAAAACATTCCTAATACAACAAGGAAACTAAATATTCTAAGAATCTTCTAAAAGCTCCATCTTTTTGTAGTTTCCCTTCTTGTCACTTTAAGTCCTTCATGTTTTGTATCTTCAAATCTTTTTTACCCAACAATCTTCCCCTATTTGATGATTACAAAACATACACATTCTTGTACGAACTTCCTTAGACGTAGTAAAGAAGTTGAGATAATTAAATCTCACCATGAATGAAACAATCTTTTCTTCCCCTTAATCTATGCCATATCACCACAACATCTCTTCCCCTTTTTGTTATAATAAAATAGGGAACGTATGCAAATATGATCTTGACTACTACTGTGAAATCGTTTAAAGCTCAAGTTAGGTCTCATATCTAGGAACATGATATCATAGGCGGAATATTCAAACATAGAATCAATAACATATGCAGAATATTCAAATATAATTCCCAACAACTACAAACCAATATCACAAAATCCTAATCCGAGTCTTCCAATGTTTCAAATTGCCCTCCATGACGCATATAAAAAAATGAATCCAAAATAGTAGAAACTTCAACTAGCAGTAGTAATAATGATCAACAGTAGTAAGAATAAAAAACCTCCCCTTGAGTGGTGCATGAACATCAAATGATTAAACACATCATAAGAATAAGCTTCCCCTGAAACCAGTGTGTTAATCATCTTCATGATTCTTCAAATCTGTAGGCTCTTTGTAATGATCACTAATGAAGAAAACTTGATATACCAAACTTGAAACCAAAGTAAAATATCCCAAACTCGTTACTTAAGCTTGCACTGTTGTTTATTGAAGAACGATATAGAGAAAATCTCTAAGTAATCACTTGAATTTATCCACATCGACTTTCTTCGTGTGACACTGAATACTACAATATATCTCCTTTAAGTGATAGTTAACTTGGTCTTCGTCCATCCACCCCTTGACCTATGAAACTAGATAAACCAAGTCCCAATCATAAACCATATATAAACAAGCAAGTCACCAATTGATAGCAAGAAATATCAATGATGAAATAAGTAAACGCCTTCGTGAAACTTCACTTCAATCTCAAATAAGAGATAAAAAATTTCTCTTCATAATCACTTCTTCAATAAAATCCAAAAATACGAGCCTTTTTAAACGTTGAGAAGCATTTAAAATCAAAAACCATAACTCTTGTGTGTGTGAACCAATAACCTCTGTGTGTACACTGTCCAAAAACTCATAACCTGCTAATATTACTAATACCTCATAAGACCAAACAATCTGTTATGATTGACACTAGCTTACTTCATCATGTATTCATTTAAACCTAGCTAGTATCGAAACACCTTTAGACCACGCAGCCTCATACAACACTCCTTTCATTCAAACTGCCCTTGAATAATTGAAACTCAAAACGTAGGAGCAGTAGTAAGTTGTTAAAAGCAACATTAAATCAACTAGCAGCATCAACCATGAAAGCAATAGAAACAAAGAGGCAGCAGTATTAAGTAACGAAGCTCAGCAGCACTATGAAACCCTATAGTGCACTATGACACACTAGCAGTACTAACAACATGCTGGAAACATTAACCGTGAAGTGAAACAGCAGCACTAAAAGTTCATCGAGCAGTACAAACTTTCAATAGCATCACTAAGTAGAATTCGTAGTAGCAGTAACCATATAAGTAGCAGCACTAAGTCTCAAAGAGCAGCAGTACTAACTCGACTTGTATCCATAGCAATATTAACACCAAAGTGCAGCAGCTGAAACTTTACAAGCATCATTAATCTTGCTCCATTACCCTTACACGTTACCATCAGAATCCAAAAATCCTCGTACAGCAGCAGTAAAGTTTTGTTATTAGGGTTTGATGAAACAACTGTTTCGATTAGGGTTAAAACAGAATCACCAAGGAGTATATCGTTTCTCTTGCATAAATCTTGATCTAATCCTTATAATGAATATGTAACAATGATTATCCGACCTCCATAAAGATTTGGAATGACAGAAACCGATCAAGAAAATCAAGTATTTAGCAAAACCCTAAGAAACCGAACATACCTTATCCAGCTATGTTGAAGAATTAACACTTGTTGATCATGTGTCGATATTGTAAAACCTTCAGACATCGATTAACACAGGTCTTAAATCTTTTATTTACCGACTTCCATAATGATAGATACCAACAGATTACTACAACCTTCAGACTTCGATTAACACAGGTCTTAAATCTTAAGTGACACTTTTTAGTGTCACTAACCTGTTTTATAACAAAAATTCAATTTACTACAACCTTTTTCTGCAGCAGACTTCGACAATTTATATCTTTTAATTGACAGCTCAGATCGAAGATCCCTCCAGTGAGAATATACCTTGATGTATAAAGAACCTGCAGTAAAAATTTCGTTATGATCCAATGGTTAACGAATGAGATATCGCCTTTTAAAAATAGCACTGCAGAAAGTTACGAAAATAAAACCAAAGTTGATTTTTCTTCATCATTCTTCGATAAAACCTTGTATAATCCCTAGATCACGAGCTCCCCAAGCTCTGATACCAATTGTGGAGTTTGAGAAGTCCTTAGATCGTTTTGAGCACTAGGAATAACAATAACAATGATATACGTAGCGGAATATTCAAACAAAGAATCAATTGTTATTGAACAAGGTTTTTCTTTAATATCTTTCACACACACGCCCCAATTCTAGATGATCAATTCTAGAACGGTTACAATCTAATAGGGATCAAGGTAAACCTTGATTACCTTGGGGCGAAAACCAACTCTAAACCCTAGGCGTTTTACAAACCCTACGCCTAGGAACACACACACCTTTAATCGACTACATTGTATATATACAAAAACTAATGACCTAATGTCTCTTTATATAATAGATATCATCTAGGTTTAGAAGGAAAACATTCCTAATACAATAAGGAAACTAAATATTCTAAGAATCTTCTAAAAGCTCCATCTTTTTGTAGTTTCCCTTGTCACTTTAAGTCCTTCATGTTTCATTCTTCATGTTTTGTATCTTCAAATCTTTTTGACCCAACAAGGCATGAGATCGATACTAAACGGGTGATCTAGAAGGTTTAGGGTACAGTCTCGAATTACGGTGCAAGTGTCAACTAAGATGCCATTAGCTAGTTCAATGCTATAACTAGTGTCTAGGGTGGTAGGGGTGATATCAAATAGTGGTGAAATCATAGAAGATGCAAAACTCATATCGGCACCATAATCGAATAAAACTTTAACACGATGATTGTTGAGTAGAAACGTACCGGTAACCACATTCAGATCCTGTTGCTGCTCTCCATTGCCCATCACATATGCTCTCCTACGAGTGCCTTCAGTTTGCTGACCGTTGTTCTTTGGGCAATGACTCCTGTAGTGACCACGCTCTCCACATCCAAAACAAGTCATCACTGGCTGTGTGTTACTCCCAGTAGCCACAGCTCTGCTCTTACATATTTAGCAATATGTCCAACCTTCTGACATTTCTGACACTTAGCTGTGCATGGTCCAGCGTGATGTTGTCTACACTTATCACAAAATGGGTACGGCCCAGCATACCCTCCGACTTGTGCTGGTGCAGCCACATAAGCCTTAACAGTCTCCTGCCTTCTGTTCTATTGATGATGATGGTTGTTGTTACGGTACTGATTGTTGTGGTGGTGAGGGTTACTGTTGTTGTTGCGATTGTTATAGTTGTTGTAGTTGGTGTTCCTTTTGTTGTCATCCCACTTTCTTTTGTTGTCATAATTGTTACTCCTCTGAACTGCACCATGCTTGATCACTTGTTCCAAAAGTCGCTCATATATACGAATAGTCTCATCCAGAGCCTGAGAGTTGTAAGACTTCACATGCCCTTCAATACTGGAAGGTAATCCTCCAATGAACTTCTCCAGTAGTTTCTCATCATCTGGCACCATGTGAGCACATAAAACCTTCAATTCTTGAAACCGACGCACATAAGCAGCAAGATCAACACCCTTCACGGCCAAATAGTAAAACTCAGTCTCCAACCTCTTCACATCACTACGAGTACAGTACTTCTTAACCATTTCCTTTTTGAATTCTTTCTACAGAATGTTGTAAGCATTTTCTAGTCCCATGGTTTGAACAAAAGAATTCCACCAAGACAACGCATGTTCCACTAAGGTACCTGTCGCATACTTCACCATGCAATCCTCAGAACAGTTACTTCGTAGAAACACAGAATCTGTCTTCTCAAACCACTGAGTTAAACCAACAGCTCCTTCGGTTCCCTTGAAGGTGATAGGCTTGCAATTCATAAAGTCCTTATAAGTACACAAATGATTCTCATTAGCAACGTACATTCCTGCATGCCCACCATTTGGATTGCCAACACCCGCTTGCCCTGCAAGCGCCGCGGCGATACCATCATCCCCCAGTTTTTGAATCTCAGCTGGTGTCATTCTCCTAGGCGGCATAATTCTATCAATCATTACAAGTGTACAACACGGTAAGTATTTGATCAATGTAACAAAATCATAACACAGAGTAAACAACACAATGATACATCATAATATAGCGTACGTTCAACATCATAAATAGTACATCAGCAAAATACATCATAGATTCAATATTTGTCATAAGTTTTACAAGATATGCAAAACGACTACAAGTTTCTTATCAAAATCTACTAACTGAAACTAGTCAGTTTAGAACGTACAAGGCAAACTACTATAATACTAAACTACCATAATAAAGATGATCACTAATCTCTACTGACGGTCTCCTCCGTATGTAGCCAAGACATCAACACTATCATCGAAATGGAATTGCGCCATCCTGTCATAGTACGCCTGCCACTGCATGGCATGGATCTCATCCCTCAACTCCTGAATACTACGCTGGTAATGACGGCTATCAATATCAGTGAAAATAGTCTTAAGATCCAACTTCTCCACAATCTTCTCAACCTCTGACATCCTCTTCTCCAACGATACCAAACGCTCCTGAATCTCTGTCTCTGTCTTCTCTGTCGAACTCAACCTCGCAGCATGCTCATACAACTCGACATACAAGTCACCCATAGTTCCCCTATCTCCATTAATCTCCTTCTTCAACCCTAGAACATCAATCTGTCGCGCACTCAACCGTCGAGACATCGACATGTAGCGACCCGTACACCAACCGATATCCTGACGCAAATGGCTCAGCTCAGCCCTAAGCTCTAAGGGTGTCACTCGCGGCACTGCTGAAGACTCTCCAATCTCAAACGTCGATGGTGGCTCAAATGTCACCTCTGTAGCAAGTGCATGTCCCAATGCGTCCGACGTATCAGACTCATATGTGACATCTGACACTGCTGGTGAAAGTGGTATAGAGAGATCCTCCGGCTCCTCCTCCTCGTCATCATCACCCTCAATCTCATCATCATCCTCCATCTCATCAACTTCCTCAATCTCATCATCAATAGGATATGGATCCTCTTTTGGACTAGGTGGTGCAAGTGCGGGATCAAGGGGTGCAACTGATAACTGACCAGATGGGACTGGTGCAGACATGATACTCTACAAGGAGTATCGAAAAAATAAAAAAATCCAAGCCAAATTTTTATTAAAATAGTTTTATATTGTTGGGAATTATCACATGACAAGACTTAATATGAAGAACAGACTTAAGTCTGCTAGGTTACAAAGTTAAGTCTGTTAGTTGTATTTTGTAATAGTTAAGTCTGCCTTTGTATTGTTAAGTCTGGTAGGCAGTATTACGTAGTTAAGTCTGGTTGACTTATTAGTTAAGTCTGTTTATGAAAGTTAGGAAAGTTTGTTAGCTATAAGTTAGGAAAGGATACATAGTTATCTTTAGAGAAGATACGTATATCCTTCTACATGTTTTGTATCTAGGGTTTCCTGGGTGTATAAAAGGAACCCTAAGGCTCAATAGTTTGCACGAACGTACGTGTGTTAGTTGTGTGCGTATTGTATTGAAAAGTTAGTAATATACGAAGTTAGTTATTGATATTGTGTTCTTCGTTGTTGATTGTTTAGATTCCGCATAAACATTCAATTCATTGTTAGAGTTTCTCACTTAGATTGATTTGGATTTATTCAAGTCATCTAACAAGTAACAAAGGCTACTTGGATTCATAATTCGTGTGGACCTACAAGTGGTATCAGAGCAAGTAGAGAGACTCTGAGTTCGAAGAAACACAAAAACCACAAACACAGATCACTTAAACAAACCCTACAAAATGTCTGTCAAGAATGGTGATGCATTCTCAAACCACAACAGTGAAGATGAAGTCTCAAACCATGAAGATGAAAAATCCGAAGCTGGCACATCCAACAACAAATCACAACCACAAACCATACCTGCCACAACCACCATATCAAACATAAAACTCCCTATCTTGAAGAAGGATGAGTATGACATGTGGGCTATGGAGATGGAGCACTATCTCGAGTATAGTGATAACGAGGTCTGGAAGGTCATACAGAATGGGAATTCGAAGAAGAGGATTTCGGTTGGTAAAGATGGAGTGGTTAGGGTTCTTCCACCTGTGTTCTGCCCCATAAATTCATGCAGTAGAAAAGGAGAGAAAAGCTAAAAACCTTTTGTTGATGGCACTTCCCAAGGAGCACATGAGAAGGTTTCATGGCATGGATGATGCCAAGGAAATTTGGGAGGCTATCAAGAAAAGATTTGGAGGGAATGCAACTCCAAGAAGATGCAGAAGGCTGTTCTTAAACAGCAATTTGAGGCATTCAGTGTATCCAGTTCAGAGGGATTGGAAAAAGGCTATGATAGGTTTCAACAACTTCTATCACAATTGGAGGTTCATGGTGCAGCTGTGTCTGAAGAAGATGCAAACCACAAGTTTCTCAGATCACTACCATCAGAATGGTTAAGTGTGACAATGACCATGAGAATGAAGGATGAAATTGACACCATGACAACTGATGACCTGTACAACAATCTTCGGGTTTTTGAACAGGAAATCCAAGGAAAACCATCTTCAAGTTCTACCAATGTTGCCTTTGTTTCTCAAAACAAGGGCAGCACTAACAAGGTTAAGTCTGGTGGTTTTAGTTCTGGTGGTTATGAAAATTCTTCAAGCAGAATGAGAGAAAGAGAAGTACCAGCTGGCTTTGCTGATGAAGTTGTTTATTCTCTATTTGCCAAGAATTCAGAAGAACTAGATCTTCAAAATGATGATCTTGAGCAGATAGATGATGTTGATGTTGAGGAAATGGATATTAAGTGGCAAATTGCTATGATTGCCCTTAGGATGAAAAAGTTTTACAAGCAGACTGGGAGGAACATCAGGTTTGATGGGAAGACAGCTGTTGGGTTCAAATAGAAGAATGTGGAGTGCTACTATTGTCGCAAACCGGGGCATTTTGCTAGGGAATGCAGAGAAAAGATGGCTGCTGATGAGAAAAAGAAGAAGGGTTCTGACTCTCAAGATGATGACAAGATGAGGAAGAATCAGATGAGCATGTTAACATTGGAAGCTGGAGCTGTGAATTGGGATGAGCACACACCAGAGGAAGAAGTGCCAAACCATGCACTTATGGCCATTGGTTCCAGCAATGAGGTATCTTTGTGTTCCAAAATATGCATTGATTCATACAATCATCTTAAAGCATTGTATGATGAACAATTAAAAGAAATAGGTAACCAGGAAGTAAAAATTCTTGCTTATACTAAGGCTGTAAAATCTTTAGCAGCACAAATAGTAAACTATCAAAATAAACAAGCTTTCTTAAATGAAAAACTCACCTTTCAGGCTAATGAGATATATGAAAAAGATGAAAAACTTAAGAGATATAGAAGAATTGGCATGAAAGCAGTGAAAGAAATAGATGAATTGCAAAAGATAGTTGACTCAAGGAAAAGTTCTTCTAAAAATCTTTTTAGACTGGTTGATTCTCAAATGAGCTCTACAAGTAAAATTGGCTTAGGCTATGAGATTAAGTCAGATAGTGAAGTTCTAAGCTATGAGGAAGAGATGGACAGTTCTGTGTTCAAATGTGGAAAAGAGGATTCTATTGGTAGACCAGTTTACAATAGGTTCATTAAAACTGATGATTTTAAAGGGGTGCCACCTCCATTAAGTGGAGATTACACTCCTCTACAAAAGGAAGACCTTGATGATTCTTTGTTTGTATATGGTAAAAAGGGTCCTATATATCCTGAAACAGGGAACTCAGATGACAAATCAAGTGAATACTCTACTTGTCAAACCAATGACAGTGAAGGATCCACTAGAGATGTCTCTGAGCAGTCTGAATCAGAATCAGTGAGTGAACCTAAAGAAGTTTCTGAGTCAAAATCTGTCAAACATAGTGAACCAGTTGTGACTACACCTAAAACTGATACAGATAAACCTAGTTGTGATACTCACATAAAAACTCCTAGGGAGTCTGTCAAGAATCAAGAGTCACCAAAATCTGATAGGATTAGAAGAGAGTATAGGAAAAACTACACTTTTGGTCCTAAGAGGTGTTTTGTCTGTGGTAGTCTAAGTAATTTGATTAGGGACTGTGACTTTCATGAAAATAAGATGAAAAGAGAGGCTGAACTTAGGATGCACAAGAGTGGTAATACTGGTCATATGAATGTTAAACCAGTTTGGAATAATGAAAACAGGATTAATCATGCAAATAAGTTTGTTTCTAGACCAGCACAAATGAATACTAGTAGACCTCAAGTTAATTCTGTTAGGTCACAAGTTAATTCTGGTAGAACAAATTTTAATTCTGGTTGGTCAAATGTTAATTCTGGTTGGCCAAACGTTAATACTGGTAGGCCTAGTTTTAATTTTGGTAGGCCTCATGTTAATTCTGTGCAGCCAAATGTTAATTCTGGGTGGTTTAATCATTCTGGACCCAGACAACCAGTAAATAGACCACAGGCGAACTCATATAATCAAAGAAACAATTTTTATAAACCTCATTCACCTGTGAGGAGTCCTTTTGCTACAAATACAGCAAAAACTTCACAACCAAGTTGTTAGGAATATAAATATTCAGATGAAGGCTCGGTCACCCCGAGCATCTATTTAGCATCTACATAGCTCGTATACTTATTTATATTAGCTTAGCAATATTATTATTAGTATTATTAGTTTAGTCGTATTTATATTTGTGGAGTGGGTCGGGGCTTTCCCCACTGTCAGCTCACTTCACAGCCCACTAGGGGCACAAATATTAGCTACTATATAAAGACCTTCCCACACTTGGGAAGGGTTGGAACTCTTGTCACAATTTCACATAGTAATCTAATAGATCCAGATTTTCTATCAAGAGTCTCCCTCTCTCTCTCTCTAGTTCATCTCATCTCTCTAACTCTAAACCATGGATCTAATCTTCCATGAACCAAGACCACCCGAATCATCCACACAATCAAGAAGGTTATATCCTACAATTAGTATCAAGAGCCATGGTTAGGTTCGTTTGATTGTGTGTGCTTGGTTTGAATCGTGGTTTTCACTCTCTCGGTGTTACTGTTTTGGTTCGAACAATACTCATTTGTGCTTTTGGTCCATTTCTTGGCTGCTTACTGTAATCCTTTTGTTCATTTGTAAGTGTTGTTCACGATTTGAATAAATGGTTATGGAGTATGTTCATTTGTGGTCCAAAGCCCTTGATTAAGTCCAGTTGATTTCTTTAATGGATATGAACTATACTTGTTTTTCTAGTTTCATACTATTTTATGGTATGTGCATTTACTATACTTTGGTTGTCATACGCCTCTATTTTACAAAGTCTTGCGCCTCTTTGTTTAATTTGGACTTCGCTTATTCTGGGCCTTAATTGTTCATTGAGTTTCAACGTGAGAATGGTTGTCGTGACTGCTGTTAACGAGTGGTTGGTTTTGTTCTTGGTTCACACTCGTGGGTTCGTGTCCAGTTGGTTTGTTTTGCTGATTAATGGTGTGTCAAAAGGTGATGTTCTTGGTTGCTGTTTGTATCAAATGGTGTGTTCTTTCTTGCGGTTTGTTCAACTCTAGTATTGTAGGTTGGATTGTAGCCAAAATGGGAATGAAAACAAAAGTGTGAAAGTGACAGCTTTGATTGGTCAAACTTGCGGTTTGTCTAAGATGCGGTTTGTCTATGTTCATGGATACGGTTTGTCTATATGTTCATGGATACGGTTTGTCTCTATGTTCATGGTTGCGGTTTGTCTCTATGTTCATGGGTGCGGTTTGTCTATCTGTTCATGGTTGCTATTTGTGTATAAAAGGTGTATGCGGTTTGTCTGTCACTCGGTCACTCGGTCAAACGGTCAAATTTGGTCAACGAGTTATCAAATATCAGAATAGGAGATGAAGAAGAACCACATCAGTCATAAACTGCTCACGATATCACAACAACAACTAAGAATACTGCAATCTCTTCAAGAGTCTACATAACCATTCGACAACAAATCCACAGGAACAACAAAATTCCAAACGAATCAACTAATTTAACAAATCATTGTCTTTTTATTCCATACTAATTACGCTCAAAATTACAAACAACAAATGGACCAACCATAACGAATCCTAACGACAACAACAAATCCATCCTCAGTTTCTTAATCCCATCTCGACCACTACCACTTCACAAATTCATCTCATATCACATAAATCAAGACTCGAATACTTAAGAGAAAATAAAATAAATCTCAGATTTATTTCGTGTTCTTCAATAAAACATCAAACCATTAAAGGTCAAACACACGAAAACAAACATCATCGATTCTGTTTGAAGCCTAGCTTCATTATTTATTTATCCGAAACAAAAGAAAAGGATGATAACAACTATGTTATTCTCTTTTCTTCGATTCATTCAATGATTACAATTAATAACAACAAACCTACCCGAGACCCCTCAAGGATCTTGAAGCCATGTCGCGTTCTTGATTAGGATTGAGAAGAAATCGAAGACATCTAGGTTCGGTTGTGTGCTTGTGATTATGCTTCACGTTGTCGGATTAGATGATGATGAATGTCATTGAGATTGGATATGAGTTTGGTGAAGAGAGAGTTAGACGGGGGCGGCGCTGGAATGATTATTGGAGATTAGGGTTTGGGTTAGTATTGGTGGCTGAGTGAAATAAGGATGAAGAGTAAAAGGGGGCGGATCATTTTGATGAGATTAGGGTTAATGTGGAATCTTATATCCTAATTTTAGGGTAAAGCTATCATAAGCTATTACCGAATTGTGAAGTGTTTGGGTCAGATTTTGCATTCCGGTTATTATTGGGCTGAAATGAGTTAGGGACTTAATTGTATACTCGCATGGACTGGGCCTTGAATGCTACATGAAGGAGTATTGGATTTGGGCTTAATATCAGTTGCCTAAGTTATAACACACAAATAAAATGTGTAGTAACCGGATTTTTTTTATAGATACAAAGTTTTGGCTTGTCCTTAATATTTGGTAGCTTGGGTTATTACAATACTTCACGAGGACTCACTCGTCACGACTGGTATTTGGGAAGATGAATGTCAATGTGATTACAGAGGTGGGGATTTATCAGCATTGTTCTACAAGTGCCTACGACTTGAGTGAGCCTGCAATTTGATCTTTGCAATTTGAGTTATAGCTGACAAATAACAATTTGTTTAAATTACGATCTGTCAAGTTACGTTTTGACTTGTTGCGACTTGACTAATAGCAATCTGACCAGTTGCGATTTGACGTTGCGAGTTGACACTTGCGATTTGACTAATTGTGATTTGGTTGATTGCAATCAGACTTGTTGCAAGTTGACAACCTGTGACTTGACTTGTTGCGATCTGATTAAGTTGTGATTTGACTTCTTTGACCTGAATTTTAAAGATTAGTATTGCAATTCACTCTTAGTTGTTCTTGTTGATTTTACGGTTTCTCTTGTAGGTTTTAGAAAATCCCGCGAAAGATTTGATTTCTCGATTTAAATCTCAAGAGCTGTAAAATCCCGTGAAATTAATTTTGGACAAGTAGGCTGGACTTGGATTTAGACATAATAAAACTTACGGGGTTTGACTATTTTTTCCGGGATAAGTTTGTGCTTCAAGATCGGCAGGAATTGGGAAATTACGGTGACTTGGTTGGTTTGTTAATTCACGGGTTGGTGTACTTAGTGTCACAAACATCTCGGGGAGGATGGATGCACGATGTTTGATGACCCTTGCTAGAGCGTATTTATGGTGATTAGACTTGGAAGTTCAAGAAGTGGATATATACAATAAAGGATGGAAGGCTGGGTATATATCACTACCTATATTTAAAGGAGTTACGTTGTTGTGCTCAATATAGGTTCTAAATCACGAATTTAGTGCAAGTATAAGTCGCGAACTTGTCCTTTATCGGGCTTCATCAAGAGATTGTTGTTTCTCAAGCTTCTAATGGGATTGTAGTACAAGATCTTCTCAAGAAGTGGTCAGACTTAAAGACAGGAGGTGGCTTGTTCAAAGACATGTTTTAACCTGTTACACATTCTATAGTTAAACATATGTCATCAAGCGGTTTTGGCATTTTATGAGCTTCAGGGAATTTTTAATCTGCTAAACCCTTGATGAGGAGACAAATGAGGGGTTACTACAAGAGAGTCTTAATCACCATCTTCGTTGCAGTAGTTTTATTTGTCTCTTTCCATGTATTGTGCCTGACAAATTCACAACCATCACGGACTCTCAACTTTGGCAAAAAGGTCATTTCATGTCCTTTTTGAGGGGGAGAATTAGCGCGTGTTTCCTAGCAGTTCCGCCTCCAGCGATGTGAATTTTAGCGGATCCAAGCAGCTGGGTCAGACAGCTATGCTTGAAAGGACTGACTATGAGTCATGAGCACTGCTGAGAATTAGCGCATGTTTCTTCTCCTTTTGGCTAGTCAACAGCACAAGATGATCATGAAGTTCATTTGGTATTACTCATTTGAAATTGAAGCTGAATTTCACGAAGGCGTCTACTTATTTTATCTTGAAGTCGGGGTTGGTTGGATGCATGACCTTCAATGATAACTTGCTCGTGCTCAAAATTTAAGTTGAAGACTTGGGTTATCTAGTTACCAGCAGTCGGGGTAACTATCACTTAAAAGTTATTGGAGTACTCAGTGTCATACGTCAATGACGATGTCGATAATCGCAAGAGGTGTTAATGTCTCATACTTTGGTTGGGTATTGAGCACTTAGAGATTTGCTTGGAGCATTAATTCTCTACACTGTTCTTCCAACATTAGTGCAAGCTTAAGTAACAAATTTGGGGACTTCTACTTCAGTTTTCAGTATTGATATATCGGGTTTCCTTCATCAAGTGGTCACTCATCTGTGTACAAGGTTGCTTAGTTGGCCAAAGGTTTTAAAAGTTGTGATGTGATCTGTAATTCTCACAAGATATTCTTAACCCAAACTGATGTTCACCATAATCAAATCATTCATGCCACATTCAATCTATTACTGTCTCACGGTTTCTTCTTGGTTTTGTAAAATCCCGCGAAAGAACTTATTTCTCGGTTTAAATCATAGATTTGTAAAATCCCGTGATGATGGGTTATGCGCTCTTGTACATGATCGAGTTAAAACCATTATCAAAGTTCAGTTAAAACATCATGAAGGGCTAGATCGGGGCTTTTAAAAGACGAGATGTGACTACGGCGTTAGTTCAGTATTATTTATTTGAGGCTGAAGTGAAATTTCATGGGTGCGTGTACTTAGTATCTGAAGATATCGGGGAGGTTGGATGAAGATTCTTCGAGATCCTTGTTCGAGCATTTAAACTTTACAATGACGAAGACTTGGATATCTAGTTATTTTTTCTTCCTCTCTACTGCAAAATAACTATCACTTTAAGGAGTTACGTTGTAGTGCTCAGTGTCACACGAAGTTGTGGATATCCAAGAGGTGATATACGTCTTATACTTGATGGTTGGTTGGTTGAAGAGTATAGAGTACTTAGGGATTCGATGTTGCACGAAGTCTCTACACCGCTCTTTGTCACGCATTAGTACAAGTTTAAGTCACAAGTTCGGGTTATATTACTTCAGTATCAAGTTCATCATATTGGGTTTTCTCCATCAGTGGTCACGACATCAAGCCAACAAAATGATAATGGGGTTGGTAAAGAGTTAGATGAGAGAAGTAGTAAAGAGAGAGATTATGACGTCTGTACACATCAGTGCAGGCCTCGCTCTTCATCATAATGACGTCTGTACAAGTCAGTGCAGGCCTCGCTCTTCAACATTATGACGTCTGTTCATATCAGTTCAGGCCTCGTTCTTCAAAGAAAAGAAAAGTGTACGCTTGAGTGCACTTTATCTTCAAAAGAAGAGGAATCTTCTTATTTATGGCCATTCTCATCAACAAGTTTCATGCTCTTTCCGTGCTTATTCAGTCTTCAAGTGGATCGGCGCATATTGGAGTATATTTTTATTCACATATTCAACCAAAAATTGCAGTTGGCAGGCATATGCAATTTTTGAGGGGGGAAAGGGTGAATATTATTCTACATGTTGATTGATGATTGAGAATTGGTCATACGACTCCTGAATACGTCAGTTCAGGAGTCGTGCAAACCATGTTTCTCCAACACTACTTCTTCCGTCTATCAAGGTGTTGAAGAACATGGTCATGGAATGCTAATCTACATAGTCTCACGGGCTGGTTCAATCAGCAACAAATGGTTTCTAGTCAATGCTTCATGTATACGTCATTAGGCTACATGTACACATCATGATGATGATTCCGATTAATCGTAACCATCATGGGGGAGAGAAATGTGTACACCAAGGACGCACAACAGGTTCACGTGATCGGGCTTTATACTGCTTCCGAGTTGAAGTTATTCCGGTGTTGATAACCGCAGAGATGATCAGTGGTTCAACTTGTTACCTTGGTATTATCGTTTCGCTTTTACGTCATGGGCTGATTAATCGTAACCATCAGGGGAGAGAGAATGTGTACATCAAGGACGTACAACAGGTTCACGTGATCAGGGCTTAATATCCAAGAGGATACATACTATAGATGATCAGTGGTTCAACTTGTTACATTGGTGTCATACTAAAGACTGAAGAAGGTCGAGTCGTCAGTCTATTCTTCATTCTCTGCTGTGTGTTATCGTCTCATATGTACGCTGCGGGTTGATGGGTTACATGTAAGATTACTGGAAGGCATTTGGTGAGATGAAGATGATTGGTATTCTGTTCCTCCACATTGGGCAATCTTGAAGAAGGTCGAGTCTTCAGTCTTCTCTACATTCAAAAATGTTGAGCTCTTTTCTTACAAATTGATATTTAACTTAATCCCATGACAGTTCTTGTTTGATGAGTTGTGGAGTTAAGTTAGGTTCAAGTTGTTCTGTAGTTTAAGGTTAGGTCCAACTTGATTTTAACCTAATCTCATGACAGTTCTTGTTTGATGAGTTGTGAGGTTAAGCTGAAATCAAGTTGTTACTGGGCTTAAATTTGTGGTTTAGCTTAACCTCATGACAGTTCTTGTTTGATGAGTTGTAGGGTTAAGCTAGATTTCAGTTGAGGCTCAACTTAAACTAACGAAAAGATGCCTAAGGTTTTTGACGGCGTTACTCAAGGACGGGAGTGTTAGAAGACTAAAGACGGCATGCATTTGGTTATCAAAAGACTTCTTCATATTATGGGCGTTCATCCAAAGTCTTCTTCCTATTATGGGTGTTCATCAGAAAGGTTGTCAGATTGGGGGAGAGCACTAATTAGGGGAGAGTGAAAATCCAGAATCAATCCCTGTTTAAAAGTGCTCACATTGCTCTTCAGCAAGTCAAGTGATGAATGCAGAGAAGATTCAGAATGCTGAGGAGTAATGGTTTCTGGTTCGTATCCTTGTATATATATACTTGTTCATATCTTATACCATCTTGTAAATAGATATATAGAAAACCTGCTTTTTGTATATAGAGAAACTTAAAACCAGAAAATCCATAAAAATTAGAAAATAGAAAATACCAAAAATAGTTTCACCTAGGCATGTCTTCTGTTTATCGATAACATTTACGGACCTAGAAATGTCATTCAATAATGGCACGGGTCTTTAAATGAAGCTCGAGCAGAAGTTAAAATGGATGGTTAAAACATGTCTAAATGGCTTGCTATTACTTTAGATAGCAACCCGCGCGTCAAAATGGGGAAAGCACGTCGCCAAAAAGACGGCTGTTCCTCCAACTGGGTGATGTTCACCTGGGCATGGATTACTTTATATCCATGTTTCCTCGAGCTGATGTACGTTTCAGTGCATCATTTCTTGAAAAAGAAGAGAAGTCTTCTTTGTATACAAATAGTTTTCATTCTACGATTCTTCTGAAAATTATTTGTGAGACACTTGGTGAATATGTGTTGTATGAAATTTGTTTATACTTGGATTATGCATAAAATTTGTCACTCAATCAACGACCACGAATCTTTAACTTGAATACGGGTCATTGATTGAGGGGGAGAGTGAATTCAAATTTTATATCATCAAACGGGTTTCTTGATTAATTCATGATTCTTAGAAAAGGTTTTGCAGTTAATGGGGTATTAGTTGAAGAGGAAATTGATTAAATACATCAAATGATCAAGTGTGTTAGTTGCTAGAAAGTTTAGGACATTATGTGCAATTTGCTTATAGTATCCTAGCTTCATATAACTAGAAGGTTCATTTGTATCTCTTTGGAATCCTCGTTTAATCCCCTAGATACATTAAAACTCAAAATCTGAAAGAAGTTAGAAAACCCTATGTGTTTGATGTTCTTGAATGCTCCACTGACATTTGTATGATCTAAGTGAATGAGTCTCAAATGTTGCTTGTTGATTGCTGCTTAATTGTTGTTGATATTGTGCATATGTTATCAGGATTCGCTTAGGTATATTGCTATCATGTTAGAATCATGTTCCTAAGATCCTGAGTTGAATATTGATATCTGTGTGAATTGCCATGTGCATGATTGCTATTTGCTCTTCATGCTAGATAGTAGTTTGACGTATTTCCTGACTGTGGTTTGATTAAATGAATTTGGTATTATAATGTGGCAAGCTGCTGAAGGGTAGCTTTTAAGGAATAGTGTATCTGTATGTATGTATATCTGTGTTGATATTCTTATGCAGATTCCATAGCCAAAATGAATGTGCCAGTTCCCATTCTAACCATTTGATCAGACGATCAAACTCTATTGATTGGCTCGAAATTCACCACAACAACAACGTCGGCAACAACAACAACACTTTCACCACCGCCACCACCATTCATCTATTTTGGTCTCGCCAAGTGGGGATCAACGACATTTGCGAAAGACTTGTTGGTGGATGGATAATTGATGTTGACTACTAACTCAGAAAAGCGGGTGATTACATCATCTGCGCAAAAAGGTCAATATCATTTGTGTCATAATAATCACTTTGTGCATAATAAGCAGTGAATCTCCCTCTTAGATTAAGGGGGAGCATAGTATGTTCCATTATCAGAAAACATTAAATCGGACACATTTTCTCCCACATTTTTCTAACTTATTTAAATCAATTGGGATCACAAATCTCAAATGGTTTGAAATTTTTGATCGGGGGAGAGAATGTGATTTAAATATGAAATCTGATAAAATGTGATGTTTTGGACATGAATGTAATCTCTCTCATATGTGCTAAACTCTTTCGTATACCAATGCACTTATTGAGGGGGAGCAAAGAATTTGGCATAACATGAGATCGTGACTCAGACTTAACAAATGAATTGACGAAACATATACTGTCATGAATCGAAAGGACATATCCTGGCCGGGTAATAATTTCAAGCTAGTCTAACTAGTGATGTAAGCGTGTCTCGAAAAGGATGTGTCTGAGTAGAGTGTACCGTTTCGAGAAACTTTCTATGGACTTGACCAGGACGGGTAATAATTTCAAGCTGGTCTAACCAGTGATGTAAGCGTGTTTCGAATCGGTCATGTTCACTGAAAGTTGATCAATTCAAAAAGTGCGAGCTCTACCTAACATATGCAAATTTATAAAATAATCAACCGAGCACATGTTGAGGGGGAGCATTTGAAAAATATAAAACTCTCAAGTGTTTGCAAAAATGTGTTTCAGAATCATGAACACTTTGAGAGATTTTTCAAAGATTTGGTTTGGCAATCGTTGATGAATACCAAAGACCGGCCATTTTAATTAATGCATGGAGTTATAAGGATGGTTAGGTTAGGCTCAAGTTCCCACGATCCCGCCAGAGCCGGAGGGATCTACCCAGGGACAATCCACTAGTTAGTATAGAAGTCCTTAGGTATGATTAAAAAAGGAGAAAAGTGGATAAGGGAAAAGTGCCGACTGAGATGGAGCTAGTACTAGAACAAACCCAACAAGGTACTAGTAATGAAGTCTCGGTAAGCACTGAAGGGGTTGAAGAATGAAAAAGAATTGTAAAGATAAAGGGTGAAAAGAAAGAAGCCCTCCTTACAACTTAGGCAGAAACCGGGTCAATACATATGCTGTCAGAATCACTTAGTTGATTGCTGGCATTGAAGACAAAGTATCATGGACCCAGTGATACGCTGCACAACCCTCCTTAGCCACTCAAGGTCCCTCAAAGGACTCTTGTTTCACTTGTCACGGAGTTCAATACATTTCTATCGTCTCTCTCACTCCGAGTTAGATGATATTGAAAAGGTGGCAGTCCTCTCCAGCCTCCGCTCACTAAATCAAAACGCACTATCGAGTCTAGAGCCACGAGATGCATAATAAGATCTCATAGGGACACGAATTATTTCTACACTGGGTGTTCAACATTAAGGACACCAGTTGTAAACTTATGAGTCCTACGCAGATCTTAGCAATCTGCCAGAACATTTATGAGAGAATTTACAAATGTAATTCTCAATGATTGAATGGAAATTCCTGCCAGGGTCAACATCAAACAGCCCTGAAAGCAGGTCACTTCGGTAATTCTTTATGGATTACGCTTAGTGGTCACGGCGGTTTCTAACGGTCTACAGTCGTGGAGTGATCTCCAGCGACTCACCTAATCGTTGATGTGCTACGGTTCGATCTTAAAAAGCCCTCTGTGGGTTTTCGATTAGGAACGGTCTTGGTAAGGATTAGAGAGAGTTTTCACACTATGCTGTTAACAATCTCGAAGTCCGAACCTGTAAGTACCGGACGTTTTATTGCTAACTGTCGTATGCAGGAACATCTGGGGATTGTAGCTGATTGCTATTGCAGCTGTTTGCGGTTGTAGCTGATTGATGTTGCAGCTGATTGTGGTTGTAGCTGAGTGCAGAAAAGATGCCAATCCATCACCACATGCTCACACCACATCATCATCATATTCAAAGAGGTCATGATAACCTAAAAGACCTTCAACACTGCTTCTGCTAACTCTGATGTTGAAATTCATGACCCAGAACAGTGTGAGCATGTCGACTCAAAGAATACCACATCACATGGAGACATATTGCTGAAAGATGACTTAGAGACAAATGTTGGATGATAAATTCGAAGAATACTCAAAGATCATCCAAGATAGAAGAACAGTCATCAAATGATTACTGCTGAAGGCACAAAGACTAAAGACATTGAAGAATCAAAGACTACGAGCTATGACGTCAAGTTCAGAAGACAGAATGCTAGAATTCAAATTATTATTTTCGGGGTGACCTCCCTTAGAGGGAGATTGTTAGGAATATAAATATTCAGATGAAGGCTCGGTCACCCCGAGCATCTATTTAGCATCTACATAGCTCGTAGGCTTATTTATATTAGCTTAGCAATATTAGTATTAGTATTATTAGTTTAGTCGTATTTATATTTGTGGAGTGGGTCGGGGCTTTCCCCACTGTCAGCTCACTTCACAGCCCACTAGGGGCACAAATATTAGCTACTATATAAAGCCCTTCCCACACTTGGGAAGGGTTGGAACTCTTGTCACAATTTCACATAGTAATCTAATAGATCCAGATTTTCTCTCAAGAGTCTCCCTCTCTCTCTCTCTCTAGTTCATCTCATCTCTCTAACTCTAAACCATGGATCTAATCTTCCATGAACCAAGACCACCCGAATCATCCACACAATCAAGAAGGTTATATCCTACACAAGTGCTGTAATGGAAAATGGGGAATCTGCTGTTAAGACCCCAGCATGTTGGTCTTGGGATCCATTTAAAAACACACTTACCTACGAATCCAAGAACAACAGTGGATCAAGTTCGTACAAGACTTATAAATATGTTGATCCACATGGCAGACCCAAGCCTTCAGAGGCCTGGGTCCTAGAGAGAAACTAATTTCTCTACTTTTGTGCAGGAACATCCACTGAAGAACATGGAAGACAAAGGTATATTTGATAGTGGGTGCTCTGGGCACATGACTGGTAACAAGAATCATCCGAAGGATTTTCAAGAATTCAAAGGAGGTTTTGTTACCTTTGGAGGTAGCAAGGGGCAAATTACTAGTAAAGGAAGGATTGTTGTAGGCAATTTCGAATGTGACAATGTATCTTTTGTAAAAGAACTAGGGCAGTTTAACCTTTTCTCCATATCACAAATTTGTGATAAGCAGCATAAGGTGCTTTTTAGTGAAATTGAATGTTTTGTATTGACTTCGGAATTTAAGATGCCTGATGAAAGTCAGATCCTTCTTAAAGTTCCTAGACAATACAACATGTATAGTTTTGATATGAAGCAACCTGATCCTGCAAAAGGTTTTGCCTGTTTGCTTGCAAAAGCCACATTGGATGAATCTAAATTGTGGCATAGAAGGTTTGGTCATGTTAACTTTAAGAACATAAATAAACTTATGAAGAATAACCTAGTTAGAGGATTGCCTTCAAAATTTTTTAAGAATGACCATACCTGTGTAGCTTGTAATAAGGGCAAACATCATAGGGCATCTTGTAAGGCTAAGTTAGATAGGTTTGTTACTGAGCCTTTGCATACCTTACACATGGATCTGTTTGGCTCTACATCTGTACAAAGTATCAACCATGCTAGCTACTGCCTTGTCATCACTAATGATTGTACTAGATTTTGTTGGGTGTTCTTTATGTCTAGGAAAGATGAAACAACTCCATTAATTCAAACTTTCATTAGGCAGATAGAAAATCAACTTAATAAAAAGGTTAAGATCATTAGAACTGACAATGGCACAGAATTTAAGAATAGGAGCATGATTGAGTTTTGTGGTAATAAAGGAATCAAGCAACAATATAGCAATGCTAGAACTCCATAGCAGAATGGAGTTGCTGAGAGAATGAACAGGACCCTAATTGAGGCAGCTAGAACCATGCTAGCAGACTCACTCTTACCCACAACCTTTTGGGCTGAAGCAGTAAGCACTGCTTGCTATATTTTCAATAGGGTTAGAGTGACCAAGCCTTAAAATAAAACACCTTATGAGCTTATTTTTGGCCATAAACCAGTTGTTAGCTATATAAGGCCTTTTGGGTGTCATGTGACCATTCTTGATACATTGAGTGTGCTTGGCAAATTTAAAGGAAAGTCTGATGAAGGGTTTCTAGTTGGGTATTCACTGAATAGTAAGGCCTTTAGGGTATACAATTTAGTGGCCAAGAAAGTAGAGGAAAATCTTCATGTTAATTTTCTTGAGGAAAAACCCAATGTGAAGGGACTAGGTCATAGTTGGATGTTTGACATTGATTATTTAACTGACTCTATGAACTATATTCCTGTCTCTAAGGAGAATCAAGCTAACCCTGATGCAGGTTCCATAGAAGTAACTAACCATGCAGGTATACAAGTTACTTCTGATTCAAGCACTGCTGAGCAAGACAAAGCAATTGAGGAGCTTATTGTGATTCCTACCACAGAAGTCAAACATGTTGCAGCTAATGAAGGAACAAAGCAATCTTCTACAACAAGGAAGGAAACTGCAGACAAGCCTAAAGCAAAAGACAAGAAGGCTTCTCCTTCTAAAGTGTCAGAAGATATTTCATCTTTCAGAAAAGAAGTGAATGCATTGGCTGACAAACACCATGGGAAGAAGGCTACCAGCACTAACTTGGTTAATTCTGGTAGTGAATCCATTAATTCTGCTACCAGTACTAACTAGGGGTGAGCGCGGTTCCGGAACCGCACGGAACCGACCCGGAACCGATAGAACCGAGAACCGCAAATTGAATTTCGTAAGAACCGAGAACCGGACCGAGAAGTTGGTTCGGTTCCGGTTCGGTTCTCGGTTCCGGTTCGGGTATTTCGGTTCTTACCCGTTAGAACCGATTTTACTACAACATAAACTTAATGCTCTTTTTTTTTACAAGCAAGTATACACTTTGAGCCTGAGTATTCTTGACAAAGATTATTAATTTGGCAAATGTAGTGGACAATACTTATGATGCTTATGGCACATACGAAGAACTTAAGATCTTTAATCAAGCAGTTCAAAGGTGGACGCACACATAGACATACTCATTCACAATAATATACTACTAATTAATTGGTGCATCTAGGCTTTTTAAATCAATCTTGTAGATAAAATCTGAAAGTTTTGTGTACATTAACTGTAGGTGGTCAATTACATGCTTAGAAGAACTTCCTGAATATATGAAACCGATTTACAAAAGCCTCATTGATATTCATATTGAAATGGAGGATATCTTGGCAAATGATGGAAAATCACATTATATTAACAATGGAAATAATGATGAATTTAATGTATTCGAGCCGCAACGAATAAACAATGGAAATAATGTCTAACGAACAATAATATTTATAACATTTGTTGTCTAAACTTATTTGGAAATTAATAAGTCGTTCGACTTGGAAACGTACTATAAATGGACGAGTCATGGCGAATTTCTATTTTAACATATACAAGTATGTTTTATGAAATTAAATAGGGTTATGGGAAATCATCGACGACTACCAACCCTTTTGTCTATTTGATGTGTTTGTTAGACTTCTCCTCTTATTTTCGTGGCGACTATGTTTTCCATCCTTCCTTTTTTTGACGTGTGTACTCTCGAGTCAGAGTCTTCCTACCATTACACAAATGATGATACCAAAAAATAATAATAGGATAGAATAAGATTAATATGGAAAAGGATTTGGTTTATTTATGGGAATGGGAATAGTTAAATTTTGGAAACTTTTACGTCTTTAGTTATCTTTTGGGATATATGTTAAGACGAGTCTTTATATTATTAGTTTGTGCTGAGTCCGTTGTGCCGTGACGTTCTAGTTTCTGTTGTGTTGTGTTACTGTTTGGTTTATCGTACTGTTCTACTCCCTGATATTGTGATATTGCGTTGCTGTGACTAAGGTGAGTTCTCGTAGCCCCACTTTTTAACGTGTTTTACCTTGGGGTCAAAATGGTACTCAATGCTTTTGAATGTTTTCATGCTGTGATCTACTGTTTTCATGATTTTGGACAATATGTGTGTTTTGATTGCAATATGTGCCTTACTGTGTGAATTCAAATTGTGTGACTTGGCTTGAACGTGCGCAACTGTTTAGTGATGCATTGTTAGTATAATTCTGAGAAGTGGCACCCAGTATATCATTTTGGGAAGTGGCACCCAGTACATCATTTGGGAAGTGGCACCCTGACTATGTGTGGACCAATTATGCGTGTTTGCAGTCTGAGATAGTTTGTGATCTTTATTATATGCTCACATTTGTATATCTTGCTCACTGTTGTCCTACACTTCATTATTCACAGCTTCGTGGTTTAACTTTCAAACCTACGAGCTCACCAAAATTATGTTGATGTTTTCTAGTACCATTTTCAGGTGGATCATTACTAAAGTATTTGAAGGCACATTTATTGGAGTTAGACTATTTGATACTTGCTATTATGTTGTCAAGATGACAAGATTTCAAAAGAGACATGTTTCCCTTTCAAATTTGGTCGAAGAATGTTTTGTAAACTATTACTATAATAATTGTAAGGTATGAATCTATGATGTTATGCAATGTGCCTTTCTCAGTTACATCCCGTGTTTCCGCCTTTGACGGGGTGTGACAGAATGGTATCAGAGCCTAAGGTTATAGAGAATGCTAGTTTTTCAAAAATAAAAACCTCAACTATAACCGGACTAAAGTTTTTATTAAAACCCCAAACATGGTACGAGTCGATTAGCCCGAGCATTCCATCATTTTTCCTAAATTACGCATAGCCTGATCAACTATGCTTAATTCAGGAGCGATCATGGAATAATGGGGGTAGTTACCTTGGAACGTGTTTGGTTGGAGTCGGAGTCTAGATTACCTGAAAATGCATTGGTTTATGTGTGTGCATTTGCCTTACGTGTTATGTGTATCTGTGGTTATGCTGCTTTGCTTTCTGTGAGCTGAAGCTTTTAGATTATAGGACAATATATGAGCTTGCAATTGCGTACCTAAGTGTTTTGATTTGATTTGATATTGTGTGACGTGATCCGATATGTTATGTTGTGTTTTGAGTTAAGTTGATATGACATGGTTTGGTTTGGTTGAGCTAGAGTATTTCCCGTACTATTCCCCATACATGTGCGCTTGATGTTAGTTATCCTTATACACAAACAAAACTCATACTATATATTTTGCTAAATATATATAGCAATACGTTATTTTGAAAACGTTACCTTGGGTAGACTATTTTGGATACGTTATTTTGGATACGCTGTACAATTTTGAATACTATTTTGAAAGGTCAACATTGGTTTCGCTATTTTGAAAACGCATTATATTGATATGCTATTTTGAGAACTATTTTGGGACATATTATTTTGGAAACACTATTTTGAGAATTTGTTTATCATCAAAGACGTTAAGCCTTTTAACGACACTTAACTTAATTTCATGACAGTTCTTGTTTGATGAGTTGTGATATTAAGTTAAGTTCAAATCGTTACTCGGTTTAATGTTATAGATGGTTGATAATTTGGTACTATTTGAAAATGATTTTGGATACAAGATTTTCTGGTATTGCCCTATGTCGTTATGTCACATGCCTTGTCTTCCCACACTACTCCTCTTATTAGCAAGCCTGAACACACCACATTATAAGCCGATGAGTCGGATAACACCATTAGTTTCCTTAGGAAGCAACCCACCAATCAAAATGGACACATTCATGGTTTAGTCGTATGATTAGGACCTTGGAGACTACAAGTGAGATAATAAGACTCATGAGAAGCAGTGATCTTGTTAGTTGAGTTGTTTGTGTTGACCATGATAGCGATGTTCGCCTTAGTGATCGTGATCCGGAGATGGTACTGATCTAGATAATTCAAATTCTGATGGTCAAAATTTTGTGCAAATGAAAGATTTTCTTGTGAACTTTATAAAGTATGATGAACTGGTAATTTTCATAGATTGGACCGTGTTATAATGTTTCTTCAAAACTAAAGTTGGTTGATAGTCGAAATCGTTTTAAAAATATTTTAAAATAAATTTGTGATTCCAAACGATTGGATTGTTTTAGTATAAAAATCGTCTCAAGTGTTTGTCCAAACATCAATTTTCTTGAAAATCAAAAATCCAAACCATATATGAAGATTCGCTATTACAAATTTCAATTTTTTTTCAGACATATCTTTTCACATGACTATAACCATCGAAAAATTTCAGAAAAGGTTGCTCTAAACTACATTCATGGTCATAATTTTATAATGTCTTACTTAAATAAATGTTGCTAACAGTTTTAAAAACCACGTCTCTAAGAGGGAACACTCACCATTCATGAACAAACCTCGAGAATAATCACAATGCCTACAAAACTATGCGACCTTAGAGGAAAACCGAACACCTCTGACCAAGACTGTCAGTAGCAGTGTGCCGTGCCTTGACACTATTCTTTTGAAGCGCAACTTTCCAACTCATCCCAGAAGATAAGACTCTCGTGATGATCGAAGCGAGTTAGACTAAACAATCAGTGTGCAATTACTTTAGAGACAACGTGGCCTTTCGAAGTCCTAGTCACAATGGGACATGACATCGCTCTTACCTTTGGATATCAAGAAGTTGCACCGGACCATAAGACCTTTCCCTTTCACTTGTAACAAGATCTCTCGATGTTGTATTTACTTGGCAACAATTTTGAGTCATTGTATATCTTAGTCCTGCCCAGAGGAATTGAGCACTTAGACATAAGAGTTTCGCTTAATAAGGATCTTCGAGCATTCCAGATCATTGAAACTAGGTTCTGCCCATAGACCTTTTGATTCATAGGCCATCGTCATCAACTATTCGTGCGTACCTGATGACACGTTCTTCCCTGATGTTTTCACACTAAGGGATTTTCCCTTAGAAGCCGGCTGCTAATGATCTCTGTCCTCATTGATTGAACTTTATTGGATTCTACTCTTTCCTTTCGAATGAGTACATCAACAAATCTTTCCTACATGATAAAGACACCAACATCGAAACTCTTCACTAACCCCGTTCACACTTTTGCCTGAGTATGATAACCTCCTCACGAAACATGTACATAAGACTCTTGTGATTTGTGCGGATAATACACTGCGTACCATACAAACACCGCCTTTTATGATATTACTTCAGAACCACAACTGCCAACTCCTTTTCACGAGTTGGGATATTCCTCCCCATTTCCTTCAATTGCCTTGGAACAACTTTCTCCACATTAGAAAGCCTTCATTTTTACTTCATCAACCTTCGTGGACGTCGGACGTTCCTACATTCGGAGACACAACCTTGATGATTTTTCTAGCACATATGATTTTCTCCCCCCTCGACTGTTGATCAACAACTCCCTCCCAATAGCCACGGGAAATTCACTTAACTACACTGTAAATTTATTTCACCAGATTTTCTCCCCATCAATGCCCCTGAGAATACCATCAATGATTCCTTCAGCAATAAAATTCCTCTCCATCCATAAAATTTTCAGCTAGCATTCCATTTAATTCCTTCGATCCACGACTCATACGACGACAAGAAGCAAGTATGTTACAGACGACGAAGATACCAGACACAACACTGGTACTACCCTTATTTTCTCAGCAATCGCTTTAAAAGCTCATCCTTTTTCCTTAGATTCTCCATTTTCTTATCATGTTGATTCTTCCCGATAGCGGCTCATATCATAGTTCAACTCTTTGACGAATGCATCGAATCTTGTGAGTCCACGGAGACCACAATCTTCACAATTCAACTAAGTAGGTGCACTCTCACGTAAAGCGACCTGGATGGCTACACTAGTATCAAGTGCTCGTGCCAAATCTATGACGTGCCATCCTCATACACCATTTCACGTCTATAGGTCTAAACTTTAACTGACTTGTTTTCATTGTTACGACGTTAGAGATCTCTACTACTTGTACGAAACCTTTGGAACTACATATTCTTCAACCATTTTGAATCTTGATGAAGGCTGGTTAGATAATGACTGATTCCCCTTTCCTCATGGATACTCGATGTTCTGCAAAGCGTCGTGACTTGACGATAATTCTTTACATACGCCATGGCTACTTCAGCCTGTCACTTCAAGTTTGGGAAACCTCCTTCAAGCCTACCTACGTAGTCTCATAAACAAAGTTTCTTTCCCTGTCGCCTCTACCAATATTCTCTAAGTGACAAAAATTTCCTCAAAGGTACCCTTGATTTTCTTCACTAATCCCACTAATTTTAGCTATAAGTACCTACTCGTTGTTTTGAGCAAGTCCTTAACTGAGCCAAATCATCGAAGACGTTAAATTCCTCTTTCTTAATGACTTGATTAGTAGCCTAATCTCGTGACAGTTCTTGTTTGATGAGTTGCGAGATTAAGCTAAAATCAAGTTGATACTTAGTTTAAGGTTTCGATGATTTTGCTCGAAGACGAAAAGGCTTATTCCATCAAATTTAGTCACCCGATAGTTACCTTCGACTGCCAATCACATTTCATTCAGAAGTATGAATTTGGACTAAGACGACATAAGTTACAACTTTTAGTGGTATTCACCCTTGTCACATAAGTTACGACCGCGTCATTGGATCCCTTATTCGAATTCTAGTGCTCTTGTCATAACTTTGACCTTCATTAGGTTCTACGTACATGCGCTAGCCTATTTCAGCGAGAGTAGGCAGAATCGTTGATTCTAATATAGGTGGCTAGATCGTTTACAGCAGACTAGAAGTTTCGTTAACAGAAATCGGTCATATGGATTTACGAGCAACCCATGAATTTTAGTGATTAACGTGTGAGGAACCATAAGTAAGGCCTAACTGGTGACGAACCAGTTATCATTCCATAAAATGTCAGCTTGGTGATCTATTTCGTGTTGTGAAAGAGCCAACCAGAACCCTCAATAGAGAAGTGAGCAATTTAGATGAGAAAAGATTCTAATTATAAGTCGTTAGAACTTAAACTGTGGACATGAGTTACTTAGGAACGTAAGGACCAGGTGAGAATTGAGTACCCACACATTTTTGCAGTGGTACTAGCTGAATTTTGGGGACAAAATTCCTATAATGGGGATGTACTGTAGCAACCGGCATTTTTAGGGCAATACTTATTTATAAAACTCGAAACCAGTTGCGGCAGATGATAATTTTTCCAAACTTATTTTAATAATAAGTTTCATTTATTATTGAGTATTATACTTTTTCGAGCTTTTGGACATCATTTGAACTGAAAATGCGAGAATTTCTTGTGAAACGTGAAAGTAGAGCACAGCGCGAGTTGGCACGAGTCTGAACCTAATAACACGTGAAACATTAGGTTTTACTAGATAACACGAACCTAGACATATTTATAGTCAATTTTATTGGAGAAATAGTTTTAAGATTAATGGCATATATTAAAAATACTCGGGAAAATATTTCGGCACCCAAATTAGCCCCAATAGCATTTTACTAAAAGTATAGCGAAATAAACCTTCCCACCCCTACACTAATTTTCAATTTTGGTCCTTGTGGGTCATTAGGGTTTTCGCCAATAGTCCTAGGGGGCTATAAAAACCCTACCCCTCCTCATTTGAAACCCTAAACCTATTCTCACTATCTCTCACTCTCTCCTTCACTTGTGCAGCCGCCGACGACCAAGATAACACCACCACCACCATCGTTCCCAGCCACCCTCCATGATAAAACACCACCACACCCACCCCTTAAACATTCTTGTGAACTCGTTTCTGAGGTACACGCGTGCCCACTCACTACTGCCACGCGCCGCCACCTCCCCTTCGTCTTCTTCTTGTTTCTTTCTTGGTAAGCGTGAGAATCGAATGGGTAATGCTTTTATAAAATAAAAACGATTGAGAAATAGTGGTATCATCGGTTTTGTGTCACGATTTTGGCTTGTCTTTGTGTTTGATTTGATGTACCAAGAGGATAAGCTCTGATACGAGCTTATTCTTGAGCTTATTTGATTAGTTTTGTTTGACTTGTTATCTTGGGTTTAGAATAAGTAGTTTTGGTCCGTTTGAGTTGTTGTGGGTTCGATGTGGTTTGAACCGTGACAAAGAGGTCTCGGCGAGGCTTGTTGATTTCTTTTTGGTTCTTTTGGATTATTCTCATGGTGTACGACATTGAGCAGAGACCGTAGAGTCTCGGCATGCCAAGTTTTGGCCAACGGTTACTTGTTTGTGTTTGGGGTATTGTGACTTGAGCCGTAGGTTTAGAACCGGCCGAATATTATTGTAGTTGATTGTAACTTGGACTCGATGTTATGATGTTTTGTCCATGTCGTATGTTAGCCGAGACCCCATGGTCTCGGTGTGACCTCGATAGCCTATAATGGACTTATGACTAGTAACTTGGATATTATTGGCATGTTTGACTTTTTGACCCGGCGTTATGACCGAGGGATTGATATGGAGACATGACTCGAAACAGAAATATAACTCGTGACACAATTTAACGTGATAAAAACTAAAAGAAAATAAGTAATAAACATACTTATTAGAAATAATAATTTACAAAACTTATTTGTTAATTATTTTGTAAATCAATAAAAGGAGAGTTAAAGTGTAATTATCTAATTTTGGAATGAAAACGGGCAAACACGAGGGTTATTAGACGTTTCGAGGCACGTTTATCCTAGTATACTATGTGGGATCATTTGTTGGATTATTTAACCGGTTGTTGATTGGTAGTCGGATTATTTGGGATTTTGCAAACCCGAACTTGGGAAATATATTCTAACTTGGAATATTATTGGACTTTAGAAATTATGGACCCTTGGGCACGAAACGAACATAGTACATTAGACTCATGATGAATTTAATGTATTCGAGCCGCAACGAATAAACAATGAAAATAAAGTCTAGCGAACAATAATATTTATAGCATTTGTTGTCTAAACTTATTTGGAAATTAATAAGTCGTTCGACTTGGAAACGTCCTATAAACAGACGAGTCATGGCGAATTTCTATTTTAACATATACAAGTATGTTTTATGAAATTAAATATGGTTAAGGGAAAACATCGACGACTACCAACCCTTTTGTCTATTTGATGTGTTTGTTAGACTTCTCGTCTTATTTTCGTGGCGACTATGTTTTCCATCCTTCCTTTTTTTGACGTGTGTACTCTTGAGTCAGAGTCTTGCTTCCGTTACACAAATGATGATACCAAACTATAATAAAAGGATAAACCAAGATTAATATGGAAATGGATTTGGTTTATTTATTGGAATGGGAATAGTTAAATTTTGGAAACTTTTACGTCTTTAGTTATCTTTTGGGATATATATTAAGATGAGTCTTTATATTATTAGGTCATTCCGAGTCCGTTGTGCCGTGTCGTTCTAGTTTCTGTTGTGCTGTGCTACTATTTGGTTTATCTTACTGTTCTACTCCCTGATATTGTGATATTGCATTGCTGTGACTAAGGTGAGTTCTCGTAGCCCCACTTTTTAACGTGTTTTACCTTGGGGTGGAAATGTTACTCAATGATTTTGAATGTTTTCATGCTGTGATCTACTGTTTTCATGATTTTGGACTATATGTGTGTTTTGATTGCAATATGTGCCTTACTGTGTGAATTCAAATTGTGTGACTTGGCTTGAACGTGCTCAACTGTTTAGTGATGCATTGTTAGTATAATTCTGGGAAGTGGCACCCAGTATATCATTATGGGAACTGGCACCCAGTACATCATTTGGGAATTGGCACCCAGTCTATGTATGGACCAATTATGCGTGTTTGAAGTCTGAGATAGTTTGCGATCTTTACTATATGCTCACATTTGTATATCTTGCTCACTGTTGTCCTACACTTCATTATTCACAGCTTCGTGGTTTAACTTTCAAACCTACGAGCTCACCAACATTATGTTGACGTTTTCTAGTACCATTTTCAGGTGGATCATTACTAAAGTATTTAAAGGCACATTTATTGGAGTCAGACTATTTGATACTTACTATTATGTTGTCAAGATGACAAGATTTCAAAAGAGACATGTTTCCCTTTCAAATTTGGTCGAAGAATGTTTTATAAACTATTACTATAATAATTGTAAGGTATGAATCTATGATGTTATGTAATGTGTCTTTCTTAGTTACATCTCGTGTTTCCACCTTTGACGGGGTGTGACGCCAAACAACTTAATAGTCACAATAGAAGCACAATTAGAGTCATTTGCATGAAGATGCAAAGGATTACTCTGATCCAAACTACTAATCATAATAGCCATACTGACAAACAAAGAATCAGATAAACAAGAATAACAGATAAACCAAACAATAACAAACTATAAAACAGACAAACAAACTAATAACAGATAAACTACCAACAAACCAACAAATCTCAACTTCAAAGACTGCCCAAATCCTAAACTCCTGTGAGCTAGACTCAACAATAAACCTAAAAACAGTAAAACTACCACTCACACCCAGGACTAACTTAGCCCAAGTCAGCAAACTGTGGTTGGCCAGAGCAAGTATTCACACTACTTAAAGGTGGCAGATCAAGATGTTAGCCAACCCGTTTAGGCCCACTAAACTCGAAACTAGTTAACCCTAATGGAAGAAATAATTCACTTACAGTGTTATGAAGACACAAGCATTAGAAGACAATCCAATAATCCTTGATTCACTTAGTCTAGAATTATTGAAACAAGAACCAACCCAGAAAACCACAGTTCACGAGATCTTCAAGAAACCCCTGAATCCAAAATTAGGGTTTCGAGACAATCCAACCAAGAATCAGTCAATTGACACTAATTCCTTTAACCAATCGACTCCAATTGCTCTGAATCAAACCACAATCAAAAAACCCCAAAATATTGGGTTTCAAGAAAAAACCCTATATCTTAATTGAACCTTAGAAACTTCAATTAAACACCCAAAAATCAAGATTCAACCAAAAAACAGTTGAATCAACCACCGCCAATCAAGATCGATAAAAAACCCCAAGAAACCAATGAAATCAACTGATAAGAACCTATGGCTCTGATACCATGTTAAAACGGTACCAAAACACACAAATATCTAAACACCCAACCAACCACCCCTTGGTGATCTTTTCTTTTATTAAAACTATAAACACTGAAGGTTAGTCCCTAACACGGATGCTAACCAAGTACAATACAAAAGAAATAAGTTGCTGTCCCTCTAGTAGGTGCAACAACAATACATACAACTCACACTCTAAAACTTAAACTATAAACCATACTAATACTAAGATCAAGAAGATCTTGATACAAACCAAACAGACTAAACAATACTAAAACCCAGAACCACAACTGAGATGATCCCAACTTGAGAGAGAAAAACTTGTATGTGAAAATATTGAGAGAATAATGAGAGATAAGAAACCCTAGATCCGGCCTAAAGTTTATATAGCTGCAAGTTATAATCACCACCCTACACAATATGAAAACTTACAAAACCAAACCAAAGTTAATGTTAGCTAAAAATAACTAACCAAAAGTTACCAAGTGAACCTCCAAGTTTCATAAGTTTGCTAAAGAGGTTATACTTTCAACAAGTATTATATACTAGGGCTGAGCATCGGTTTAAACCTGACCCGAACTGAAAACCGAAAAAAGGATGAAACCTAAACCGAGAACCGAACTGAAGTTACTCGGTTCGATTCGGTTTTGGTCGGTTCGGTCGGTTCGGCTCAGTTTTAGTCGGTTTTTCTCGATTTTTGACTCAAACCAAAAACTGAAAATCGGTAAAACCTAAACCGAGAACTGAACCGAATTTACTCAATTCGGTTCGGTTTTTCTCGGTTTTGTCGATTTCGTCCATTTTACAAAGGGGCTCCTGGAAGCAAAATTATCATCACCACTAGAAAAAAAAGAATTGCTTAGACAGTTGGGCCACAATCATCCATATGATCTATAGAAGTTGTCACCGAATGATGCTCTTTCTTTACTTTCCCAACATGCGGGTTTAAGTGACTTTGATTCATACGAAACGCAAAGACAAGATGCCAAAGGCATCGTACAAAAGTGTGATGGCTTGCCTTTGGCTATAAAAGCACTTGGAAGTTTATTGAGAACAAAAGCTGGTGAAGAAGAATGGAAGAATGTGTTGAATAATGATATCTGGAACTTAAAAGATGAAGGTGGTATTGTTTTGGTACTTAGACTAAGTTATCAGGATCTTTCTGCACGTTTGAAGCGATTGTTTGCTTACTGTTCCTTGTTACCGAATGACTACATTTTTGAAAAGGCGGACTTGATCTTTTTGTGGATGGCGAAAGGGTTTTTGAACCAATCAAGTTCAAACATGTCGATGGAAAGCTTGGGTGAGGAATCTTTTCAAGAGTTGCTGTCAAAGTCATTTTTTCAACATGTGCCTGGTGACGATAAATCATTGTTTATGATGCATGACATCATGAACGATTTGGCCACATTTTTTGCTGGTGAGTTTTTTATAAGGCTTGATATAGGAATGGAAAAGGAGGTTAGGGAGGAAGCTTTGAAAAAGTACCGCCGCATGTCATTTGTTTGTGAGACATATATAACTTGCAAGAAGTTCAAGGCATTCGAAACAACTAACTATTTGAGAACTTTTTTAGCTGTGCCCATTGTGGTGAGAGAGAGATGGCCACAATACTTCTTATCAAGTAAGATTCTCGTTGACTTACTTCCCAAGTTACCATTGTTAAGGGTTTTATGTTTGAGTACTTTAGCGCTAGATGAGGTACCTGAGTCTGTAGGCAATATGAAACATTTATGATATCTTAATTTATCTCGAAACAGAATCACACACTTGCCAGACAATGTCTGCAATCTATATAATTTACAGACATTGATTGTTTCCGGTTGTGAAATGTTGACTAAGTTGCCTGACAACTTCATGAATCTTAAAAGTTTGCGGCATTTTGATATAAGAGATACATGTCTTTGGAATATGTTGCCGTTAGGAATTGGTGAGTTGAAAGGCCTACAAATTCTCTCCAATATCATTGTTGGAGAAAATGATAACTTTCCAATCAATGGGCTGAGGAACTTGAAGAATCTCCAAGGGAAGATTTACATCCGTGGGCTGGGGCAAGTAAAAACTGCAAGGGATATACGGGAAGTGAAGTTATCACAAAAGAGGGTCAGTGGGTTAGAATTGGAATGGAGAGATGTGTTTGATGATTCAAGAAATGAAACACTTGAAAATAAGGTCTTAAGTGCACTCATGCCTCATAGTGATAATTTGAAATATCTTTCGATTGAGTCATATGGAGATAAAGTGTTTCCAAACTGGATTGGTGTTGATCCCAAACACACGAGCTTGTATTAGAAACTTTGAGAATACTAAAAAGTATGCGGAATCTACTTTTTAATACTTAGAAGAATATTAATGTAACAGTGAACTCTATGAACAATGTAAAACTATATAAACAATAATTTACTGAAAAGCTTCAATATTATTATGATCAATAATACGAGTACTATGTGTAGTACTAGGGTTTACAAACAACCTTGAAGCTATGAATAATACGTACTGGGATAACTAACATCATAACCTAGGACCTCCTTGTATAGACTAAGGAGTCATTTACAAGATAACTACAAATCTTATAGAATATACATATCTTTCTAACTATATAGAATATACACTGAATAATCTCCATACATATCTCTTCACACGTCTTTATCTCTTTAGTAGTACTATCTTTTTTAGCAGTCTTTAGCAGTATTAAGTTAGTCTGGCAGTACTAACTTATTAGTACTGGTAGTTATATCTTGAGCAGTACTAACTGTTTTGGCTTGACAATACTAAGTGTTCAGACATTTAATTCCCAAAAATCCTCCCCTAAACTTGTGATTTACCTCCAAATCATCAAGTATCTTGAATTAAATCTTTGATTCTAAGAGGATTCTTCCAAACACTTCATATTCTTTCAGCCTGCATAAATATCTTCCTTAGCAGTTCTCTTGCCATCTCAGTATACTCATCTACCAAGAGCATTGCAGCCAACATCAAAGTGAGTGTACCCCTTGACAGTGGATATTCCTTCTCCACCAGCATATAGATATCAGTTCCAGCTTTTGTAGATACATGATGAACACCACATGTATCATACAATCTCCATTGCAAACCTTGATTTCCTGCCTGAAACTTCCATATCTTATCACCTTCATCTGGCTCAAAATTCCTTTTCAATTCTACCCATAACATTCTTTCTTTGTCATCAGTTGGCTCTGTTGAGTTGAATCTTTCTTTCACCAATTCCCATAGCTTCACCAGATCTTCCCTGTCAAAAGCCTTAAGCATATCATCAAAAAATTGGTATACCTCATAATGGTTTCCAACTCTTATTATCTTCCAGAATTTCCCTATGTCATCAGTATAGATCTCCCAGTCTATGATTAGATATTTGGTTTGTAAAGCTTCTACATTCAACCCTTCTTCAGGAACTATGATCATCATCTGATTTAGCACTTCTTTAGTCAACTCTTCTTCGTGCTCTTCGGCTGTGAGTAGGTCTTCACTGACTTTTTGTTTCTAAGAAGATTCTGATTCCAAGGTAATTCCAGCTCTCTTAACTCTTCTGCTTTCTTCTTCAGTTTCCATAGGAGTAAAATCTTGAATCTTCTTGTAAGCCTTAAAGTATAAACGTTCAATTTCTTCATATGGTCTGCCTGCAAATTGACTAGCAGTCCAATGATCTTGGTTCTTCAAATAAGTAGTCATATACTTCAACTTTTCTGCTCTTGTTGGTGGTTTGTTCTTTCTTGCTGCACCCCTTTTTGCACTCTGACTCTTCTTAATCATCTCTAGCAGCTCTTGAAGGGCATTTTCTCTTTCTTCTTCATTAATACTTGCCCTGTCCTGTTCATATATCTTCTGAGCTAGAAGTTCATCAGCTTGTTCTTGTGCTAATCTCTCTTCTTCTTCACTTGCAAGCTTTTGTTCCACCAGAAATCTTGCAATCTTTTGTTCTTCTTCCAATTTAGCATGTTCTTCATCATGAACCCTTTAAGCCAATTCTTTATCAAGACTTATCTGAGCTTGAACCCTCTTTTTGACCTTCTTTGATGGCTCAAACTCTTGCATAATGCTTTTTCCTTTATCAGCAACACTGGCAGTACTAACTGATGCACCAGCAGTACTAACCTCTTCTTGAGCAATAGAAACATCTTTAGCAGTATCTTCAAACCCTGTATCTTGCTCATGCCTCCCCTGAATCTCTGCATCTTCTTCAACCAATGTGATGTTTGGATCTTCATTAATTTCAGCAATTTTCCTCCCCTGTTTGGAAGGATCCTCCAAATCATTATCTGAAGCATCTTCTTCACTATCTGACTCCATAATGTTTGCTCTTCTCTTAGCTTTGCTGGTCTTGATCTTTTGTTCTAACTTCTTCACCTTTTTAATCAGTTTGGTATAAGCAGCTCCATATAATCGCTTTGTCTGCTTTAACTCCAGCTCCAAGCTAGTAACTCTGTTTGACAATTATGTACATAGTTCCATCAATTCTTTGAGTTTCAGGCTGCCCTCATCACTTCCAAGTGTGTTAACTCTTGGGAGAGGTGAATCATGGGGCATGTAAGACTCAGTCTCAACCCAAGGTTGATCAGCTGAGCCCCCTATAGTATCATGTTGGCTGGGTTGTCCATCACCTGAATCAAGCTCATGAGAACTTGACTCATTAGATGTTGTCATGGGTTGGGTCTTACTTATGTTACCATTGACCTCTCCAACTTCTAAGCCAGAGACAATAGTGGCAGCCCTCATCATTCTGTCACCCTCTACATTGACAGCCTCATCTGCTACATTGGTATGAGTAGGAGATCTGGGTTGAAGAACCACAGATTCATGTCTTATTCTCCTCCTATATGTTTGTGTTATTTGAGGTTGTGAGAAAGATGGAGCACTGATGGGACTCAACTGGGATTGTTGGTCCTTCACCCTGAATGTTTTGATCCTGAAGAAGCATTTCTGAAAACAGTGGTACTTCTATCCCAGAATAACCCTTAGAACTCATCCTCATATTACTAAAAAGCTTTTGAGTAAGTGTAGGAGTTTTATAAATAGTTTTGTGAGATAGAAGCAGATTTTTATGCTTATTCAAAAACAGTTGAATAAATCTTGGATACATTAAAAAAAATTTGTTTGCTATCCAAGATTTTCACCATACCATCAAAAATCAATTTGTAAAAGTTAAACTTTCTTTTTGTGGCTAAGCAAATAATAGCAGTTGCAATATTACTACTAATCGCTCCCAAGAAGTTTTCTTTGAACTTAAACTGTGTAAGATGGTATGAATGAGAAATCTCCATTGAGGGGCAAAGTATCCTTTTTGAAAAGTTAATTTGTCAGAATTTGACACATACCCCATCCTGGAAAGGTTTTCAAAAATTTCAGTATTAGGCAAAGAACTAATACCATCATCATCTGCTAGTTTGAGATGTCTCCTAACAGATGACTCAGTAATAGTCATGACTTTGCCATCAACTGTGGCATTTAACTCTTTTTCTCCATTATCAAGTGTATTGACACTAGTAGTGTGCCAAAACTGTTTGATTTGAGAAACATAGATAGTAGAATTTTCTATAAGAGCAAACCTGATGTGACTAGTATTGAGAAAATCCACTATCTGGTGAAACCCATGATTTCCCTCTGGTTTCTCTAAGTATGCAACCATGTTATGTTTATCACAAAAAGCTAAATTCGCCATTAAGATCAATGAAAGTTTGATTAGAGTGTTGGGTTATGTGCGTTTATGAGAGTATGTGTGTTTGGCAAAAGCAATTGAGATTATATAGATAACACTTAGGGTTTCGACCGAATAAATCGTTTCTTTATTGTGATGAAATCGTATAAGTTAAAGAAAGATTATGATTTATCCAATTTAGGAAACCTATAAGCGAACTAATTGACAAAAATTATCTCAACGGCTAGAATAAATGAATGAAAAATGGTTATTTCCCAAACAGCACTAACGGTTACCCAGCAGGCCAGCAGAACTAATTTTAGCCTAGCAGTACAATCTTTTATAAAAACTTCTTCTCAGCAGTATTAACCCAATTTTCTTTTAAAACAATATTGCACTCATACATTTTGAAGAGATTAAGTGTAAAGGAAGACACTTAATCTTTTTGGATGCATTTAACCTCTGGTTGTGTGAGAACCAATAATTTTTAGTATAAATACTGCCTGTGATCAGATAGACTAATTAAAAGAGCCTTCTTGACATGTTTCCAGCTCGTGGTAGGCGTTACCCCTAACACAAATGTATTAGATTCACTTTTTCTCGATGTTCTCTAAACCATATGTCCTTAGACTAACACACTATCTTAATGATAGAATGGTAAAGAGTGAGTTAGATCAGTTACTATCTGACTAACTGAAAACCATTAATTCATGTTCAGTATTAGGTTGATTTCAAGGAAAAGATTTTAAAGAACCTCCCAACTCAGGTGTTAACCCTTGTCAAGTGATCCCTGAATCCTCTCTATCATTAATCAGCAGCATCACATCAAACAATCCACCACTTTTGCTTCTCACACAGCACCAATTCCAATCATATTGCTTAGCTTATCCTGCAAATGTTAGTCCAAAACTAAGAAAACACAATCCAAAACATTTTCTTCATAACAGTATTAATTATGACTAACAGTATTAACACAACAGTATTAATTTGCACTAGCAGTACAAACTGATACAACTAACAGTACTAATCCTGTACAAAACTTTACAAAGACACAAAGTGATTAAAGCTTTAAGGATTTAGCATTCCAATACTTGCAACCAAGTACTGAAACCTTCCAACATCAAGAGCTTTTGTAAGCAAATCTGCAAAAAAATTATCTATGTGTATTTTAACAACTTGAATCAACTTTTTATCATGGCATTCTCTTATAAAATGATGTCTAATCTCTATGTGTTTTGTTTTAGAGTATAAAACAGGGTTTTTAATAATACATATAATATTGTTATTGTCAATATAAATCATGGTGTGCATAAAATTATACCCATAATCCAGCATTTGATTCTGAATCCAGAGTACTTGTCCACAACAACTAGCAGCAGCCACATATTCAGCTTCAGTTGTAGAATTGGCAACCATAGTTTGCTTCTTACACTACCATGAGATCAACCTGCATCCTAGGAACTGATAACCTCCTGTTGTTGACTTCCTATCTAAACTTGCACCAGCATAGTCACTATCAATATATGCCACCAGAGCAAATGGAGAATCTCTAGGATACCAAAGGCCTAATTTAGGTTGGCCTTTGAGATACCTAAAAATCCTTTTCACAGCATGTAAGTGTGAAACCTTAGGTGTAACATGGAATCTGGCACATGCACATACATCAAACATAATGTCTAGTCTAGATGATGTAAGATACATCAATGATCCAATCATTGACCTGTAGAGATGAACATCAACATCATCACCATCTAAATCTTTGAGCAAAGGTTTGTCTGGATCCATTGGGGTGCTAGCTGTCTTGACATTTGTGTACCCAAATTTCTTCAAAATGTCAGCTACATATTTATCCTGACTGATAAATATCCCATCTTCTTTCTGCTTTACTTGCAACCCTAAGAAGAAATTAAGTTCTCCCATAGAACTCATCTGAAACTTTTCATGCATAAGTTTCTCAAATTCAGTACACATCTCCTTCTTTGTAGATCCAGAGATAATGTCATCAACATAGACCTGTACAAGCAAAATATCCCCTTTTTGCCTCTTGATAAACAATGTCTGATCTATTTTTCCTTTGTGAAACCCATTTTTTAATAAATACTTGGCCAAGGTTTCATACCAGGCTCTTGGAGCTTGATGCAAACCATAAAGTGCTTTCACCACCTTGTAGACTTTATCTGGATAGTCATGATCTTCAAACCCTAGAGGTTGAGTAACAAAGACCTCTTCTTCAATTGTACCATAAAGGAAGGCACTCTTCACATCCATCTGATACACCATGAATCCCATAAAAGAAGCATAAGCTAAGAACAGCCTTATTGCCTCAAGTCTTGCTACAGGGGCAAAAACTTCATCATAGTCTATGCTTTCTTCTTGAGTATAACCCTATGCAACCAGCCTTGCTTTGTTCCTGATCACTATGCCTCTCTCATCTTTCATGTTTCTAAAAACCCATTTTGTACCAATATGCCATTTACCCTTAGGAAAATCCACTAGAACCCAAACCTTTTGTAGCTTAAACTGTAAAATCTCTTCCTGCATTGCTTCTAGCCAGGATGGATCACTTAGAGCTTTGGCAATTCTTTTGGGTTCTTCCTGAGATAGGAAACAAGCAAACAAACAAGTATGAAGGTCTTCATGAGTTTTCCCTTCATAAACAACACTAAGAAAACCTTGTTCATCTAAATCCTTTGTCATTCTCCTTGTCTTTACACCAGACTGCACATCACCAATCACATTATCAAGTGAATGATCTTTGTGGATTCTTGTATGTGTAGTTGAAGGAGCTAGATATGTGGTAGGAATATTGTTCATATCCACTTCATCACCAAAGAAATCAGTATGTGTAGCTTCAAGTGGAGCAGTAGTAACTGGTGGACTAGCAGTCCTAATATTTGTCTCAGCAGTACTAACATGCTTAGCAGTATTAACATCTTTAGTACTGCTTTCAGGCCTCTCTTGATCATCAACTCCACTTTCTTTATTGACACCTTCATCATCCTCCTTTTCAGCATCACTAGAAGGTTGTGGTTCATCATTGCTATCATTCTTTGAAGATGAATTAAACATTGAACCATCTTTCCACAGTGGCATCATAAGGTAGTCTTGGCTAGACCCTGTCTCCATGCTAGATTGACCTGCACCAATACCATTTCTGAACCTGAAAAATCATTAGAGTTTGTACCTGCAACAACTGGTACATAATTCATTGATTCTGTTAGAGCATAAATATCAAACAACCACTTAGGTCCATCTCCTGCAACACTGGGCCTATTCTCCAAGAACTCAACATGCAAGTTTTCTTCTACCTTCCTAGTTCTAATGTTGTATACCCTAAAAAGCCTTACTATTCATAAAGTATCCAACAAAGAATCCCTCATCAGATTTTCCATCAAACTTGCCCAAATGATCTAAGGTATTTAGGATTGTAACATGACAACCAAATGGTCTCATGAAGCTTAGAGCAGGTTTTCTACTTCTAAATAGTTCATAAGGAGTCTTGTTGTGAGGCTTCACTACTAAAACCCTGTTCTGCACATAGCAAGCAGCATTAACTACTTCAGACCAAAATGTAGTAGGTAACTTAGAGTCAGCTGGCATGGTTCTAGCATCCTCAATTAGTGTCCTGTTTCTCCTTTCAGCAAAACCATTCTGCTGAGGAGTTCTAGCTACACTAAATTCTCTCTTAATACCTTTCTGTTCACAAAAATCATTCATAACTCTATTCTTAAATTATGTTCCATTGTCACACCTGATTATCTTTACTTTCTTATCAACTAGGTTTTCCATCTCAGTAATAAAATTCTTAAGAATGCCAGCTGTCTCATCCTTAGTTGCTAAAAAGAAAACCCAAGTAAACCTGCTATAATCATCAGTGACAACAAGACAATATTTCTTATTCTTCAAGCTACTCACAAAAGTTAGACTAAACAAGTCCATATGTAACATGAATAAAGTTGAGTAATAGAGTTCTGAATCTTGGTCTTACAAGAAGCTTTGTGCTGCTTCCCCTTAAGACAAGCAACACAAGTTTGGTCATTTTCAAAATGTTTTAAAGGTAAACCTTTCACAAGATTTTCCTTAACAAGTTTATTAATGTTTTTAAAATTTACATGATCAAGCCTCCTATGCCATAGCATTGATTCATCCAATGTGGCCTTTGCAACAAGACAAGTTAAACTCTCTTTAGGAACAATATTCTTCATATTTACACTGTACATGTTGTTCTTTCTAGGAACTTTAAGTAACACCTGACTCTCATAAGCTAACTTAAAGTCAGGAGACAGAACAAAACATTCAGTTTCAGTAAAAAGAACACTGTTCTTTTTTTCACACATATGTGAGACACTAAACAGGTTAAACTTTAACTCTTGAACAAAGTACACATCTTCAAAATCAAGCTTACCAGTCCTGATAGTACCTTTACTAGTAATTCTTCCTCCTCTGGCTCCTCCCCCAAAGGCAACATATCCTCCATCAAATTCAATGAAGTCTGTGAGATAGGACATGTTCCTAGTCATGTGCCTTGAGCATCCACTGTTAAAATAGCCCAGATCTTCTTTTTCTTATTGTGGATGATCCTACACATAAAAATAAGGAAATTAGTTTCCTTTGGGGACCCAAGCCATTACTGACTTGGATCTGCCTCGTGCATCAATATAAATATGTTTCTTTAATACACTTGATGCACTATCAAGTTTGGTAGGTCTCCAAACCCAACATGTTAAGGCCTTAACAGCATTATTCCCACTTGCCCTAACAGCATTTACTACTGCTGAATTTGGTCTAGCAGTATTAACTTTTGGTCTAACAGTATTAACTTTTTGATTAAAATTTTTGTTAGTTAATGTTGTTCTTCTTTGAAAGGGCCTCTTTACAGTTGATTGTGATGAGTTAGCAAAGTGTGAAATTCGTCTAGTACTAAAAACTGTTGATTTGGGGTGAGCAGTATTAACAGGCCTAGCAGTATTAAGTGGTCTTAGGCCAGTTTTCATTAAAACTGCTCTTGGAGCCATGTGTCTGTGAGCACTAAGGTGAGCCTTTTTAGTAAAATAATTGTAATTCACCCTTGTATAATTATTCCCAGATACCCTTGTATTCCCATAAACCATCCTTTCCCTTTGATGGTAATTGCAGTTAGCCTCCACATGGTCAAAACTTCCACAGACAAAACAAGCTTTATTGTACATCACAAAGTCACTTCCTAGCTGTTAGGACTTCTGATTATTCCAGTTTTTTTTGGTTTCCACTAGGGCTTTCTGACCTGTACATCTCAGCATATTTAACTGGTTTCCTAACTGGTTTTTCTTGTTGTTTAGTTCTAACAACATCTACCTTAGCAATATTAGGAAAATCAGTTTTCTTCTCTAACTTATCCTTTGACACCATCTCCTTAACAAATGGGGTATCAGAATATTCAATAACACTCTTACCAGAACATGATTCAAAGCATTCAATCTCGGGTTCTTTTCTTTCAATCTCAGGCTCTTTAAGCTCCTCTAAACTAGTATTGGACAAATCAAGTTTTGGGGGTGGAAGTAACCCTGTATAGGGAGGTGGAACAGCATTATATCCTACGCCTTTATTGAGTTTTTCAATAACCTGACTCTGTATGATCTTTTCTACACTCTTAGAGGACTGTCCAAATCTCTCTATATCAACCTGAATGCTTTCTTTTTCTAGCTTAAGCTTTTCTAACTTATGTTTAAGCACACTTATTTATGAGTCTTTGTATGAGATATCTCTTTTTAAAACAGCAATATCCTCAATGAAGATAGTCTCATTCTTTTTGTAAAAGACTAGTTGCTCTTCTACAACAGCTAACCCTCTTTTATAATTAGCTCAATTGAACTCAGATTGATTAAACTCTATTCTTAAATCATCATACTGAGTTTTGAGAGTCTCAAAGCTTTTTAAGCATGTTTTTGAACAAGTTTTGTTAGTGTACACCTCAGAATCTGAAAGAGCCATTAGAGCCATGTTTGTAGCGGCTTCCTCTTTTTCCATAAAGCTCTGGTCAAAACCAAGCCCGTCAATAGCCACCATAGATTTGGAAGAAGTTTTTTCCAAGTTCACAGTCTTTCTGGTGCTCTCTTGGTTCCTGGATCCTTTGCTTTCTTGACTCTTGCTTCTGCTGTCTTGGTTCCTAGGCCCTCTTCACTCCCTTGCAAAGTGTCCCAACTTATGACAGTTGTAACACTCTACCTTGGACTTGTCATATCCACCTGTGTCACTGCCAATGATAGTGATCTTCTTACCAGTCTTCTGGAAAAACCTCCTTGCCCTCATGCTCAATAGTGCTAATTGCCACTTCAAATCCATTTCTTCTAAGTCATCTTCATGGATTTGTTCAAGGTCTTCATGTACAAGCTGAGACCCATTTGATTGATCGGCCAAGAATGCATACACAGTAGCATCACTTAAGGTAGCAGTACTAGCTTGAGTGCTACCAGTACTAACTGGAGTGTTAGCAGTACTAACTCCACAAGCAGTATTAACTTCACCAGTACTGCTAGGGCTGGGAGATGACACAAATGCCATGTTTTGAGAACTTGAACTTGAACTTGAGCTTGTAATTCTCTTAACATCTTGTTCAACGATCTTAAAATTGTTATAAAGGTCATCAAGACTCATTGTGTCTAGATCAGGCTTATTCCTCCAGACCACAACATGAGTATTCCACTCAGAAGGCAGACTTCTCAAAAACTTCAAATTGAGATCTTCTTGTGTCTTAGTTTCACCTAAGACAGCCAGTTGACTTACAATCTTCTGAAGTCTGTTAAAAATAAAATCAAGAGACTCTGTGCTTGGAGCACTAAAGTTCTCATACATCTGCTTCAGAAGTGTCTTCTGAGTCTTCTTAGTAGCTTCATTACCTTCAAACCTCGTTGTTATAGCAGCAAATAAGGTTTTGGCATCCTTGTACTGATTGAAGGTCATAAGATGTTCACTGGGAAGTGCCATCAGTAGCATACTTCTTGCCTTCACATCATTCTTCTTTTGGGTCTTCTCATCAGCAGTTACAGGACCTGGTATTACAGTAGTTGTGACACCATCAACTGTTGTTGATTTAGCAACAGGTTTGAATGAGTTTCCATTCTCTATGACAACCCATAGAGAATAGTCTTGAATTTGAAAGTATTGTTCAATTCTGAGCCTCCACATGTCATAATCACCCTGTTTGAGAATGGGCAATTTTGCAGTAGTAGAGGTTTGAGTAGTTTCAAGATCCATCTCTTCCTGGTGAGTAAAGAGTTCTTCTGTAAGTTTCTTCTAGATCAAAGTTTCAGAACCAAAAGCTCTGATACCACTTGTTGATCCCAAACACACGAGCTTGTATTAGAAACTTTGAGAATACTAAAAAGTATGCGGAATCTACTTTTTAATACTTACAAGAATATTAATGTAACAGTGAACTCTATGAACAATGTAAAACTAGGGTTTACAAACAACCTTGAAGCTATGAATAATACGTACTGAGATAACTAACATCATAACCTAGGACCTCCTTTTATAGACTAAAGAGTCCTTTACAAGATAACTACAAATCTTCTAGAATATACGTATCTTTCTAACTATATAGAATATACAATGAATAATCTCCATACATATCTCTTCACACGTCTTTATCTCTTTAGCAGTACTATCTTCATCAGCAGTTTTTAGAAGTATTAAGTTAGTCTGGCAGTACTAACTTTTTAGTACTGGTAGTTATATCTTGAGCAGTACTAACTGTTTTGGCTTGACAGTACTAAGTGTTCAGACATTTAATTCCCAACAATTGGGGATTCCAAATTTGTTCGATTGGGTCGCATCTCGCTTAGCAGCTGCAAAAACTGTACGTTTCTACCACCACTTGGGAACCTTCCATCACTCAAGAAGTTTTTTATTAATGACCTGGATGAGGTGAAATACTTAGGCGCAAAGTTTTTTGGGGCTGGGAGTGGTCCTGCATTCCCTTCACTTGAAAGTCTATGTTTTGAAGATATGAGGGGGTGGGAGGCATGGTCAACCACTGTTGGTGGTGTTGTGGGTGCAGTGTTTCCATGTCTTCAAGAGCTTAGTCTAGAAAATTTCCCTAATTTGGTTGTAGTCTCAATTAAGGCACTACCTTCGTTAAGGATTCTAAATATAAAAATTGTGGTTATGGTGTATAAGAAGTCTGGGTCATGTAGCTTCATCAGTCACCAAGTTGAGTATAGTGGGTATCTCAGGACTTACTGATGAGGTGTGGAGAGATGCCATGGAGCATTTTAGGGCAGTTGAAGAATTAAGTATTCATAAGTGTAATGAAATACAACACTTGTGGGAATCAGAAGCAGAGGCTAGTAAGGTTTTTGTGAATTTGAGAAAGTTGCTAGTTTGGTATTGTAAGAAGATGGAGCGTTTCACTTGTCCAAACAGCATTGAAGATTTGAATATCAGGTTTAGTCCAATCACAATTGTCTATTTTCCACCAGGAGGATGCCAAAAGCTCAAGGCAGTCAGAATCTGGGAATGTAACGAACTAGTGGGAAAAGAGGCGGAAAAGATGTTTCTCAACACAAGCATGCCAATGCTTCAAGAAGTATGTATAACTGGTTGGGAACATTTGAATAAAATAATTGGATTGGCATGTTTCGATCACGTCACCTCACTTACAATGACAGATTGTCCAACTATGAAAGCTTCTTTTAGGCATTGGCCTCCCAGATTGCATTCCTTAGTAATACGGGGCCTGAAGAAGCCCAATTCACAGTGCGGCCCACATAACTTCCCAACCACACTTGTTGACCTACATCTATGGGGTAACTCAGCAGAAGAAGATGATGTGACTTGCGGTACTCAATTGTCTCATATTTGATGCGTGGTTTTGCAACCTTCCTAAATCTCTTACTCATCTTCAATTAATTAATTTTGATAAATTGGAATCAGTTTCAAAGGACTCCAACACCTCACCTCCCTCAAACATCTCGATATTCAGTTTTGCCCAAAGATGAAAGATGTACCAGAAACGTTGTTGCCTTCACTTTTGAGTTTGTGGTTACGCAACTACTCGGATGAACTGAAAGAAAAGACGAGTAGAAGAGGCTCCTATTAGCCCCTTATCTCCTATATCCCGGAAGTTGACAGATGCTAAAGGTATGTCCCTCTCTCTACCCTTTGACTTTATGTCGACATAGACTAAAGGCGTGTCCCTAACTCTCTCTGCCTTTTGACTGCTTGTAGTTTCCATATGTAAAAATCTTATACTCGATTAGGCTTTTGTATTTGCCATTGCCTTTGCTTTGAAACTCATTATCATATTATTACAGTTAAATTTTAGTATTTGGGTGAATTGGAAATTGATTAAATTTTTTGATTGCTTGGGGATCAAATAATTCAATCTCACTATTTACAATCTCATGGTACCACTGTGATATAAGTCCTTTGGTGACTAATAATTAAATCTAATTTAAGTTAAATTACTCACTCTTAGACAAAATGGTTAAAATTTAAGGCAAATGACAAAAAAATGTATCGAACATGACACTTTTTGTGATTGTGTGTAGCCAACTATTTTTTTTCATTGTAACACAAAACTTGACACTTTTTGTTATTATATGTATCCACGTCAGCTAAATGCCGCATCGTTAATACTTTATACTAACGGCCGTTAGTACATAACTTAAAATTCCGTTTTCTAACATTTTTATACGTTTTCATACGTTTTTATACTTTTTCATCCGTTTTCTTACGTTTTCGTCCGTTTTTACATGTTTTCGTCCGTTTTCTTGCGATTTCATTCGTTTTTATACGTTTTCGTCCGTTTTTACACATTTTCGTCAGTTTTTACATTTTTTCGTCCTTTTTCTTTCGTTTTCATCTGTTTTTATACGTTTTCGTCAATTTTTAAACGTTTTCGTCTGTTTTTACACGTTTTCGTCCGTTTTCTTACGTTTCGTCCGGTTTTATACGTTTTTGTTCGTTTTTGCATGTTTTCGACCGTTTTCTTATGTTTTCGTTTGTTTTTACACGTTTTCATCCGTTTTTATACGTTTTCATTTGTTTTTGTTCATTTTTATATGTTTTCGTTCATTTTTAGACGTTTTTGACTGTTTTTACACATTTTCGTCCGTTTTTATACGTTTTTGTTTGTTTTCATACATTTTCGTCTGTTTTAATACGTTTTTAAAAATAGACAAAACGTATAAAAGCGAATAAAAACGTATAAAAATGAAAGAAAACGTATAAAACGGACGAAAAACTTGCAAAAATGAACGAAAACAAACGGAAACGTAAGAAAACGTATAAAAACGGACGAAAATGTAAAAAAATGGATGAAAACCTATGAAAACGTACAAAAATGAACGAAAACTTATAAAACCGGACAAATAAATATGAAAACGAAAGAAAATGTAAGAAAACATGCGAAAATGTATAAAAACGGAAGAAAACGTACAAAAACAGACGAAAATGTGCAAAAACTAACAAAAACGTATAAAAACGGACAGAAATGTGCGAAAACGTATAAAAACAAAAAAAACGTGTAAAAACGGCAGAAAACATATAAAAACGGATGAAAACGTATAAAAATGGACGAAAACGTGTAAAAACATATGAAAACGTAAACGGATGAAAATGAATAAAAACGGACGAAAACGCCTAAAAACGGACGAAAATGTATAAAAATGGAAGAAAGCGTAAGAAAACGGACGAAAACGTGTAAAAACATACGCAAACGTAAAAAAACGGACGAAAATGTATGAAAATGCATAAAAACGTAAGAAAACGGAATTTTAAGTTATATACAAACGGCCGTTAGTATAAAGGACTAACGATGCGACGTTTAGCTGACGTGGATACATACAATATCAAAAAGTTTCAAGTTTTGTGTTACAATGCAAAAAAAATAGTTGGCTACACACAATCACAAAAAGTGTCAAGTTCGATGCATTTTTTTGTCATTTGCCCTAAAATTTATAGTTCTTTTACTATAATCCAAACATACTGGATCTGAATTTATGGAAAAACTTTGAACTTCGATTTTTGGTAGAAATTTCCTTCTGTATTAAGCTTGTGCAACCTAAAACTAAAATCAAGATTATATAATCATCTAAAAAAAATAATAATAAAAAAAATAAAAACAATAAAATGTTTTGATTTTAGAAAGGAAGTTCAACACGGTCTGGTTGGTGGTTTGGTGTTGCTGGTATACTTTATCATTATCAAGATTTTGATCAATAATAAACGTTACTTGATGCTCAAATATCTATAGTCTCATGTTGTTCATCAGACGGCCCATTTAATTTCATGAAACCCAATACATCCAATTTTACAATCAGGCGGGTTAAGAAGATTGATTTCTATCTAATAGGAAGATTTCATTGTGTATGATTTTATATAATTGTCAAATCATTGCGAGTAGAAGGCTTGTATTTTAATCTTCAGGCTAGGTTTCGTTTTTAAAGGTTGATGTATATGTTAAATTAAGTAAAAAAAAATTAGCTCAACTTGATCAATCACTGTCTTGGTTTCTAATGGTATCATGCCCTTTACAGATTCACTGTCACATTGTTTAACTTGGATGTTCTGAAGGCCAATGAGTTGTTATATGCTATAAGTTGATCTAAGATAAAACTAATGTTGAGCATATCACAAGCTGGCGGACTCCATGGAGAGTATGGGTGCATGGGGAAAGCAGTGAAGAAAATTCGAATTTCAAGGTCATAACTATTAAACTGTGAGGACTTACAAAGGCCTGCCACACATTCAAGGAAAGCTCGCAAAGGCTGCACACGGCCTGTAAGTTCTAACGGTGGTATGGTCGAATCATCATGCCCGAATTCTGTTCTCCAAATCCCACTTTTTGTTTTTCCCTGTTATTTCCGATTGTAATTTTTATCCAATTATTCTGTAACATCAGCAGATTCTGATTTTCTTGAATCGTTCATTTATTTCTGATTTTCTTTATGCCAGCACCCCACCACGTGTATGATTGGTGATTTACTGTAAGCAAACAAGAACCACCTGTTTGATGAAATGTTATTTAGACATGTAACAACTTATTTCAAACTAAACCTCTTTATGGATAAATTTTAACTTTTGATATTTATTGAGATGCTACTTATCATTTGATTTTCTATTTTGATGCAACTAATTAAATTATTGTGTAAGGTTTGAATATTGGAAACCTTGTTGTTTCCTAACAAAATCTTTCCAGAAATGTTAGTTCTAGTTACGGATTATATCAGATTTTCAACATATATGTTGTTGTTTACAATTTAGATACAAGCCTTTGTGGGCACATGATACCTTGTTTCATGACCTTGTATTGTTCAATAATTCAAACCATTGTTTGCTTCTTGATGAAGTATAGTGTTGCCACATGCTGATCTTAAAGGCCATCCACACCTGTTGAATGTTTTAGATAAGGAGGAATAAGGACTGGATTGGTGTTTACACAATCACACAAGAAGAAGCAGCAATTTTGAGTTTGTTCATCTAAACTGATACATGTACAAGGCTCTAATTTATGATGTATCTTTTATTCGACAAAACTGTCATAATAAGATACAGCCCATTTTTGGCATAGCTCCTTCAAAAGCTCTGCAGCAATTTCTTGTGGTAAGTTCTCGACTATGTGTAACACACACTATCTGAATCTATTTATAGATTGGAGATAGGCTTCAACTAACAATTGGAATTATGAGATTAAGAACACAATTCGTAATTGAAAGAGAAAATGATTTGTTATTGATTATTGGAATTATTTACAAAGAGATAGTAGAAAAGAGTACATCAAGAATGAATGAACAAAATACAGAATTGGTGATTTTATACAAATGAGAAAAGGCGAGAAAAGTGGTTTAGGGTTTGGTTATAGCACGTGCAGGTCACGTGCTATCTAAAATTGGTAATTCTGACTTGTACACGTAACAATCCTTCCTCATTGAGAAAATCCTTGACCTCAAGGATCTAAGACAAAGTCTGGAAACCTCTTGATGATGTCTGCTAATGACTCCCATATGGCATCATCCTCAAACCCATTACTCCATTGAATTAAGCCAAACACTGCAGCCTTGTTGCCTTGTTTCACCATCTTCCTGTCAAGCAACTTAAAGGGAGTGGCAGCCAACAAGCCTTCTAAATCACATTGTGGAAAATCACCCATAGTAGCAGCCTCTGAGTGACAAGCCTTCAATTGAGATACATGGAACACTGGGTGTACTTGGGCTTGTGGAGGAAGTTGCAGCTTGTAAGCAACATGCCCTAGTCTTGCAATCACCTGAAAGGGGCCAATGAATTTAGAAGAAAGCTTACGCTGCCTTCCTTGTCTCAAGGTGGTTTATCTGTATGGTTGAAGTTTAAGATACACCCATGAACCCACTTCAAACACTCTCTTAGACCTTTTCTTATCAGCTTGATCCTTCATTCTGTCTTGAGCCTTCTTGAGGTTGAACTTGAGCAACTTAATGGTGTTTTCCCTGGCTTGAAGAGTTCTGTCCATAGCTTCCACTGGGCTATCCTTGGCCATGTAAGGAATGTGCAAGGGTGGTGTTTGCCCATACACCACCTCATAAGGAGTGGTATTGATAGAAGAGTTGTAATTGGTGTTATACCAATATTCAGCCAATGGTAACCACTTGACCCAATCTTTTGGCTTCTCACCAGTCATGCCTCTAAGATACCCTTCCAAGCACTTATTCACAATCTCAGTTTGACCATCTGTTTGTGGATGGTAAGCTGATGAGAATTTCAGTTGAACTTGCAGCTTTTCAAACAATGACTTCCACAATAGACTCATAAAAATCTCATCTCTGTCACTCACTATGGTTTTGGGTAACCCATGCAGCTTGTAAATGTTATCCAAAAACAATTGAGCAACCTGAGATGCAGTGTAGGGGTGAGCTAATGGTAAGAAATGAACTTGTTTAGACAATCTATCCACCACAACCAATACTGCACTTTTGCCTTGTGACACAGGTAATGATTCAACAAAGTCCATTGAGATATCTTGCCAGATTTGCTAAGGGATTGATAAAGGCTGAAGTAACCCTGGGTATGCAGATAAATCAGCTTTTATTCTCTGACAAACATCACATTTTCTAACCCATTGCTTGACCATCTTTCTTAAACCCTTCCAATAAAAATAAGTAGTCAACCTTTTAGTAGTAGCAAGTACCCCTGAGTGCCCTCCCACAGCTGAATCATGGAAATGAGCAATCAGTTTCTTCCTAAAATCTTCATTTTGACCCATAACCCATTTATCCTTCCTTTTGAGCTGCTCATTCTGCCAAACATACTTACTATTGACCAATGTTTTCTGTTTAAGCCCTTGTACCACTTTCTGTAAAACAGGATCACTAGACCAAGTATCAATGACTGCTTCCATCAATCATTTGTAGCACCACCAGTTAAAAGGCTGAACAATTCTGACGGTCTTTCAATTCTAGACAGTGCATCAGCAGCAATGTTATCTTTCCCTTTTCTATACTCAATTTCATAATCAAACCCAAGGAGCTTAGGTAACCATTTAGACTGAAATGGAGTTGTGATCCTTTGGTCTAGCACATACTTCAAGCTAAAATGGTCTGTCTTTATTTTGAAATGTCTATCTAACAGATATCCTCTCCACTTCTGTAATGCCAGCACCACAGCTAATAGCTCCTTCTCATATGCTAATAAGGATTGGTGTTTGGGAGCTAAGGTTTTGCTGAGAAAAGCTATTGGATGACCTTTTTTGTTGAAGAACAGCTCCAATACCAAAACCCTGCGACATCTGTCTCAATAACAAACTCCTCATCAAAATTGGGAAGTGCTAACACAGGAGAATTGACCATGGCTTTTTGTAGCTCTTCAAAGGCTGTTTGGGCTTGAGGTGATCATTTAAAGGCATTCTTCTTAAGTAATGCAGTCAGTGGTTGACTGATAGCTGCATACCCCCTGATAAACCTCCTATAATACCCTGTTAACCCAAGAAAGCCCCTCAATTGTTTGACATTAGTAGGAATACGCCACTGTTGCATTGCTTGAATCTTACTTGGATCAGTGGATACACCTTGACCAGAGATAACATGTCCCAAATACTCGACCTTGTCAGTTCCAAACACACATTTACTCTGCTTGGCATACAATGAGTTTTCCTTCATGACTTGTAATACTATTTTCAAGTACTGCACATATTATGAGATTGAATGACTGTAAACCAATATATCATCAAAAAACACTAGGGTGAACTTTCTCAAAAAAGGTTTGAACATTGAATTCATCAAGGCCTGGAAGGTTGATGGTGCATTTGTAAGTCCAAAGGGCATGACCACAAACTCATAATGAACATCATGGGACTTAAAAGCTGTTTTGTACACATCAGCATCATGCATCCTTATCTGATGGTATCCAGACCTCAGATCTAACTTGGAAAACACTTGGGCACCCTGCAACTCATCAATTAGCTCTTCTATAACAGGAATTAGGAACTTATCTTTCACTGTGAGCTTGTTTAATTGTCGGTAATATATACACATTCTCCATGAACCATCCTTTTTCTTAACCATTACAATTGGAGAAGAGAAAGGGCTGTTGCTAGGTCTGATCACCCCTGAATCCAGCAACTCTTTAATCATACCTTCAATCACATCTTTTTGAGCTAGAGGATAGCTATAGGGTCTGACATTGACATTTGTTTCACCATCTTTTAAAGGGATTTGTGGTCAAAACTTCTATGTGGAGGTAAGGTTGAGGGCATTTCAAAAACATCAGCAACTCATCTATCATAGACTTAAGATCATTATTAACCAACTCTTGTTGATCACTGCCACACTACATCAACATTAAGGAAGCAGTAGGACCAACATAGCACATAGAAGACAGAAGGGAACCATCCTGAGTCACATCTTTTGAGAGCTGTTTACCACTCATCCAGGCTAACTCAGATTGATTAGAACTTCTAAGAATGAACTTTTTCCCATTGAACAAATATTCCATAGTTAGCTCCTTGAAATTCGACTTAATGGTATCCAAAGTGGACAACCATTAGACTCCAAAGACTAACTCACAACCCCCCAATGGCAATAACATCACATCAGAAGTAAACAACACCCCCTGAATCTTCCATTGAAAATCCTTGACCATGTATTGACTAATCAACTTAGTACCCCCAGCGACTGACACAGTAAGGGGACATGTACTTCTCATTCTGCATCCTAACTTCTTAGCTATGTAAATTTCTAGAAAATTATGAGTGCTTCCTGAGTCCATCAAAATATGCAAAAATTGCTTAATAACATGGCCCTTAACCCTAATGGTGTTATGTGTTGGTATGCCTGACAAGGCATTAAGTGAAATGTGTGGGGTATACTGTTGGACCTCTTCTGGCAACACAAACTCCTCCATACCAGTATTTTCCTCTTCTTCCAAACACTCCTCATCTTCATCTCCCGTTCCAACAACTTCCAAAGTAAACATTTGCCCTTCACATTTATGGCCAGGCACATATTTTTTATCATAATAAAAGCATTGGTTCTTAGCTCTTTTTTCAGCCAACTCCCTTTGACTTAATTGTTTTCTAGGTGGATTTGACACATTTGCAGGCACTTTGGTGACATATCGACTGTTTGGTGCAGGCAAAGCTAGAGTAGTAGTGGCCCTATTAGGAGTTACTACATTTCTATTTGCATGCCAATTGTTATTGTTTCTAGGTGTAGGCAAGAGTGGTGTACTTCTTTGCTTAATTCTAACCCCTCTTGCAAATTAGCCAAACTAAAAGTATCTACAAGTGTTTTGGGCCTAAACATTCTAACATTTAACTTAATATTAGCAGGCAATCCAGCAAGAAACATACTAACAGTCTGAGATTCAGTAATATCTACTTTTGTGATTAACTTCTCAAACTTGTTTTGATACTCACTCATGCTAGATTCATACCTGAGTTGTTTCAATTCAGCCATTGGATCTTCATTCAAAGGACCAAATCTTTTCAAAATAGCTTCCTCATACACATTCCAACCCACATTATTTCCATGAATCTTGACAAACTGCAAATGCCAGGCCAGTGCCTTATCATACAAGTGGATTGACACAATCTTGACCTTATCTTCTGCATGCACATTATCAACATCAAGAACTGTTTAACTCTGAATATCCAACCTTGAACATCATCACCATAGAACTTAGGGAACTCCAGCTTGCCCATTTTACTAAATCTACAAGAACCTTCCCCTGTTCTTGATTGTTGAAATTCGTTTACCATTGTATCCAATCTTTCATTGAAACTAGTGATAGCATTGTTTAACTGGTCAGTTACCCACAGTTTCATAGCATCATCACCAGTATCATTACTTCTTGTACCCACCATTGTTAAAACTGTAATAATCTGTTTCAAGAACGTCTGTTAACACCACACAGAGTAACTAACTAACTAATTCCACTGTACAGTCCTAACTAACGTATTTGGTGAAATGGAAACGGAACGAAAAACAATGACGTATTTGTAATTAGACAAGTGATCTAGAGTGATCGGAATTGATGTTTGTACGGTGGTTTGACTAAAAGTCAATGGAGTAAAGTGGTGGTGTAACAGAAAGATGGTTGTTCTAACAGATTTAAAACAGAAAACGGTTATGATGGTGGTAGGTAGCAGGAAATGGCTTTGGATACCAAATGTAACACATACTATCTGAATCTATTTATAGATTGGAGATAGGCTTCAACTAACAATTGGAATTATGAAATTAAGAATACAATTCGTAATTGAAAGTGAAAATGATTTGTTATTGATTATTGGAATTGTTTACAAAGAGATAGTAGAAAAGAGTACATCAAGAATGAATGAACAAAATACAGAATTGGGGATTTTATACAAATGAGAAAAGGCGGGAAAAGTGGTTTGGGTTTTGGTTATAGCACATTGATGCGTGGTTTTGCGACCTTACAACAGGTTTTACCTCTCGAGGGATCTCAAGAGGCTTGCAATCCCCACCAGGCAGTGTACCTGACCGATGTAGTATAGTGAAGTGGCAAGTACCGGGGGATTGATCGTTCTCTAGGGGAATAGTGTCGTTAGGATTGAAAAACTACTCTAATAGGTCTAAGGGTGAGGGAAGATTCTTTTTGTATTTTTATATTTTTTATGAAAGCAAGTAAAATCTCGGGTTTGAAGGAGTGGGCGGAATTAGTTGCTAGTCAACTAACCCAAATAACTACAAATGCAAATAAAATAAAATAACTGAAAATGAAAAGGTTGTGAAACTTATATGGAGAGAAATGTGTTTACTTAGATTTCCTTACTCCCTAACTATCTTTTACCGGTTGATTAGTGTGTATTAATTGCGTGGATGACGTTCAAGCAAGTTACCGTATAGGAGGTTAGCCAGTTTTCTTAAGCCTAACATCGATAAACAATCATCAAATACAATTAGTAACACACTAATAACCAATAATCAATAGTTAGGTTTCATTAGATCTAAGCAAACACAAGATAAATCTAGCCTAGCATGTTAATTAAAAGACAAGAACAAGATATAATCAAACAACACATAGACATATTGATTGATTAAATGAATACTTATCTTCAATTAAACATGGGAGATCCAAGGGTATGAAAACCCTTAAAAATGGCAGAAATTCGTCTTAGGGTTTCTCCTCACAAAGTTGCACACTAATGACAAAAAATTGCAAAACTATATATAGAGTTTAAGGGCTGACGGCGTCACGTTGTAGATCTTGACGCCGTCACCTCGCCGTGTCTAGGGTTCCCGGATGGTCTTCCTGACGCCGTCCCTCTTTATTCCTCCAAAATCCTCCCTGGCTTATCAAGGCTTGACGCCGTCAGAATAAGGCTTGACGCCGTCTCTCTTTAGCTTAAACCGTGATGGCCTTGATCACCTTAAAGGGTGACGCCGTCAGAATTTCCATTGCAAAACTCTCTGGCGCGTCACGTGTATTTTTCATATCCACCTCTTTTGCCAAGCCATGACGCCGTCTGGAACAATCCCTGACGCCGTCAAAGGTACTTTTCCAGCCGATTTTGAGACTTTGTCGTTTTCTTCACTTTTATGCTCCAAAAACGTCCAAAATGCTTCCTTTTTCAGATTTCTTCTCCAAAGTACCTAAAATGACAAAAGGAATGATTTAGGGCAATATTTGATCAAATAAATACGATTTAGGGCTTAAATGACCCCTAAAAGCGGTACACTTTTCGCTTCATCAAATACCCTTACACTTGAGATTTGCTTGTCCTCAAGCAAATGCGCTTTTATTCTAATCAAAATACAAGTTAGGGGTCATTTAATGCTGATATAAAAGTAATTACAACAAATAGTCGTTCCACTTTAATCATAATAAGCACGGAGATTACAAACTAGCACCTCACAAGTAGTGTTTAGATACTCACATCTCTCAGGTGTCATCAAAATAAATCTCATAAATGAAAACGGATAATATCTCTCACTACCTGTCATAGCAAATAGATTACCATAGGCTTGGGAAAGGATCAAAAACCTCCTCCACTAGGCGTAAGCACCTAAGATAAACTATCAAAGAGGGCTTTTAAACGGGTTATAACGTTAGGTGTAGGGATATGATAAACACGGTTTTGTTGGATAAGGGATATTTTACTGGTGGCGAGTTAAAGATCTTGATTAATTACATGTACAATATGGCGTTGCTAAGCCAAGACTAGACTCGACTTAAGCTAAAAACAAAATAACAAAAACATAAAATAAACATAAAATGAAACGGGATGGTAGTCCGTATGTTTTTTCTACTTTTCTTTTTCTCATTTTTTTTTTTTTGTATTTTTCTTGATTTTTTTTGATTTTTTTTTTTTTTTTTCATACACTCTTGCCCTACATCCAAAAATAATACATCATAGGGGCGTTGCATTCCCCTTACACTTGAACTTTTACATAACTTTACAAATAACTATTCTAATGACTCGAATTAAGATAATCGAAACACTTGGAGTACTTTTAAAATATTTAGCACATATGGGGGTAATAATGTTGTTCTTCCCCATTACTCCATTACACTAGTACTTTACCCATGAGTCCCAATCGTCCCAAAACAATATGTACAAGGATATGACTCGACTTAGCAACCATGTAATCAATTAGATAATTAACTAAGGGTTTAAACAAATGTTGTCACAATAATGCACTAAAAATGAGTGCATACAAGGTAGGCTAAGGCGATTTGGGTGTACATTTAAGTGGGGTGTAACAAATTCTTCCTTTAAGTAAAATGCTTAAAGGTCGAAACGAAAAGATAGGCTCTGAGGGTTGTACTAGGGGTATCGTGTACTAAAAATGAGTACAACGCAAAGGGTGTGGGAGAATTACTTGACCAATGTAGCCAATGTAATTATAATAAAAAACACAGGTGTAAAACAATGGGTTAATCCTAATGCCTCTTATCATGTAGTAAATCTAACTACACGAATGTAGTCTCACTTGTGGCCTCGGAATGGTCCTAACGCAAGTTCTAGAATCTAAGTGCTACCGGTACACACATCATAGCATAAATGCTTTTCCTACCAATTCTAGGGGCGAACCTCACATATTTGGGGTGGAAAAAATTTTAGTGGTACGGTTTTTGTGCTAGTCATATAACTCCTATCCGTGAGATGCTCATTAAGATCAAAGTTTCACTCCTATATGTTGTAAAAAAAAATTTAAATTTGGCACTAAAATTGCCCTAACAGGTATTTCTCTCAGTTTTATTACACATCTACTATTAAACAAACAAAAATCAAGTGCAATTGTATTCTCTAAAGTATCGTACTTTACCCCCCCCCCTTACACTTAAGATGAACATTGTCCCCAATGTTCAAATAACAAGATGCAAAAGTAAATAAGGTAAAAGAATGAAATCAAATACTCCCCTGATTCGTTTGGTGGATAAAGAGGTAACATGGTTATATCTTCTTCCAAGAGAAAGTAGAAGTTCCAAGACTAATGCATCGCCATAAGCTTGATTCCCCATACATCTCCTTGTCCAAAATAACCTGTTAAACCTGAGAAAACAAACACGAAAACCTGCATAACATCGGCGGGATAAATTCTATACAAGGATATAATGCTTGTGGAATGAGTATTTTGCAGATTCCTGGAGATTATAAGTTAGAGATTTAATAAAAACTTTTTATGAAAACAAAACTTTCAAAAATTTCAGAAAATTAATACCTGACGCCGTCAGGTTGTAAAGCCTGACGCCGTCAGAAATGATCTGACAGAATTCTCATGTTAAGTTTTCGGAAAATTTCTGGAAAAACCTCTACCTTACTTCCTGGAAATCCTGCAAAATATCATTTTGACTCGATACAAGCATTTGACTCAAACAATTACTAATATGTATGTTAATTTAATATTGTTATGATTCATGTTCATTTGTGTTCTAATAAACCGATTTGGATTTCCCTTACACTTAACTTTTGCAAAATACCTTTATATGTAGTTAAGACGAAGTTAAAAACAAGATAAAGCATTTTCACAATTTAGTTTTGAACATGAATCAATAATAATAAAAATTAAACCTACATACGGAAGCAAATAAAATCAAACAAACAAATAAATAAACACACAAAGCAAATAAAGCTTGGGTTGCCTCCCAAGAAGCGCTTTTCTTTATTAACGAGTCTTGTAGCTAGACTCAAAGTCCTTCTACCCTATGTAAGTGAGTTCGTCATCGAGGACGTCTTTAGGGTTAAGCTTGGATTGAAGTTCCTATTGGTCCGCTTAGTACAATATATCTTTTCAAACTTCTCTCCATCCGGGTCATACAATGTCATCTTAATATGCCATGACCCATCTCCATCTTTGGGTGGTTTGTCCCAATCCCACTTATGTTCATCGTCCTCACAAGTCCACTTATTCATCCCTAGGTTAATTGGCAAAACTCCTAGGAACTCAATCATCTCCCTAAAAACTAGAGGGTCTTCAAATGGATCCAATTCGGTGTCCCTAGCCAAGAGTTGCTCTACCGTATGTGTTCGGTTCACAAAGTCCTCTTCTAGGTAAAATGGGCGTTGGGGTCCTATGAAGTCTCTATCGATCCAAGATCCATATCTAGATGGTCTCCTATTTAATTCTAACCAACGGGGTGTTGGTTCCTCACTAGTATCATAGGCATGTTTCTTCACATCATAGACTGACCACGTATCGCCTTCTCCTACCGCTATCTTAGATTCCTTACAATCAATCATAGCACTAGCGGTCGCCAAAAATCCTCTACCTATCAACAAGGGACATGTAGGGTTGCTAACCATATCAAGGACGTGGAAATCGGCTAAAATGGTTAGTTTTCCAATGTGTACTAACACGTCTTTGACTACTCCAATCGGGTAAGCAACACTTTCATCCGCTAAGCCTATTATTACCTCGGTTTCTTCAAGTTTTCCTAGTTTTAGAGAGGTGTAGAGAGGTAACAGAAGTAGGTTAAGGCTTGATCCAAGATCGGCTAATGTGTCATAAGCCTCCGAATTACCGATCTTGCAAGGTAGAACAAATAAGCCCGGATCATCTAACTTCTTAGGTAGCTTGTTTTGAACGAAGGCAGTCCCTTTTTCGCCTAACTTGAGCTTCTTCTCATCCAACACATCAATAACCGGACTTTCAAGGTGGAGCTCCTTGAATTCATTGTCAAGGTTTTGAGTGGGAGGTGTTTCAACTATGTTGTTGACCAATTTGGATATCATAACTTCTTGGTCATTTTGAACGACTTGGGTTTGTTTGAAACACGTGCTCATGGAATTGACCGAATAATATTGTGGACAAGAACTAGGAGACGAAACTGACGAGATGGCGTTGACGTTTAGTTTCGGGTTCTTGACTGTGTCGCTAGGGAGTGCTCCCATTTCTCGGTCATTGAGGGCTTTCAACAAAGTGTCAATCTTATTGGTCATCTCGCTTTGTTTTTGTTTGAATTCGGATTCAAACTTGGCTAAACGAGCTTCTTGAGATGCCATAAATTGGGAAATCAATCCTTCAAAGTTATTGGTACTACCATTGCTGGAAGGATTGTTGTTGAAAGTACGGTTCGAGTTGGAACCGCTTGATTGGAAACGATTAGGTGGGTTGGAAGAATTGGTTTGTTGTGTGTTTTGGTTTTGTTTCCACCTAAGGTTTGGGTGATTTTTCCACGAGGGGTTGTATGAATCACCGTAGGGGTTTGGCTCGGGTTTGAAAGTGTACCACTTGTCTCCCGCTCCGTCGGTACGCGAGGATGCGTAATCCGCAAAAGCTTGTTCGGGGAGTTCCACGCAATCACGAGTGTCGTGGGGACCACTACATAATTCACATGAAGAAGTGATTTTGTTCACTTGGCTTGAAGGTTTAGGAGCCTCGTAGGATTTCATAAGAAACTTGACTTGGTCTTCAAGTTCTATGATCCTACGGTCGGAAGTGCTTGAATTGTTCGAAGGCAAAGATATTGCCTTGACCATTTTATTCAAATCACGGGGATCACTCCAACTTTCGTTGTCATAAAGAGCAAGATCTTCAAGGAGAGCCCATGATTGTTCCGCACTTAGATCACGTAGCTTACCACCGGCCGATTGGTCAATGGTTTGCCTCGTGGAGAGATTGATATGGTCATAGAAGATTTGGACTTGGAGCCAAAGTTCTATGCCATGGTGAGGGACTTTTTGGAGTAAGTCCTTGAATCGAGTCCATGCCTCGTAGAGGGTTTCGCCTTGACGTTGTTGGAACATCAAGATATCATTCCTTAGCTTGGTAGTTCTTCCTGGTGGGAAAAACTGAGCAAGGAAACGAGTGGTGAGATCATCCCAAGAGGTGATGGATCCTGCGGGTAGACGCTCTAGCCATTGACTAGCTTGGTCCTGCAGAGAGAATTGAAAGAGACGCAGTCGGGTCGTCTCTCGAGTGGCAACATCAAGGTCTATGGAATCAACGATTTTGAGAAAGTCCTTGAGATGTTGATTAGGATCTTCAGAACGAAGTCCATGGAATGCGCATCCGCTTTGCACCAACCGGATGGTGTCGGATCGCAAGGGAGTGACATTGGCTCCTTGAGTGAGCTCAATGGTGTTTCGATAGCCATGGTGGCTAGGACGAGAGTAGTCTCCTAAGGTACGGGCTCTAGGAGGTGGGTGTTGTTGTGGTGGTGGGTTGTTGGGATCGAGGATATTACCACCTTCCATGATGTCGGATGGTAATGGTTACGAACAAATAAACGAAGAAAAAAAAAGATAGACTAAAGAAAATCTAGAAAAATAAAATAAAAATCTCACTAGAAAGGAATCTAGTGAGTAGACCTAATAAAATAAAAATTCAACCTAAACAATAACTATTCCCCGGCAGCGGCGCCAAAAACTTGATGCGTGGTTTTGCGACCTTACAACAGGTTTTACCTCTCGAGGGATCTCAAGAGGCTTGCAATCCCCACCAGGCAGTGTACCTGACCGATGTAGTATAGTGAAGTGGCAAGTACCGGGGATTGATCGTTCTCTAGGGGAATAGTGTCGTTAGGATTGAAAAACTACTCTAATAGGTCTAAGGGTGAGGGAAGATTCTTTTTGTATTTTTTTTATTTTTATGAAAGCAAGTAAAATCTCGGGTTTGAAGGAGTGGGCGGAATTAGTTGCTAGTCAACTAACCCAAATAACTACAAATGCAAATAAAATAAAATACTGAAAATGAAAAGGTTGTGAAACTTATGTGGAGAGAAATGTGTTTACTTAGATTTCCTTACTCCCTAACTATCTTTTACCGGTTGATTAGTGTGTATTAATTGCGTGGATGACGGGTGTATTCCTTAATACCAATCGTGGGGTGGCGTACGTACTTCCCCAACTCTACAAGCTCCTACTTCACTCCTATGTCGAGCCGGCTAGGAAGCTCCTAACATGGGATCACTAGAATTCGCTCATGCATTAAATACAACCATAAAAACCTTAGTACGCATTGGTTCATGTTTCTTAAGACGTTCAAGCAAATTACCGTATAGGAGGTTAGCCAGTTTTCTTAAGCCTAACATCGATAAACAATCATCCAATACAATTAGTAACACACTAATAACCAATAATCAATAGTTAGGTTTCATTAGATCTAAGCAAACACAAGATAAATCTAGCCTAGCATGTTAATTAAAAGACAAGAACAAGATATAATCAAACAACACATAGACATATTGATTGATTAAATGAATACTTATCTTCAACTAAACATGGGAGATCCAAGGGTATGAAAACCCTTAAAAATGGCAGAAATTCGTCTTAGGGTTTCTCCTCACAAAGTTGCACACTAATGACAAAAAATTGCAAAACTATATATAGAGTTTAAGGGCTGACGGCGTCACGTTGTAGATCTTGACGCCGTCACCTCCCGTGTCTAGGGTTCCCGGATGGTCTTCCTGACGCCATCCCTCTTTAGTCCTCCAAAATCCTCCCTGGCTTATCAAGGCTTGACGCCGTCAGAATAAGGCTTGACGCCGTCTCTCTTTAGCTTAAACCGTGATGGCCTTGATCACCTTAAAGGGTGACGCCGTCAGACTTTCCATTGCAAAACTCTCTGGCGCGTCACGTGTATTTTTCATATCCACCTCTTTTGCCAAGCCATGACGCCGTCTGGAACAATCCCTGACGCCGTCAAAGGTACTTTTCCAGCCGATTTTGAGACTTTGTCGTTTTCTTCACTTTTATGCTCCAAAAAGGTCCAAAATGCTTCCTTTTCCAGATTTCTTCTCCAAAGTACCTAAAATGACAAAAGGAACGATTTAGGGCAATATTTGATCAAATAAATACGATTTAGGGCTTAAATGACCCCCTAAAAGCGGTACACTTTTTGCTTCATCACACGTGCAGGCCACGTGCTATCTAAAATTGGTAATTCTGACTTATACCCGTAACACTATGAAAAGCTCATACCAATTTCCTTTGCTTTCCAACCTGTTTGTCTGCACAGACACGTCTCCATCAAAACATAAATGACCTAAATAAATACTTACTGAGTGTGACATTATATATGAAGATAAGTTTTCCAAACGTCAATATAAATGGTCAAAGAAATTCACAGTGTTCTTGTACCCTCACTTTCTCAAATTTGTTTTACTTAAGGGAGGGGTTATATAAACCCTCCCTATAATACAAAGCAAACCCTCCTTAGTAGGGAGGGTGTACTTTTTTTTTTTTTTTTTTTTTTTTTTTTTTTTTTTTTGTGTTTATTTGTTTTGTTTTTTTTTTTTTTTTTTTTTTTTTTGTGTAATGTTTTTTTAGTGTTTATTTGTTATGTTTTTTATGTTATGTTGTTTGTATTCGTCTAATATGTTTTTATTTAATTAAACAACAACAACAATAACACGTTAAATATTAAACAACAATTAAACAACTAAACAACAACATTAACACATTATTTAAAAACAACACCACCTACTACACATGAAGATTATTTATTTCATCTAAAAGCTCATGAAGTATTGCACCCGACTGACATGTGTGATCCTCAGGATTCCTTGTCAATTCCAGTGATGCCTCCAGCGTCTTTATTCTTGTCATCAACATCTTGTTTTGAGACAATAACATCTTGTTTCTTGTTTCAAGCTTGTCAATCTTATTATCTTTAGCTACGCAGTTTGAGCACTGCGTTGAAGAAGAGGCTTGACTAAAGTGCTTGTTTTGAAAAGCATCATTCCACATAAAGTATCCACACCCATAGTCTTTTGTTCCTAGCTGTTACATGTTAAGAAAATTATAAGAAATGTATTTTTAACAAACAAATTATTTACATAACTAAGCAAACGTATGATTATTTACCACTGAAAAAGGACATGCATAATATGGTTAACTATAAGTAGCGTCTGTACGGGATGTCCTTTCTATAATCATTCCTCTCCGACAGCGAAACAAGAAAGGATTTTTTCGTTCCACCTGGCCAAAGAATTTGTATAATAATTTACAACATAAATCAGTAATGTTATTGTTAATTTAAATAAATTTTTAATCATTTACTATGTTTTGAACGTGTCAGAATACAAACAGTTATTTACAACATAAATCAGTAATCATTTACAATATTTTTTCGGTATAATTATTTACAACATAAATCAGTAATCATTTACTATGTTTGTGCTCAACTATTCTCAATAATTTCAGTATACATGCGTTGTCGATCGGAATATAAAGTTTCCCATGCGGATGCATTGGGAACTCTGTACGACCTCCATTGTGGGTGAGTAGTGGGGAGTGGTGAATTTCCATCCAGCGTCACATAAATGAAGTGAGCACACTCATTGTGCCCCACACGGGCAATCACAAGGGGGCCAATTTCTTGTGATAAGTCTAGACCGGACAAAAGCGGAAAACACGTATAACTTTGTTGCTGGGATATAGATACAACTGGCCGGTTAATTAGTGAAGCAATAACCAACCCCGTGTTTGGCATACTCATCCAGTACGCCCGCGGTGCAAATCCATCTTCGAACCAGTCTACCGACCTCCAAATTCGGTTAAATTCATCATGCCACCACATACTTATGTAATAGTCCATGCGATTGTCTAACTCTTGCCTTAAATGAGCTCGAATATCACGCCACCTATCTTCATGGAGACCAATACTATGGGCAACACACCGAAACCCACAATTTCCATCACCTCGCACGTTATAAATACTTATGATGTATCAATGGAAAAGCTCTGGAATCTGCTCCATCAAATAATCGCTAACTTCATCTCCAACGTATAACCTGTGTCTTTGTTTAACTTTGGGACCCATGTATGAACTATGTCTCGCAGGTTCTTTGTTCAAGTCCGGGACTTTTGTAGATCTTGAATGTGTGCTTCTTCAGTGATCTATGGTTGGTACTTTATTTAAGTCTGGGACTTTTATAGCCTGGGACTTTTTGTCCTTTGCGCTCGGACGTCCACAAGTACTTTTGTGAATAACAGGTTCACGTATGTCAACGTCCATGAGTAAATTGTTATCTTTTTTTGGTGATGGTTTCTTGGTTTCTTGGTGATGGTGAAACTGCTTATGTGATGGTTTGGTTCTCGTTATGATCTAAAAAAATTATTTGTGATGTTTTCTTGGTTTGGTTCTCGTTATGTGTAACACCCCCAACTCGGAATATAGCAGCGGAACGGAGCTTGGGGTGCTACGTGAGGGGTAAGACAGTCACATCCATAGAAAACGATCTCATAACGAGACGTTTTAGCAAAAACATATCATTCGAATACAAAATTAAACATTTAGAGTTTAAAAGACTCTCAAACATGAGTTGCAGCGGAAATAAAACATAGTTTGCAGCGGAAATAAAGGACATAGTTCAATAGGTTTTTCGAATGATAAAATAGTAAAAGATAGTAAAGATAGATAGTAAAGCCAAAGATAGCCATCAAAAATATTCAGCCAATCCCAGTGCCCACAAATATGCATCAATTACCTTAGATAAAACATGCTAAAAAGTCAACACAAAGGTTGAGTGTAATCCATAGGTTTAATAAATAAAGCAGTTGAGCACAAGATTTTAAGTCTGAAAGATATATGTAACAAATACAGATATCGGGTAAGCGTCAAATAGTTTTGCTAAGCTCATGACACACAAAGCGTTAACCGGCACCAATAACCTTGGCGTAAGTCGACGGTAACCGCGGAATTTCATAATATAATAGTTGCCCTCAAAGCTAGGTACTTTGCCAGATACCTAGTGAAAATCGAATATAGTACATCACATGCGGACCGACCTTAGTCAACATGACGGGAGGGTCAATTCCTATAGGCCTATAAACTATAATCGTGCTCACTCACAAGTGATTAATGGTTCATGATCGAGGGACTTGCTTTTGGCAAGAACGGCACTTAGCATTAACATTTCAGTCAGGAATAGCATATCAATAAACAATTATGCTCATAAAAATAAGTAAATAGCATGTATCTCCCCCATGGGTTTATAAACAATTTAAAAGTAAAAGTGGGGCTACGAATCACACCTTAGTAGTAGTAGAGAAACAAGATTTCACAAATGATCAGATGGTACAGTACAGCAAATGAACCTCAGCACAACCTAATAAGTGAATAGTATGTCTCAGCAATAAACCTCAAAGCGATTTATAAAGTAATACTCGTAATTGAAATGAAAAGGTTTTATTTCAATGACGTTTGAGAGGAATAAACGTTAAAGACTCGTGTGGATACAAGAAGTTAAGTAATAAAAGTCGGCAACACAAACGGATACGAAGAAAAGAATAACAAAAGAGAGAAGAACTAAGATTAGGAAGAAGATATAAAATAAGAAGAACAAGAAAGAAAAACATCAATAGGTTGTTTCGGTGTTTTACCCATTTCCTAAATAGTTGATAAAACGTCATGATTTAGAAGGAAAGCGTACAAGTTTCTAAAAGGTTTTAGGATATTTTAATAGTTATAAACGATTAAGTCATAAAATATTTTATCAAAATATGGACATGATGCGTCCATTTATAAAGCATTTCCAAGTCGTTACGACTCTTGAATATAAGTTTTATTGTCACATTTTACAAGTTATTAATATATTATTAGACATTATCATTCGCGTATATATTAATTGTCAAGTTTATCGACCATTTTTTGTGTGTTCGGCTCCAAATATGTTAAGCTCTTATGAGTCTAACATACTCTTCCGTCTCAAGTACCAAAATCGTCCATAAAGTCCATCGGCTAATATCGTAAATCCAATAACGTCTAATTCTCATCCAAGCATAGGTTAATAACACATATCCAAGTCCAATGTCCAAATCATATCCCATATTGTCAAATATTATCCCGAAACACCATATCGATAAACAAATAAATATGTAAGTAACAGAAAATAAAATAACGACAAAACTAATATAAAGTTGACTCGAGGTTTTCTAACCTTGAGTACGACACGGCCGAGACTCCCATGAGTCTCGACTAAACTACTCAGCACAAATAAACTTAATGACCGTTGCCGTGACTCCCGTGAGTGACGGCTTGACTCGCATCGAGCTTATGTAGCTCTCGGCTAGGACACAACTCAACCAAATCCAAACTTCAACATAACCAAACCAAGTCCAACCAAACACAAAAAACAAACCAAAACCTCATGCCGTGACTCGCCTTGAGTCACGGCTCGACTCGATATGAGTCGTATGACTCTCGGCTAACGCAAAACACATCCAAATCCAAAACCAACAAATCCAAATAATCACAAATAACAAACTACACTAAATCTACTTCGTGACTCGCCTCGAGTCACGGCTTACTCCCCGTCGAGCCTAGGGGGCTCTCGGCTACAATCAACCTAAACCAAACCACTCCTAATCCAAAACATAACCACAAACAAAATAACTACTAACCAATCCCCACATGCCGTGACTCACCAAGAGTCACAGCTCGACTCATACGAGTCAAAACCCTCGGCTAAAACCAAAACATCAAACCAACTATATCCCTGACTCCCACGAGTCACGGCTTGGCTCCTATTGAGCCTATGAGCTCTCGGATAGTACTCAAACCCAAAACAAATCAAAAACCAACACAACCAACAACTAAAACTCTAGCCGTGACTCCCTTGAGTCACGGCCCACTCCCACTCGAGCCATAGGGCTCTCGGCCTAACCACCAACACAACCAAATCCAAATCTATCCAAACTCAAACCAAAATAAACGACCCTAAAGCTATGTCGTGACTCAATGAGTCACGTCTCAAGGCTACACGAGACCTCTTGGCTCTCGGCCGAGACAAAACCAACACCAAAATCTAATCCAAATCCAAACCAAGCTTCAAAACAAGAAAACAAGTTAAAACAAAACAAAATAAATCAAAAACAACAAGAACTCACCCCGAGCCAACTCGACTCGCGAGTTGACTCGGCTGAGTCACGTGACTCAGACCGAGTCCGAACGATTTCCACGGCTAAAACTTAGATCCACACAGTTTTTAAGCAAAACAAAAGATTTTAAGGCGAGTTTTAAAATAGAAACGTTTTTATTAAAGATTTAGGGTTAGGGTTTCGGTTTTAATTTTTTTTTAAAAAAAGGGGAGGGGGCGCGTGAGTGTTATACCGAGAGAGAGAAAGGTGGGGCAAAGCGGCGGTGGGTGGTGGTGTTGAACTGTGGTGGCGGTATTGTTACACCCCCGTTTTTTATATACGCAGCGGGATATAGATTGGGGTGTTACTTCAAGGTTCACAGTCATGAGAATAAAAAACGACTCGAAAAGAGACGCTTTAAATACAATTGTTATCATTCATTTATTTATATCAGAGTTACATTATAGAGGTCCCAACGGGATGTTTCGAAATACGTTGTAAAACTTACATTATTTGTTGAATGATAACAAAATAGACACTTTGTTTATAAGAAGAAAGTCCATGCCACTCCGTGCCAAATCGTACTTCCAGTTACCTGAGATAAAACATGCTAAAAAGTCAACACAAAGGTTGAGTGAATCCATAGTGTTTAAAGTTAAATCAGTTTGAACATAAGCTAAGTAGAAAGTAAATCAGTAATATCACAGTTCATTATGTATTGCACTAAGTCTCATAAACTCAAATGCTAAGGGTGTGTGTGGGTGATATCAGAAAATGATATAAGTAATGGTGTATTTGGCTATCAATCCGGCTAGTCACAAAGACTATCCATCCGGCTAACACAAATAAGGTGTATTTGGCTATCAATCCAGCTAGCACAAAGACTATTCATCCGGCTAACACAAATAAGGTGCATTTGGCTATCAATCCAGCTAGCACAAAGTCTATCTATCCGGCTAACACAAATGGGGTGTCTTAGGCAATATTAATAAGGAAAACATACAGGAAAATACTTATGTTCAGGTTTATAGCATGTATCTCCCCACAAATTTAGAAAAACGTATATAAAAAGTGGGACTATGAACTCACCTTGGCAATCTGGATGGAAAACAAAATGAAATAAAGTTGACAAACGTCTCCGGACACGAAACCTGGGTTGTTATACCAAATCTTAGTAATAGATTTTAGATGATATAAGTTCATATGTTCGTTTCGTTTCGTTGTTTGGTTGTTGATTAAATATTGGAATGAGACAACATGAAGTCTCTTCAAAATAAGATTTTTATCTTATTATTCATTCTTATGTTTCCATTCGTTCGTTATATATATCTTTCGTTCGTTTGTTCGTTGGTTCGTTATCGAAATAAACATTTTACGTTGATATATTTTCTATTAGATCGGAAAATAGAATAAAAATAATATTTATGAAAAGTTACACTTTTATCCCTAAGGTTTGGTCAAATGACAGTTTATACCCTGAACTTTTGGAAAATGACAATTTTTACCCTCTAGTTTCAAAAATGACATTTTCTACCCTTTTTATTTGTTATTGACAAAAATGGTCCTTGATATAAAATATTTACAGAATCGGCCCAATAAAACTCTTATTAATTAAAAATAAGACGCATGAAAATAGTGACAAAGCTAGAGTTTTAGACTCGAATAACTTAGTGAATAATAGATCATTTTACAAACTTTCTTTTCCTATAAAAAGCTAGCCATGTCATCTTAAAATACACCAAGTTTCGTAATTTATGAAAATCATTTGATACTTGAAATAATTCACTAAAGTCGATTGAGTAAAACATGTTTTGATAAAAATGGGAAAATGAATTTTAAGACCAACGATGGGGTGAACTTTGGATCCCGATAACTTTTAACTCGTTCGATCTTTTTACAATATTCTTTCTCCTAAATTAACTTAGCCAGGTGGTCTTTAATATGTCAAAAAATCAGAATTTCTAGTGAGTTGGGACGATTTTTAATAAAAACTGAAATAAAACTTTTGACTTATAGCGATAGACAGAAATTAGGATGTAAATAACTTTGTGAAATCTTAATCATATTTCATAATTCTTCTTTCTAAAATAACTTAGCTGGGTAAACTTTGATGTGCCAAAAAGTTAGAATTTTTAGAGATTTTATAAGGGTCGAAATATAGGTCTAAACTTGGGCATTTGGTCGACAAAACTAAAAGTTTAATAACTGAAAATATTAAGTTCTAACTTAGCGATATAAGACAAACTTTGGAGTTTGATAACTTTTGACTCGATTAACCTTTTTTGTGGAGATCGTTTGCTTGAGGTTTGTTAGACCTCATATCTAGGATTACACAATAACAATGAATAAAACACAATATGCAGCGGATAAACACAAAACATTCATTATTATTGAACAAAGTTTTCCTCGTCATCATCTCTACTCTAACCAATACAAACAGCCCCAATTCTATCTTGATCAATGATAGAACGGTTAACACACTAACAGGAATCAAAATATTCTTGAGGCTTAACAAACTACCCTAGGTGTTTTCCCATAAAACACCCGTACACACACACACGTTTAAAGGTGTTACATCTTGACACACCTAAAACGTATTCCCTGTGTTTCTTTATATACTAGAAACATTAGGGTTACAAAGAGATAAACATAAAATAATAAAAGATTTCCTGTAATCTTTTCTTCTTTGTGAAGTTTCACCCTTTGTCTCCATAAGTCCCTCATCTTTCACATTTTGTCAATATCAACTCTAAATATAATTCTCAACAATCTTCCCCTAGTTGATATGACAAAACCATGTATGAATGAAAGATGATCTTTTTCCCCTTAATCCATGCATGTCATCAAGGCTCTTTAAGCTGCAATTTTCAATAAATCTTCTTCCCCTTTTTTTCATCATTAATTAGGGAACAAAAATCTGCAAATTTGATCTTCACAACCACAAATCAATACCCCACGTCCAATCCATCTTTCCAATGTTTCAAATTACCCACCATTAAGTTTTCCGCACTAAAAATGAACTTGAAACAATAGAAATCAAAACCAGCCGTAGGAATACCAACTAGCAGTAGAAAAACCTTCACCTTGATGTAGCATAACCTCGATATATTGAAGAAGAAAACTAACCATTACCAATTCGATGCTGAAGTAGAATAAACCAACATTTGTGTCTTATAAGGAGATCGCAATCTCCTAACAAAAATCACTGAGCACAATAACGTAACTCCTTCAAGTGTTTTGCCAATTCGTAGTCTTGAACGAACAAATAAGTTATCTTTAAAGTGCTAACCCTACCTTAAGATATAATAAGAACACAATCTTGAAAAATTCCACATCACCGTCAAATAAGTAATAACCAATCCACTTCGCCAATAAATACGAGCCATAAATCTGTACGAACATAAATCAAATCATCATCTTGTGTGTGTGTTGCTTCCCCTGTGTGTGTTTGTTTTGGAATCAATGTGTTCCAAATCAAATAGATATACTTCCCCTCACTTTTAGACTTCCATGCTCTAGCAGTACCAACCAGCAGTATAAACTTTTCAACCTCCAAAGCTAGCAGTACAAACTGTTGTCGAGCAGTACTAACACAAAAATTGAACAGTACTAACTGTTAATCCCAACAGTACAAACTGCTACACATAAAACAATGATCAGTATTAACTGTTCAGCGAGCAGTACTAAGTTTGAAGGCCAGCAGTAGAAACTGATAACCATCAGACCAAAATTAATTCACCACATAAAGTGATGAACTCAAATAAGTACATTTTATTATCATCATTTATCCTATTTATTTGACTTGTTTTATTATATTATCTATGAGAATCGATACATTAATGTTTACTTTAGTAATTCTCAGGTAAAAACAAGCATTATGTGAAACTTGGCGATTTTGGACTAATTATGGAGCAAAACAAGCAAGATGTCAAAAGCCTACTGAAATCCAGAAGATCAAGCTCGTTCTACTCCAGATACGCCACATTATACTTCTAACTTACGGCGTATCACTATCAAGATTTCACAAGATACAATCCAAGTACATGCGCCGCATACAAATATCTAGATACGCCGCATCTAAAGACGGTGTACGAATATTCCTGAATATATTAATCTTGGACCCCACGCGAAGTTAAGTCAATGCGCCGCATCTATTCACTCTATGCGCCGCATCTATCCCTCAGACAGAAACTATAAATACCCCAAGGCCAGACGAATTTAAAAGAGTTTTTTGGAGAGCTTAACTCAGAGACCGAAGACAGAAACCCCAGAGCCGAATTCAGACGACCAAGCAGCACAAGACACACCTAAACGAAGATACAAGAGCTGTAAGAAGGTCCTGCATGTATTCAATTCATTAAGTAGTTTTGTTTTATTGTATTAGTACACTTTAATTCATCAGGATTGATGGGCTTGTGTCATGTGACTACGGAAAATCATGCACTCCCCTTAATATTGCTTTCCCATTAATTAAAGTTTATATGTTGATGTCTTTGGTGACTTTTATTAGTGCATTGATAACCTCTGTGTCTAGCTGAGCATTGCTTGGGTCGCCATGCCCCTTCCTCGCCTATTTAAGAGACGCTTAATAAATAGGATAGACATAAGTAATCATTAAGGGTTTACTCGCCGATAAGATTAGAGCCAACGAGAAAGGTTTAATTATATACACTTCATATAAAACTAGCAATAAAACAAGTGACAAGCTACTTAATTATCAGGACAGGTCTTCTTATTGTCTCGAGTATCTATCTGTGTACGTGTGTGCTAATCGCTGATTTGTGCTCATTAGTTTAGTTTACTATTTAATCATAACCAAACCGTGCCAGTCTCTCAGGCTGAACCCCCTTGCGTTAGATTAGGTTGTATAGCTAACTTAGGATATTAAAATACTGATTAGAATAACTAGATAATACGTTCCACTCTTAGTGATCGACACTCTACTTACCATTATATTCATACTGACCGGGTACACTGCTCGTTAAGTGTGTGTGTTATTGATAAGTCGGCTAAATATAAATTTAAAACTTGAGTAGGCATTAATACTGCTAAACCGCAACGACACATCACGCGCATCAAGTTTTTGGCGCCGTTGCCGGGGAGTGAATTGTTATTATCTGTTAATTTGATTAGTATTTTAATTAGGTTTTTCTTTTTAGTTTTTTTTAATCTAACCGCTAACCCTGTTATATATTAGTTAGATTGCATTCATTGTATAATTTGCATATTTTCTGTTTTTTTGTGTTTTTGTTTTCTTTAATTTTTGTTTCTTTTTATTTTTCTTTTTCTGTATTTTTCCGCATTCTGCTATCGTTGTATTGTGCTGATACAAACGATACGGCGCATCAGTTTTCACAGATACGGCGTATTGCGTTTAATTTTTATAAAATACAACGCGTTTAATAAATTCGAGTACGACGCATCTTTCCCAAGATACGGCGTATTCTGTTTTTAATAAGAAATTTTTCTAAACCCTAACGCCATTCGACGCATCTGTTTTAACAGATACGGCGTATTTTCTGTTTAAATTAAAAACAATTTTTCGAATTATTAAACAGATACGACGCATCGATTTTTATCGATACGGCGTATCTACTAAATCAAAAATCTTGTATTTTGAAACGTAACGAAAATACGACGCATTTAATTTTAATAAATATAATTGATTTTTGATAATTTAAACGGGATACGGCGCATTCTAAAATTATAAGCGGCGTATCTGTTTTCTGAATAAAAGTCTAATTAAATTTTAACGTAATAAGATACGGCGTATTCAACTTTTTGGATACGGCGCATCGTCTTCAGATATCAGTAACTTTTATTTATCCCGAACGGAGAAAATTCTAATCATCTTTCCTGTCTCTTAGAAATTTTTTACTTCGAAGCCTATTTGTTTTGTGTTTCAGGAATCATGATTGATATTTTCCCAAGCTGGTTCGGAGGACCATGGATTAAACTTACAACCGATGAGATTGTATCTAAGTTCGCCCACGAATGTGATAAGGAGCATCATGAGGTCGAAACTTTCATCAATGGACTGTTGCTGAAAGAACAAAACTATATGATTAGAGAATTGACGATTGAAGTGCACCAATTGTCGAAGGTGATTAAAGGAGTTTTGTTCCAAAGGCACGACCAGAATGGAATAACTACTAGAGGCGGATTAGTGTCAAGGATGTTCCAATTAGCGGAAAGAATGTTTGGTTACTTGAATATGGAACTAAGAGAGAGATTGAGATGGAAGATCTCGCTAGAGCAAAATAAGGAGCTGAACATGAGTCTAACTTGAAGACTCTGGAATAAAGACAAGTGCTGACCGAGAGACAACCCGAAAGAAAAATTTTTTACTTTTCTGTTCTGTGTCGAGTCTGTCAGACCTGCAGAAGATACGGCGCATCTCCATCATAAGATGAGACGCATCACCTGCACTGGTCATATCTTATTTTATTTTCTGCATTTTTATTTTTGACTTTAAAACTTTCTGTCAGTTTATTTAATGCGGCGCATCCCTGGTTAAGGATGCGACGCATCTTTTATTCTGATTCGTATTTATTCCAGGCTCGATACGGCGTATCTTCTTCCATAAGATACGGCGTATCGACTGACCTGATGATTTACAGTTTAATTTTTTTTTTTTGTTTTATTTTTACTAACTACTAATGTATTATGCAAGTTTGAACCTTCTTAACTCAGGTGTGTTAAAGTCTAAATGGTATTATAGATTCCTGCAATTTTTGTGGATACATCATCTATGAAGCTTAAACGTTCTCATCCACAAGAAGTTGATTTCTGCTCTTATACGAAAAATGGAGGATCATACCGAGCAAATCTCAGGGGTGTTTTTTTTGTTCTAATTCTTTTATTTTCCAGTTTTTAACCTTTGACAAAAACAACGGGGACATTTTTTAACTTAAGTGGGGGGATTGGAGAATTAGAACACTTACTTGTCCTAAACTTTTTCAAAATATGCTTAAAATGCGCTTAATATATCAAAATTTAAAATTTTTTAGCATGTTTTTGTTTAAAGTCTAAATTACATAACCGCACACATAACTCTATTCTTTCAAAAATATTAAAACTTTAGTGTGCTGGTGACTTGTAAACTTTAGAACTTGGCTTGTATACTATTCGAGGCCACCATAATGAGTATTATCTATATAATTGGAGTGACTTGTTTAAATTGGTAAATTTCTAGGATTACACCCAAATAGCCTTTATATGTTATGTGATATTAACTAACTACACTGGTTAGTTAACCCTCGTATAAACCCTTTGTTACTCTCACTTTTAGAGTAAGATACCCCTAGAAAAACCCTCAGAGCCATTCCTTTCGTTTCTTACACCTTTGTTATAATGTTTCGATACACCCTTACACCTTAGCTTACCATGTAGATTAAAATCCGTGGTTAATTGCTTTAGGCAAAGTGTGTTTCCTTACATTACCTGTGTTCGCGTGCGTAATTCATTATCTTTGGTTAAGTCAGGAAATTGCACAATGCAATTGGTATGAAAGTAAATATTGTATAACTTTTAGTTTATTTTTCGTGTGTTTGCTACTTTCGCTATTACAGTTTTTTCTGAAAGTATGAAGAGTATGGAAAAATTATCCCGAAAAATAGTGATAGAAAAGTTGTGAAATTTTACACATATATGTTGATGTCAAAAAAAAAAAAAAAAAAAAAAAAAAAAAAAAAAAAAGTTGAAAGTTTGTTTTAACCAACTTATGTAAAGTTTTGTATTAAGTGGGAGATATCACCACTAGTTGTTGTATATTATATTTATGGATTGAATAGGAGTTGGCCGTTATGGGAACGCCAACTAAGGTTATTCTTTGATTAAGATTTTGTTGAGTATAATTCGTGTCTACCTAAAGCGTGTGTTTCAAGTGTTAAAGCGTGAGTTATTCAATGATATGAGTCTTATTCATGGGATGGTTGGGAAAGTGATTTACCACACTTAGGATTTTAATTTATCTGTTTTGTTTATTTTTCATTTTTACACCAATTTGTATCCCAAATGTTATCCATACCCTATATCATTCTTCATCCAAACCTTTGATTTATTGAGATTAGGGATTTGAGCAATCTTAAGTATCGTAGTCGTGGATTCGGCTATGTATTTATGATTTTGTCGCCCTTTTTGATATAATATTATTGGTGAAGATTACTTGGTCCTATCTTTAGCCTATTCGAGTTAAGGATTTGAGCAATTGCAAGTATCGTGGTCCTGGATTCGATCATGTATTTGTGATTTTGTCGCCTTTTCTGGAATATGAGATCGATAGAGATTAAAAAGGATGATCAACCCTTAACCAACAAACCCTTTTTACCACTTTAGACTTGTTATTCCTTGGATTTAGTGGGGGAGATGTGTATACTTGCCAAGCCTATGATAGAATATTCGTCACGACTAAGCAACTAAACGATTTAGAATTGTTTTACATTAAAAATTATTTTGGTTTCTACTTCGTTAAGTGTTTGGTTGTGTGATTATGACAAAACGAATACGTGCTTAAATATAAAAATAAATCCTAACATCTTTTAGGATACATTTTCATTCGATTAATTCTAAGGTTTACTTGGGGACAAGTAAAGTTCAAGTGGGGGGATATTTGATGAACTCAAATAAGTACATTTTATTATCATCATTTATCCTATTTATTTGACTTGTTTTATTATATTATCTATGAGAATCGATACATTAATGTTTACTTTAGTAATTCTTAGGTAAAAACAAGCATTATGTGAAACTTGGCGATTTTGGACTAATTATGGAGCAAAACAAGCAAGATGTCAAAAGCCTACTGAAATCCAGAAGATCAAGCTCGTTCTACTCCAGATACGCCGCATTATACTTCTAACATACGGCGTATCACTATCAAGATTTCACAAGTTACAATCCAAGTACATGCGCCGCATACAAAGATCAAGATACGCCGCATCTAAAGACGGTGTACGAATATTCCTGAATATATTAATCTTGGACCCCACGCGAAGTTAAGTCAATGCGCCGCATCTATTCACTCTATGCGCCGCATCTATCCCTCAGACAGAAACTATAAATACCCCAAGGCCAGACGAATTTAAAAGAGTTTTTTGGAGAGCTTAACTCAGAGACCGAAGACAGAAACCCCAGAGCCGAATTCAGACGACCAAGCAGCACAAGACACACCTAAACGAAGATACAAGAGCTGTAAGAAGGTCCTGCATGTATTCAATTCATTAAGTAGTTTTGTTTTATTGTATTAGTACACTTTAATTCATCAGGATTGATGGGCTTGTGTCATGTGACTACGGAAAATCATGCACTCCCCTTAATATTGCTTTCCCATTAATTAAAGTTTATATGTTGATGTCTTTGGTGACTTTTATTAGTGCATTGATAACCTCTGTGTCTAGCTGAGCATTGCTTGGGTCGCCATGCCCCTTCCTCGCCTATTTAAGAGACGCTTAATAAATAGGATAGACATAAGTAATCATTAAGGGTTTACTCGCCGATAAGATTAGAGCCAACGAGAAAGGTTTAATTATATACACTTCATATAAAACTAGCAATAAAACAAGTGACAAGCTACTTAATTATCAGGACAGGTCTTCTTATTGTCTCGAGTATCTATCTGTGTACGTGTGTGCTAATCGTTGATTCGTGCTCATTAGTTTAGTTTACTATTTAATCATAACCAAACCGTGCCAGTCTCTCAGGCTGAACCCCCTTGCGTTAGATTAGGTTGTATAGCTAACTTAGGATATTAAAATACTGATTAGAATAACTAGATAATACGTTCCACTCTTAGTGATCGACACTCTACTTACCATTATATTCATACTGACCGGGTACACTGCTCGTTAAGTGTGTGTGTTATTGATAAGTCGGCTAAATATAAATTTAAAACTTGAGTAGGCATAATACTGCTAAACCGCAACAACACATCACACGCATCATAAAGCAATCAGTACGAGCATCAAATAAATTCAATACCAAATAATAAAGAAACTGAGATGCTTTAACTTCACTGGCACCAACACCCACATGATATAAACGACAAATTCCTTCTACTGACCATCGATGCATTCTCCAATCAGATCCAAGCATTCACGAATACAAAATTAATGCAGCAAACAGTAGTCGACAAACTCTCTCAGCCCCACAAATATTTCATATTCATCATCAGTACGAGGTAATCTTTAATCGAATCAATGAACGACAAAACACGACTTAATGACCATCAACCCATGTGAAGAAGAATTAAATTACTGTTGATATAAATAATGCCTAAACACATTATTAATATTTTTCGATATCTCTACGTTTTGATAATCACAAAATGTAAAATCATTAATCGGAAAATTATGACGTAAACAAGTATTTAGTTGTAAATATCTATTTCTACAACTCAAATCACTTGAGGTATGAATGAACTAATGCTTAATGCATTATATGATCAAAGGAACATTTTCTTAATAACTAGATTTTTTATAAAACATTAAAAACATTTTATATATTTTTGAAAAACATTTTTGGCATTAAATAAAAATGTTTAATCTTTTATAAAAATATGAATTCAAATTTTTAGCCAAAATCAGTTAAAATGTTCCAGAAAAACCTTCCCCACAAAAGGACAAAATTGGCCAACGGACAAAAGGGGCGGCCCCCTTAATTTTACTAGGCGGCCCCCTTAATTATTAAGGGGACCGCCCCCGCTCCAGTAGACTTCCAGCTGTCCAAATTTTCTCCTATAAATACCAGTCTTCTCCTGGACTTTTACTTACCTTTTGCACCCCAAACTTTCTGATCTAAATCTTGTAAATACTTTCTAATAATCCTTTGATCATATAATCTTAAGCTTTGGTTTCCAAGTGATCCAAGCTTCCCTCATTCAAGTGCAAAAGAAGAATACTTCTATCAATCAAGATTAGAAGTATTACAACTTAGTATCTTCTTGTTACTTAAGTTGTTAGTTTAACAAAGTTTGTAAATCATTCATTCATTTGTGTAAGGTGTGTATAGTAGATTTGTGTTGTATGTAAGTAGTGAAGAAGTTGTATAAGTAGTTGTGGTATAGAAGTTAGTGAAGACATAGTGTGAAGCAAGTTGTGAAGTCTGAGCGAGTAGAAGTCGTGAAGCCGAAGCTTTTGAAGTCGTGAAGCCGTAGCATAGAGGTCGTGTAGCGGTCGTGTTGAAGCCTTGAAGTCTTAGTCGTGAAGTCCTAGTGTTGAAGTCGTGAAGCCGTAGCATAGAGGTTGTGTAGCGGTCGTGTTGAAGTCGTGAAGTCTTAGTCGTGAAGACATAGTGTTGAAGTCGTGAAGCCGTAGCATAGAGGTTGTGTAGCGGTCGTGTTGAAGTCGTGAAGCAGTCGTGAAGCCGTTGTGAAGTAGTCGTGAATTAGTCGTGAAGAAGTTGTGTTGTGAAGTCGTGAGATTGGTTCTAGCTACGATTAGAACTCGACATTTAGCTTTGTGTCGTTAAGCCGGTGTAAGCCAAAGTCGTGTAAGGTTTTCTCCGCCATAAGGGAGCTTATTGAAGTTGTGAAGAAAACTCTCGAGCTCGGTGCTCGGGGAGTGGAGTAGGGCAAGGAAGGTGTCCTTGTAGCCGAACCACTATAAATCTCTCGTGTCTCGGTTAGATCTTTCCATACCTTATTTACTTCTTCATTTATATCGTTATTACATTCATACACATAGGATTATATAACTGCTAGTATTTATTAGAGATCGACTTCACATAAAGATCAAATTGAAAATCCATTCAAGAAACCAAAACATTTACAATCAATTTAAAAGAATACATATATAACTAACAATAAGATTTAAGTTTTAACAAACTTGAATCTAAGTTTTTAAAAGTAAACAAAGTTTTTATAATAAATTAAAAAGACATAAAACTATTCAACCCCCCTTCTAGTTTTCCATAATTGGTATCAGGAGCCACGTCAATCAAGATTTTTAAAATATACTGTATTTTAAAACTTGAAACGATCTATGGAATCTAAAAAAAAAATTTAGAAGGGGAATTTTTGCAAACACCACCACTATTTGAAAACTATACTTTTCTTGAATGGAAAAATAAATTTGAAAATTATGTGAAATCAATTGATCTGGATCTTTGGCATGTCATTTCGATTGGTGATTTTCAACCAGCAAAAACAAATTTTGAAAGTCTAACAAAACCGGATTTTGAAACTCAAAATGATTATTTAAAAACAAAGAATAATGAAGCTAAAATAATTATTTACAAAACCTTGCCGAAAGTTGAAAATGAAAAATTATCTTTCTAAAAAACGGCAAATGATATTTGGAAAAATCTCTTAAACATTCATCATGAAAAATGTCAAGCCAAAGATGAGGATTTCAATCTTGTACATGAATTAGTTATTTTAGAAAAATTAATAGATAAACACTTAGATAAAATAGATACATGTGCTACTAGTTCAAATGTTGTTAATGAAGGTATTAACGACGAAGGCTACATGGATCAACTCCAAAATGAACTTAATCCAATGTCATGGAGTGACACAGACAAAGGAGAAGATCATCATCCGATATGTGACGAATGCAAACTAGATAAAGCTCCAAATAAGGTACAATCCAAAACCGAACATTTTTGCTATGATCCATTCATTTTAGAATTTTCAAAACTAGAAAATGAGTTTACACATTTTTGCAACATAGATCTAAAAACTATGTCTAAACATAAATCATCAAAAACTTTTGAAAATAATCTTGAAAAAGAAATAATTTTAGAAGATAAAATGTCTAGATTAGAAAGTAATATTGAAATTAATCTAGAATGCAAAATATGTCAAGATTATAAACTTGAAATTAAAAGATTAAATGAAAGAGCAAAAATATTAGCTAAATTTGAAGAAAGTTCCAAATCTCTTAAATTCTTACTAAGTTGTCAAAAGCCATTTAATGATAAAACCGGTTTAGGATTTAATTCGGATAACTCTTCAACAAGTAAATCAAAACAAATTATAATTAAAAAACCTAGTAGAGAAATTTAGATATTAGGCTATTTACTGTGATTATAATTTATAAGTCAAGAAATCCATTGTTTGTTCTTCATAACAAACTGTCAAGGAATTCTTGTACTTTTTGGTGACATCTTCTTCTCATGCATATAAATGCAATGGATGTCCCCAACTAACCATCTCGGACCCATGAGAATCTGGGTACCAAGTTGTTTATTTGATTAGGTAATGAACGCAAAATGAAATGTAACTCAAATCTTGCGTAAACCTACTCATATTCAAAACACGCGCATGAAGACTTGTTTATCTACAAAAATGAGGTTGGAACGAAGTGGTACTCATCTATTATTCACTACCTCATATCATGAAGAAATACTGGACCTGAGATAAGTTTTTTTTTTTTTTTTTCAACTTTCCTGAGTAGTTACTTTTGCATAAAGTTATGAAAATCACTGCCTTAAGATATGCTTAGTTTGATAAGTTGCTTTGCTCTCACACTACTAGTTATATTACTTGCTAATTAACTAGAAAACCTTAAGTTAATTCTCCTAGGCATTAAATAAAATGTTCTTTATCGAACATACAATATTTAGTCATCACTATCGTTTAAATCTCACAATTTATTGAAAAGGATAGCATGAGACAATAGCCTTAATCAATCAAGCATGAGATTTTGTTTTAAAACAACTCCTTTTAAAAATGAAAATCTTCATATTTTGGAAAATAATTTTTCAAAAAGATTATGTCACTTCTCTATTAAACATGTTTTTATCAAATCTAAAAAGTGTAACAACTACTTTTTATTTCCTTATAAAAACATTTTGAAACAAATTCAAATCTACCTTGATGAAATAATTTTTCATAAAACCTACTTTCAAACATTGTTGAATAATGCCCAAAAACCTTACTCAAATCATGCTTGATCCAAGTCTAGAAATCCATGCTATCACAAAATTCCCATCACATAGACACTTGTTAGGATTAATTAACTAGCTTACAAATCGTCATAATAATGGCAGTATGAATTACTTGGTAATTATATGTTGTTTTCTTGTTTATATATACATATATGCTTCTTGGTAAATGAATAGGTTGCATGATAATTAAAATTGCTTAATTGAATGTGCTTAGCATACATAAGTTATTAAACTTTAAATTGCCTCAAAAAGAAATTGGACTTGCTTGAAGCTAAACTCAAAAACACAACCTTTTCTACAAATTTCTGCCAAAAACCCATTTTCAGAAATCTGGAAGTCAGCAGATGGGCGGCCCCCTTAAATACCGAGGCGGCCCCCTTAATTATTAAGGGGACCGGCCATCTGGAGACCCGGTTTACTGTTTCCTTTTTCAATTTCCAACTCATTTTATTCCATACTTCCCAAAATTCACAAACACACTTTGTCATAAACCACCCACCAAAATTTACCTTCCTAAAACACATCATTCCTTCACTATAAATGCACCTTCCATCATAAATGCCCATTCACATCATCCACTCAAACATGTTATCCTCCAACTACCCAAAATCAAAACCTTCAAGAGTTGCCAAAATCTCGGTGAGACCAATTTGGAGAAGGAAGCTTGAAACTTGCCATAACCCAACTAATGATGTTGTTCAAACACATAACCAATCATCCACTCCTAACCCTTCATCTCCCTATGATCATTCCCAAAACCTCAATCCAAACCTCATCCACACTCAACCCACCTATTCATCAAAAACACTCACCACTCTTGGAACATCCACTTCATCCACATCACCATCTTCATCCACTCATGATTACCCAAGTTCACAAACATCTCCACCACCAAGAGTGACACCACCACCTCCTACCAATTCACATGCTACTCCTATGTTTCATGTGCAAACATCCATCCCTCAAAACAACAACACTTTACCACCAACACCTTCATCCGAACACTTGAAGTTCATTGAGGAACTCAAGGATGCTCATGAGCTCAGTGCTCTTCTTGCCCTACACCTAGCCCAAAGAAACCTTGATCAACCTCCATCTAGCTCTCCCACATCACCCCACAACCAAAACCAAGTTGAGAAACATGTCAACAATTGTCCTTGTTGCATCTTTCTTCAACAACAAACCATTGCTCTTAATGAGCACTTTACTTGGATTGAGTATCTTCTCACTAGATCCAATCCAATATCCCCAATTGAACTACATCAAAACCTTCATCCATCATGGTCCACTCCAAGCTCTCCACCTCAAATGTCTCTACCATCACCATCCACAACCTCCACACACCCAAACATATACCTTCATTGATTCCATTCACTCACCCTTTCATTTGTCCCTCATTTCAAAAACCACCTTCATTATCAAGCAAGTCAAATGGATTTCTTAGGCAAATTAGAATTCTCTAACAAATGTATGCTTTAAGCACTATGTACGTTGTAACAATGATTATGTTTGTCACATAATCATTTTTAATTAATGAATGTTTGTTTCTTTCTTTCCTATATATGTTTGCTATGAATGTGTTGTTTCCTTTCTTGTTTAATTAAGATATATGCTTATGACATGCTTATAATATAATTTTAGTAGTTTACATATAACCATTTTTCTTTTTGTTATTATTTAATCATTCTTAATATACATAATCCAAATGGAACTTGCTGCAAAAACACCCTAAAAATGACCTTTTTCTGAAATTTTTCAAATTTGGTCGCCTGGGAAATCACCAGATGGGCGGCCCCCTTAATTCCTTAGGCGGTCCCCTTAATTTTAAGGGGGCCGGCCAACAATTAAGGGGACCGGCCATCTGGACAGTAAATTTTACTGTTTCCTTTTGCATCTTGTGACCACTTTTACCTAGCCCCAGCTACCATTACCCTTAATGCACGAGCTGGACTTGGAATATTACCACAAAACCTCCACAATTTGCCTAAATCAACCACATTTTCACAATATAAATACTCTCCTTACAATTACCTTTCACCTCATTAACCATCACCTTCATCAAACACCCATTTTCATCCACCATGTTGTCACCAAAATCATCCATCTCTAAAACTCCAAGAAAGCAAAGACTTGTCATCACACCACCAAAACAACTCTTCATTGACCTCACCCAAGATGACATCAAAACTCCATCACCACCACCTCAAAATTCATCCCCAAGTGCACCTAATGCACCATCAAAAACACCCTCTACCCATGGAGCTTCATCTTCCTCCATTCCATCCACTTCATCCATCAATGACTACATCCATACTCACCTAACATCATCACCAAAAATATCATCACCACCATCCACTCAAGAACCTCCATCCACTCAACTTGCCATTTCCTTATCACACATTACACCACTTGATTCTCACTTTTCACTCCACCAAACCACAACCATTTTTTCCCATTCCTTGGCCACTACTTGAAACCCATGGTGACACTTGTCTTTGTTGCATCCATAACCGGACCATAATCTTTGGTCTTAGAGATGAGATATTCTTTAGGTTTTCATCACTTGAAAACATACTTACCAACCAACCTCAACCACCACCACCACCATCCTCACCCACTACACAACCACCATTGTCACCCAAGTAAGCACATGCAATGCTTACTCAATAATAAATTTTCCACCCATTTTGTAAGCAAGCTCCATGAAAGATTATGTTGTCTAGGATGATTATGTAGTTGGACTTATTAGCTAGTGTAGGAATGCTTGTACTCATGTATGGTTGTGTAATTATACACAACATTTATTTTTATGAATGTCTTTATTTTTTCATACATGCTCATTATTTGTGCTATATATATGCTTGTGCTTCTAACATTTTTCTCGCAAGCGTTCCATAGCTCATTTCCTTGGTGCCCCCAAACGAGGGGGAGTACACATCAAGGGGGAGTTTTCGTCCCGACATATTTGATTCTAAAAATTGTCGGCTTAACCTTTTTGATTCTACAAAAAGGGGGAGAAATAGATGTAAACTCACTAAATACTTGTCTAAAAACTAATTTTTAGATTTAATGAGTTTAGATTTTGTAATCATCAAAAAGGGGGAGATTGTTGATATAAATAATGCCTAAACACGTTATTAATATTTTTCGATATCTCTACGTTTTGATAATCACAAAATGTAAAATCATTAATCGGAAAATTATGACGTAAACAAATATTTAGTTGTAAATATCTATTTCTACAACTCAAATCACTTAAGGTATGAATGAATTAATGTTTAATGCATTATATGATCAAAGGAACATTTTCTTAATAACTAGATTTTTTATAAAACATCAAAAACATTTTATATATTTTTGAAAAACATTTTTGGCATTAAATAAAAATGTTTAATCTTTTATAAAAATATGAATTCAAATTTTTAGCCAAAATCAGTTAAAATGTTCCAGAAAAACCTTCCCCACAAAAGGACAAAATTGGCCAACGGACAGAAGGGGCGGCCCCCTTAATTTTACTAGGCGGCCCCCTTAATTATTAAGGGGACCGCCCCCGCTCCAGTAGACTTCCAGCTGTCCAAATTTTCTCCTATAAATACCAGTCTTCTCCTGGACTTTTACTTACCTTTTGCACCCCAAACTTTCTGATCTAAATCTTGTAAATACTTTCTAATAATCCTTTGATCATATAATCTTAAGCTTTGGTTTCCAAGTGATCCAAGCTTCCCTCATTCAAGTGCAAAAGAAGAATACTTCTATCAATCAAGATTAGAAGTATTACAACTTAGTATCTTCTTGTTACTTAAGTTGTTAGTTTAACAAAGTTTGTAAATCATTCATTCATTTGTGTAAGGTGTGTATAGTAGATTTGTGTTGTATGTAAGTAGTGAAGAAGTTGTATAAGTAGTTGTGGTATAGAAGTTGTGAAGACATAGTGTAGAAGTTGTGAAGCCGCGGAGTAGAAGTCGTGAAGCCGTAGCTTTGAAGTCGTGAAGCCGTAGCATAGAGGTCGTGTAGCGGTCGTGTTGAAGCCTTGAAGTCTTAGTCGTGAAGTCCTAATATTGAAGTCGTGAATCCATAGCATAGAGGTCGTGTAGCGGTCGTGTTGAAGCCTTGAAGTCTTAGTCGTGAAGTCCTAGTGTTGAAGTCGTGAAGCCGTAGCATAGAGGTTGTGTAGCGGTCGTGTTGAAGTCGTGAAGTCTTAGTCGTGAAGACATAGTGTTGAAGTCGTGAAGCCGTAGCATAGAGGTTGTGTAGCGGTCGTGTTGAAGTCGTGAAGCAGTCGTGAAGCCGTTGTGAAGTAGTCGTGAATTAGTCGTGAAGAAGTTGTGTTGTGAAGTCGTGAGATTGGTTCTAGCTACGATTAGAACTCGACATTTAGCTTTGTGTCGTTAAGCCGGTGTAAGCCAAAGTCGTGTAAGGTTTTCTCCGCCATAAGGGAGCTTATTGAAGTTGTGAAGAAAACTCTCGAGCTCGGTGCTCGGGGAGTGGAGTAGGGCAAGGAAGGTGTCCTTGTAGCCGAACCACTATAAATCTCTCGTGTCTCGGTTAGATCTTTCCATACCTTATTTACTTCTTTATTTATATCGTTATTACATTCATACACATAGGATTATATAACTGCTAGTATTTATTAGAGATCGAATTCACATAAAGATCAAATTGAAAATCCATTCAAGAAACCAAAACATTTACAATCAATTTAAAAGAATACATATATAACTAACAATAAGATTTAAGTTTTTACAAACTTGAATCTAAGTTTTTAAAAGTAAACAAAGTTTTTATAATAAATTAAAAAGACATAAAACTATTCAACCCCCCTTCTAGTTTTCCACAATTACCACCAATCAGATCAATCCCAATTCACTTCTTTTAAATTACTCCGTAAATAGCACCGATCAATCAAATCAAACTACTCCTTACTTCCACCATTCGATTTTGTACTAGGTTTAATTAACGCGATTTCACCATTGCACCCACCGACCAATTAAATCTTATTATCGCCGATCAATTAATTAAAATATTATGAGGATACTTTCTTAATAAGTAACGATTACCTCTTTATTTTCAAATCTGCATCTGTCAACAATAATTCTTTTCCAGATCTGCTACTGTTCACTTCGAATCTGCTCCAAAACTGCTCTTCTTTGATAGTAACAACCTTGTAGATCCTAGATATCGAGAGCAACCTGGCTTTGATACCACTTGTGGAGATCGATTAGCTCGAGGTTTGTTAGACCTCATATCTAGGAATACACAATAACAATGAATAAAACACAATATGCAACGGATAAACACAAAACATTCATTATTATTGAACAAAGTTTTCCTCGTCATCATCTCTACTCTAACCAATACAAACAGCCCCAATTCTATCTTGATCAATGATAGAACGGTTAACACACTAACAGGAATCAAAATATTCTTGAGGCTTAACAAACTACCCTAGGTGTTTTCCCATAAAACACCCGTACACACACACACACGTTTAAAGGTGTTACATCTTGACACACCTAAAACGTATTCCCTGTGTTTCTTTATATACTAGAAACATTAGGGTTACAAAAAGATAAACATAAAATAATAAAAGATTTCCTGTAATCTTTTCTTCTTTGTGAAGTTTCACCCTTTGTCTCCATAAGTCCCTCATCTTTCACATTTTGCCAAAATCAACTCTAAATATAATTCCCAACATTTTTACTTGATTTTTCTTCCTAAATTAAGTTAGCTGGGTGGACTTTATATATACCAAATTTCATATTTTATGCTAATCGTTTGGTGGTCGATATATGGGTCAAAAGTGGGGCGACTGGAACTAGTTTCTGCTCGACAGAAACCAGAAAGATGAACCCGATTGGGTTTTTGGGTCTTTAGGGTTTTCTTACTAGGTTTTCATGTAGGATATGATATTATTTGATATATTTTAACATGTTTTACAAGTTGTTGATTTGTTTTAACAAAAATTCGAATACCTTGGGTGTGTTGGTTTACTGATCGAACAGAATTGAAAAGGAACAAGAAAAACTTATAATTTTTTGATCATGTATATTTTTAGAGATTATGTATTAGGGTTTTTGAAGATATATTAAGTAAATAAAACTGAATATAAAAGTGTTAGATAACTTACTTGGGTTTTTGCGGTTTGAGTAGGGTTTATGGACAACTTGGGTTTTGAATTTTTGAACACTAGAAGTACTCCTCTTGATCCTAGGCTGCTTCTGGTTTTCATTTAGCTTCTAACTGGTTTATAAAATCAATGTTTTGGGTGAGAATAGGCTGTTTTGGTTTGTGTGGTTGATGAGGGAATAGGTTAAGTGTAATACCCAAAATCTAAAACATGCAAAAAGACCAAAATGCCCCTACAATTTTAAAAATTTGATTAATAAGCTTATAAAGTACCAAATGAATCCCAAACTTCTAGAGATGATCAAGACATGAAGTAAAATTATTTCTACTACTACCTTTAACATTTTGAGAAGTACTAAAATTATTTTTACCACACAATATATATGTACATGGGCCGAAAACTTTATTTAATTAATTACATTATATTTATAATTATTAGAATCAAGATAACTAACAAATAAATTAGTAAATGAAGCAAGTTTTCAAAAGATGATTCTGTCAAATAGAAGACCAGATTTCCAGCCCTCCCCTTTCCCTATTTTCGGCTTCTTTCCTTTCTTTTGCCAATCCCACTTAATTGCAACCAAAAACCTAAAATAAAAGTCGACAATCAATCCCAAAAATCCCTCCCATCCCATCCGATTTTTGGAGGCTTCTCCCATAATTTTTCTGGGTTTTTTCACGTCCAAAGAAGGCTAGAAAAATAGGATCTTGATTTGTAGAAGCTTGGTTCGATCGTGGTTCCTTTATTTGTTCGAATTAGTTCATCCGCAAGGTAATAATTCCTACAACTAATCCGTACGTTCTAAATTCGATTTGGTATTTTTCTAATGTTATTTAGATCACATATGACTCATATAAAATGCTTAATTCGAATCATGCAAGGTTGTTTGGTCGTTTGAATTATAAATGGTTAAAACGTGTATAAAATCCAAAATATTCTATACGAATTTTTTGGGTCACTTTCATAATTTTTATGGGTTCTATGATCATCATATAAGCCTGGAAAAATGTTGGTTTGAATTATAGAGGTCCAAATATGTCGTGGGTTAATTCTTTTCATAATCGGGTTTTCTATTTTTGAATGAAAAGAAATCAAACCCTAGGGTTTTGATCTTGATCTAGGGTTTTGAATCTGGAATTATGTTAATAAATGATGAAATAATGATATAGTAATGAGTGGTAAATGATTAGAGATGTTAGGGTTAGGGTTTTGGTTTTAAAAGGTTGTACGATTTAGTTTTTAAAATGTAAGGGGGTGTTTTGTAATTAATGAAACTTGTGGGTTATTTTTGTAATGTTAATTAGGTCTGTACTAAAGTATAAAAAATATAACATGAGGTCTTTATGTGCAAAATTATCAAGATAGGGATTTAATTGTGAAATTAGGGTTCGATTTGCAAATTAATTAAATAGAGGGGTTAAAAGTGTAAATTCAGGAAACTTATGGTTTTTCTGTGTAAATACTGTTATTAGAGAGGTAATATGTAATTTTGGGTATTTATGGGGTTAATGTGTAATTATAATGAAATTATGATTTAAATTATAAGTTTTATAAACTAAAGGGACTAAAGGTGTAATTATGCAAAACTTGGGGCTAAATTCGTACCATACATAAAATAGAGGATATATTCTGTAATTTAGCAAATGTAAAGGGTAGTTGTGTAATTAAGGATATAATATGGGTTAAATTGTGATTTATGTAATTATAAGGTTTATTTTGTAAATTAAATAACTAAAGGGGTATAAATTGTAAATTGCTAAACTTAAGGGATTAAAAGTGTCATTCTGAATAACTTCAGTATTAAATGAGTAATTGAGATATTTTTATGTTAGACCTTTGACTTTGGAATATTTACAACTAAAACCCTAAAATATGGAAATTGGTTATATATAACCTTAAACTTTGGTAACTTGCTAAAATATACATTATGACCATAATAATCCTAATTTAATGACTTAACCGGATTACTTTGTGGAATTTATCTAATTATGGAAAGGGCTATTTTTGGAAACTTACTAATTTTAGAAACCTGCTATAAATGGAAAGTTACAAAAATGGAAAGCTGACTAAAACAAGTAATCTGATTTAAAGTAAGTTATTAATAATAAGCCGATCATTAATTCGTGTAGATTCCCTGAAGGAGGAGTGATTTCTTATCCTTATGTTATGTTTCGTTGGCGGTTAAGGTACAGATATTCTACCCTTTTTCAGTAAGGGTGTCTTCTTTCTCATGACTCATTGATCTTAATTCTTTTTAAGAATCCCTAAGCCATTGCTATGTTCCCCTACACTTTGGTTCGTTTGTTTGATTCATTTTGACTTTAATGTTCGATATGACTCTTTTACCTTAAGCCTCTATAATGATCCGTTGATATTCGTTCGTTACCTCGTGATATTAGTATTCGAAACACTTGATACTTCGGAGGTTCATTTGATTTTGGTAACTAGATGTGAAAACCTTTTTAATTATAACATGGAAAGGTTTTGAGGAAAACTTATTTTGAAATGATGTTCATGAAATATGCGATACCACTTTTATTCGGAATATTACTAAACTTTTATGAAAATTTCTTTTAAAGATTACTTTTGTGAAAACAGTTAATAAAGATCATTTTTATGAAAACCAATTGATAAAGATTCCTTTACATGAACCATCTGATTATGAACCTTTGATCAGTTCGTTTGGATTCGTTTGACTTTGATATTGGATATGAACCCTTTGCCATGAACCTTTGATATTTGGACTTTGACTATGATTCGATGACTTAGACTATTTGAACCTTTGTAATGATTTGGACCTTTAACCCTTCAGTTTGATACCCGAGCCAAAATTTGTTTCCTAGCCATGAAGGTAACATGGCCGTGTCATTGATGCACCAATGGTATGACTCTAGTGTGTATTTGAGTGATGTTACACACCGTCCCCATTTGCTACTACATGCGCGCTTTATTATTTATATTGGCCAGGATTATTTGTTTGGGGGGCGTATGGATGCATCCTAGATTTGTTTTGTTTTGAGGGATATATCATGATTTGATTTGACTTGATTTGGTGATTGATGATGTGTGCTATACACGTCCTTCACATATTTGAGAGGTCGCTCCTCTATGGTTACTGATGGTTACTATATTTGATTTGTTTGGGCTCGTGGTGGATTACTGACCCTTTTCTCTTTCTTACTTTGTACTCTTGACTATACCTTTGTGAAACCAATGCACCAAACTATACATGTTCGTTATCTTTTTCTTTCGTTTTCGTTTATATATATCTGTTCACTGGGCTTTTTAAGCTCAGCCGCATTTCTTTTCCTGCGGCAGGTTTTAGTTGGAAGCTGGGTATGAGTGAAGAGACTTTTGGACTTAGAAGACCTTGATAATTATTTTTGAAGTAGAGTCTATTAGAAGGATTTGCATTTGCAGACTTAGTATTTAGTTTGTTTCCTTTGTAACCTTGTAATTTCAGTATTTCATTTGTAACCTTTGAGATTTCTTGTATTACTTGAAATGTATGCTTTGTTTTGATCTGATATGAAACCATTAGTGTGACATCTTTACCCTTGTCGGGTTGGGGTGTTACATTAAGAGTGTTTGGTCGATTTAGGAGTGGAAGTAGAAGGTGAAATATAGGTTGTTATTTATAGAGTAGGAGATTAGGTTTTCCACCTTGTTGTGGGGTAGGAGGAGACAAGTGGAGTTGGTCTTTGAAGAGTTGGAAGGAGAAAGGTGGCGTGGAGTTAGGGAAGAAAGGAGGGGATGTGGCTTCTTTAGAGACCATTCCTAATTGTGAGGTCATTGATGATGTGGAGGAGGGGAGGATTTAAGGAAGGGTTATTTGGTGTAGGCTATTTTAGGAAACTAACTTGGTTGTGTTTTAGTGGGGATCGAACTAGAAGCAAGGTGGGATCGAATGGGGCTTTAAGGGTTGATACTTAGGGCTTTAGGATGTAGTACTTAGGGATTAAGGTTTAACTAAATTAGTTGTTAGGATTTAGTTTATGTAATTGTTAATTAGAATTCATTTTTGAGTTTATAAATCGACTTATATGGAAATGGTTAAGAAATTAGTTTATACTTTAAGAGGTGGTATTACGTGCTTAATGAAGTTGTACTAAAGTTTAAGAAATGAGAAAATATATTTTTAATAATTTATTAAGTAATGTTAATTTTTATTAAGTTAAAAAGTATATAAATGAGATTTTTGGTTTTTGTGCATTAGGCACTTGTACATTGGGTTTAAAGACTAGTAAAAATATTTAGTGAGTTTAGAAAAAATTAGTTTTTAAGACTTATGTATGAATGACTTGTAAATTGTGTTTAAAAATAAATATAGTTAGGGTTTTAATAGGGTTTTTATAAATATATGGTTTTTATGCATAAAATACTTGTACATTGGCTTATATAACTTCTAAAATTATTATTTTGTAAAAATATTATATAAATAAACTAGGTTTTGTGAAATTTGTACATGAAATCATAGTTAAGTGGAATTAGGGTTTTACAGGGAACTAAAATAGAATTAGGGTTTCTGGTACTTTGGTAACTTGTACATTAGCTCAGATGAGTTGTACTTTTATGTTCTAGGGTTTTGCTATTCATATTTGGTGTTGTGATGAATTTAAGGTTTCCTAGAAACTCTATATAGATAATGAATGTTTTGTTTGTACGTTCGTTAAGAAATTATCATAAAATGATAAATGATATATTGTATTACTTCATATAGATATGTTTATATAGAATAAACATTAGGTTCGTTAGGTTGGGTTGCGTGGGAGCACGTTTATCGAGGATGTGAGTTACGTCACATAAGATAATAATCATAATCAGATAATAAATAAAAGAAAAAAAAATTACACGTAGAAAAGGATAAATGTTTCAGTGAGATAGTTTATGTTAAAGTGGGATTTTCAGAGTGGTTACAGTCACCCTCCGTTGAGGGAATCTCGTCCCGAGATTCAGTCTACGTTGGTTGAGAGATTGGGAAAAGTGAAGTATAGGAACTGTCAGGTCTAGATTTCTAACCTAGGTAGGGAATATGAGAATGGGAAATCGTACAACGATTTGGGGTTGTGATGAGTGTTTGATATGCTTAAAATGCCTCAAGTTAAAAATAATATAATATTATCTTATTCTTATGTCCTATGTCTCCAATAATATCATTTTACTACTAGTTCCTCAATTATAGTTTTAACCTAAAAGAGTCGCCTAGGAATTTCCATTCGATACCTAAAGGAACGTATCTTGGTCAGTTTTATTCCTACTAGATGAACTAAGTTTAAATGTTTGGCTACTTAATAAATCTAGGGGATGTGAATAGTAACTCCAACGGTCAGATTCCAAAGTTTGATGAACAGTGTATTTTAACAGTCGAAATAATGGCTAGTTTTTCTCCTATAAATACCTCACTTTCAATCCTCATTCCTTCACTACCAAATTCTCTTCTAAAAACCTCAAAACGCCACACCTTATCACATACCTAGCGATTGTTTACGTTGTTGTGGCTGCTACCTACATGGCGTGTAATCCGGAAGAAGACCTCGAAGCCTTTGGTATAATCCTAATGTTCGTCGTACCACTTACTATTGTTGCCTTTATCGTGGATCAGACATGGGGAAAATAAGGCTTGCGCTAGGGTTATTAACATGGTCTTTGTTGTTTTTCCTAGGTAATCCTTAGTGAAATAAAACTTATGTAATCCTTGTAATATTAGCACTTTCGTTGCTACTATGTCCTTATGTATTATCTTCCAAGGTTCCTAATAAAATTTGTATTGTTTACCATAAATTCTTATGAATTCCTCTGGTTTTTCTATCCTCAATTTTGTTGAATTCCTATCTTAGAGGTAATGGGTAGTAGTGGTAGACTTTTATTGTATTAAATCAAAAGTGATATGTTATGAAAGATTTTTCAATATTTTCCTTTTGAATGAAAATTAGTAGAAAATCTGAAAAGATAATTGTCCAATTATGACATGATTCTTCCTAGTTTAGACATAGTTGGCCAGGCTATGCATAACTGACGACTGAATGATGTGATATTTGGTCCAGTTGTTGTGGTATTTTATATTTTTAAAATTGTTTTAGATGGTGTTCAATGTTTTGTTTTTATAAAATGACTTCATAAATATTTTTCAAAAGATTAAGAAAATTTTTGTTCATACTACGGTGGTAGGTCAGGAATTTCTAGGGTGATACTAAGGTAATCCTCGAAATAAATCTTAAGGTTTGTCTAAGGGTCCTACAGGGTAGATCCGTCTATTGTTTGGTTAGGAGTAAACCTAATTCCTAATGGTATAATAGTGGATGACTACGAAATACCTATGAGCAGAATAGATGGAATAGAAGCTGCGTTTATTACAGAATTTATTACAAAATGAGGATTTATATAGCAGAAAGGTAGTTGTTTCACTTAGGTCACATCCATTGTAACCCAAGTAAGATTTGAAAGGGATTACAACTTAGAGAGTTCTAAACCTCAATTTATTTATCTCCTACGGGGATTTATCCTCTGCTTAAATACTAAAGTCATCCTTGGAATTTGTTGGGATCTTAAAGAGTTCTCATTCTTTTGCACCAGTCGTGGTCATTTGTGTTCTGGCAGTAAGTAGGGATGATGGTTTTTCTATCATTGAGTTTTCGCTTTTGGTTATTTTGCTTAATTCCTAGGGTATGGTTTACGGTAGGTTCAGTCATGATATGTTGGTCTAATTTCCGTAAGGTTTTCATCCAAAATTAAATTCACTTAGTCCTAGTAGGAGGTTACAATATTAAGTTATAACCTATTGAGAATCATAATATCACGATGTGTCTTGTTAAAATCGTAAATAAATGATTATCTCAAACTAATTCATTTACAAAAACCGAAGTTCAGCAGCTTTCTCTTTATTCATCAAGTTTTCTTCCGAAATTCATCATAGAGGGAATTTCTACAGTCATAGCCTAGTCATGGTAGGTCTAAGGTATCATAATAATCCTAGGTAAAGTCATGGTAGGTCTGGATTAAATCACTGGGAAATTACCTGATGTTAATAACTTGATTGATTGTTTTTACACAAAATAATTAATACAAGGTCTTTTATTAACATCCATGTGGTAGGTTAGGGATTTTGTAACCACTTTGTGGAAAACTAGAAGGGGGGGTTGAATAGTTTTACGTCTTTTTAATTTATTATAAAATCTTTGTTTACTTTTAAAAACTTAGATTCAAGTTTGTTAAGACTTAAATCTTATTATTAGTTATATATGTATTCTTTTAAATTGATTGTAAATGTTTTGGTTTCTTGAATGGATTTTCAAATTGATCTTTATGTGAAGTCGATCTCTAATAAATACTAGCAGTTATATAATCCTATGTGTATGAATATAATGACGATGTAAGTAAAGAAGTAAATAAGGTATGGAAAGATCTAACCGAGACACGAGAGATTTATAGTAGTTCGGCTACAAGGACACCTTCCTTTCCCTACTCCACTCCCCGAGCACTGAGCTCGAGAGTTTTCTTCACAACTTCAATAAGCTCCCTTATGGCGGAGAAAACCTTACATGACTTTGGCTTACACCGGCTTAACGACACAAAGCTAAATGTCGAGTTCTAATCGTAGCTAGAACCAATCTCACAACTTCACAACACAACTTCTTCATGACTTATTCACGACTACTTCACAACAGCTTCACGACTGCTTCACGACTTCTTCACGACTTCAACACGACCGCTAAACAACCTCTATGCTACGGCTTCACGACTTCAACACTATGTCTTCACGACTAAGACTTCACGACTTCAACACGACCGCTACACAACCTCTATGCTACGGCTTCACGACTTCAACACTAGGACTTCACGACTAGGACTTCAAGGCTTCAACACGACCTCTACACAACCTCTATGCTACGGCTTCACGACTTCAACACTAGGACTTCACGACTAGGACTTCAAGGCTTCAACACGACCGCTACACAACCTCTATGCTACGGCTTCACGACTTCAACACTAGGACTTCACGACTTCAAAGCTACGGCTTCACAACTTCAACACTAGGACTTCACGACTTCAAAGCTACGGCTTCACAACTTCTACACTATGTCTTCACAACTTCTATACCACAACTACTTATACAACTTCTTCACTTCTTACATACAACACTAATCTACTATACACACCTTACACACAAATGAATGAATGATTTACAAACTTTGTTAAACTAACAACTTAAGTAACAAGATGATACTAAGTTGTAATACTTCTAATCTTGATTGATAGAAGTATTCTTCTTTTGCACTTGAAAGAAGGAAGCTTGGATCACTTGGAAACCAAAGCTTAAGATTATATGATCAAAGGATTTTAGAAAGTATTTACAAGATTTAAAACAGAAAGTTTTGGGGTGCAAAAGGTGAGTAAAAATCCAGGAGAAGACTGGTATTTATAGGAGAAAAACTGGACAGCTGGAGGCCTACTGGAGTGGGGGCGGTCCCCTTAAATAGGGGGCGGTCCCCTTAATTATTAAGGGGGCCGCCTAGCAAAATTAAGGGGGCCGCCCCTACTGAACGTTGGCCAATTTTGTCCTTTTGTGGGGAAGGTTTTTCTGGAACATTTTAACTGATTTTGGTTAAAAATTTGAATTCATATTTTTATAAAAGATTAAACATTTTTATTTAATACCAAAAATGTTTTTCAAAAATATATAAAATGTTTTTGATGTTTTATAAAAAAATCTAGTTATTAAGAAAATGTTCCTTTGATCATATAATGCATTAAGCATTAGTTCATTCATACATTAAGTGATTTGAGTTGTAGAAATAGATATTTACAACTAAATACTTGTTTACATCATAATTTTCCGATTAATGATTTTACATTTTGTGATTATCAAAACGTCGATATATCGAAAAATATTAATAACGTGTTTAGGCATTATTTATATCAACAATCTCCCCCTTTTTGATGATTACAAAATCTAAACTCATTAAATCTAAAAATTAGTTTTTAGACAAGTATTTAGTGAGTTTACATCTATTTCTCCCCCTTTTTGTAGAATCAAAAAGGTTATGCCGACAAGTTTAAGAAATGAAATTTGTCGGGACGATAACTCCCCCTTGGTGTGTACTCCCCCTCGTTTGGGAGCACCAAGGAAATGAGCTATGGAACGCTTGCGAGAAAAATGTTAGAAGCACAAGCATATATATAGCACAAATAATGAGCATGCATGAAAAATAAAGACATTCATAAAAATAAATGTTGTGTATAATTACACAACCATACATGAGTACAAGCATTCCTACTTAGCTAATAATTCCAACTACATAATCATCCTAGACAACATAATCTTCCATGGAGCTTGCTTACAAAATGGGTGGAAAATTTATTATTGAGTAAGCATTGCATGTGCTTACTTGGGTGACAATGGAGGTGGTGGTTGTGTAGTTGGTGAGGATAGTGGTGGTGGTGGTGGAGGTTGGTTGGTAAGTATGTTTTCAAGTGATGAAAACCTATAGAATATCTCATCTCTAAGACCAAAGATTATGGTCCGGTTATGGATGCAACAAAGACAAGTGTCACCATGGGTTTCAAGTAGTGGCCAAGGTATGGGAAAAAATGGTTGTGGGTTTGGTGGAGGTGAAAAATGAGAATCAAGTGATGTAATGGGTGATAAGGAAATGGCAAGTTGAGTGGACGGAGGTTCTTGAGTGGATGGTGGTGATGATGTTCTTGGTGATGATGTTAGGTGAGTGTGGATGTAGTCATTGATATATGAAGTGGATGGAATGGAGGAAGATGAAGCTCCATGGGTAGAGGGTGTTTTTCATGGTGCATTAGGTGCACTTGGGGATGAATTTTGAGGTGGTGGTGATGGAGTTTTGATGTCATCTTGGGTGAGGTCAATGAAGAGTTGTTTTGGTGGTATGATGACAAGTCTTTGCTTCCTTGGAGTCTTAGAGATGGAGGTTTTTGGTGACAACATGGTGGATGAAAATGGGTGTTTGATGAAGGTGATGGTTGATGAAGTGAAAGGTAATTGTAAGGAGGGTATTTATATTGTGAAAATGTGGTTGATTTAGGCAAATTGTGAAGGTTTTGTGGTAATATTCCAAGTTCAGTTCGTGCATTAAGGGTAATGGTAGCTGGGGCTAGGTAAAAGTGGTCACAAGATGCAAAAGGAAACAGTAAAATTTACTTTCCAGATGGCCGGTCCCCTTAATTGCTGGGCGGCCCCTTAAAATTAAGGGGACCGCCTAAGGAATTAAGGGGGCCGCCCATCTGGTGATTTCCCAGGCGACCAAATTTGAAAAATTTCCAGAAAAAGGTCATTTTTAGGGTGTTTTTGCAGCAAGTTCCATTTGGATTATGTATATTAAGAATGATTAAATAGTAACAAGAACATATTAAAAAGAGTAATGGTTATATGTAAACTACTAAGATCATATTGTAAGCATGTCATAAGCATATATCTTAATTAAACAAGAAAAGAAACAACACATTCATAGCAAACATATATAGGAAAGAAAGAAACAAACATTCATTAATTTAAAATGATTATGTGACAAACATAATCATTGTTACAACATACATAGTGCTTAAAGCATACATTTGTTAGAGAATTCTAATTTGCCTAAGAAATCCATTTGACTTGCTTGATGATGGAGGTGGTTTTTGAAATGAAAACTAGTGAGAGGATGAGTAAATGGGATTAGTGAAGGTATATGTTTGGGTGTGTGGAGGTTGGAGATGGTGATGGTGGAGACATTTGAGGTGTAGAGTTTGGAGGTGGTGTAGTTTGGAGCGGACCATGATGGGTGAAGGTTTTGATGTTGCTCAAGAGTGGATGTTGGATGAGATCTTGTGAGAAGATACTAAATCCATGTAAAGTGCTCATTTAGAGCAATGGTTTGTTGTTGGAGAAAGATGCAACAAGGACAATTGTTGACATGTTTCTCAATGTGACTCTTGTTGTGTGGTGATGGTGGAGAACTCGATGAAGGTTGGTTAAGATTGCTTTGAGCAAGATGTAGGGCAAGAAGAGCATTTAGCTCATGGGCTTCTTTGAGTTCGTCAATGAACTTCAAGTGTTCGTTGGTGGGTGATGATGGTGGAGTATGGTTGATGGTAGGGAGTGGTGGTGACACTCTTGGTGGTGGAGACACTTATGAGCTTGGGTAGTTATGAGTGGGTGATGATGGTACATTGATGGATTGAGGGAGATGTGGGGTGATGTGAATGAGATTTGGGTTATTGTTTTGGGATTGTTCTTGTTCTTCACATGGGTGTGATAAGGGTGTATTTGTGGGAGTGAGAGTATGAGGTTTAGGCTTAGGTTGACTTTCAGCAACATCACATGTGGAGTTGGAGTTATGGCATGTGTCAAGTTTTCGTCTCCAAATTGGTCTCACCGAGATTTTGGCAACTCTTGAGGGTTTTGATTTTGGGTAGTTGGAGGATGACATGTTTGAGTGGATGATGTGAATGGGCATTTATGATGAGGAGGTGCATTTATAGTGAAGGAATGATGTGGTTTAGGAAGGTAAATTTTGGTGGGTGGTTTATGACAAAATGTGTTTGTGAATTTTGGGAAGTATGGAATAAAATGGGTTGGAAATTGAAAAAGGAAACAGTAAACCGGGTCTCCAGATGGCCGGTCCCCTTAAATAGGGGCCGGTCCCCTTAATAATTAAGGGGGCCGCCTAGGTATTTAAGGGGGCCGCCCATCTGCTGACTTCCAGATTTCTGAAAATGAGTTTTTGGCAGAAATTTGTAGAAAAGGTTGTGTTTTTGAGTTTAGCTTCAAGCAAGTCCAACTTCTTTTTGAGGCAATTTAAAATTTAATAACTTATGTATGCTAAGCACATTCAATTAAGCAATTTTAATTATCATGCAACCTACTCATTTACCAAGAAGCATATATGTATATATGAACAAGAAAACAACATATAATTACCAAGTAATTCATACTACCATTATTATGACGATTAATTAGCTAGTTAATTAATCCTAACAAGTGTCTATGTGATGGGAATTTTGTGATAGCATGGATTTCTAGACTTGGATCAAGCATGATTTGAGTAAGTGTTTTTGGGCATTATTCAACAATGTTTGAAAGTAGGTTTTAATTGAGTATGAAAATTATTTCACCAAGTAGATTTGAATTTGTTTCAAAGTGTTTTTATAAGGAAATAAAAAGAAGTTGTTACACTTTTTAGTTTTGATAAAAATATGTTTAATAGAGAAGTGACATAATCTTTTTGAAAAATCATTTTCCAAAATATGACGATTTTCATTTTTTAAAAGGAGTTGTTGAAAAAAAAATCTCATGCTTGATTGATTAAGGCTATTGTCTCATGCTATCCTTTTCAATAAATTATGCGATTTAAACGATAGTGATGACTAAATATTGTATGTTCGATAAAGAACATTTTATTTAATGCCTAGGAGAGTTAACTTAAGGTTTTCTAGTTTATTAGCAAGTAATATAACTAGTAGTGTGAGAGCAAAGCAACCTATCAAACTAAGCATATCTTAAGGCAGTGATTATCATAACTATATGCAAGGAGTAACTACTCAGGAAATTTTAAAAAGAAGACTTATCTCAGGTCCAGTTATTCTTCATGATATGAGGTAGTGAATTATAGATGAGTACCACTTCGTTCCATCCTCATTAATGTAGATTAATAAGTCTTCATGCGCGTGTTTTGAATATGAGTAGGTTAACGCAAGATTGAGTTTCATTCCATTTTGCGTTCATTGCCTATTCCATTTTGCGTTCATTGCCTAATCAAATAAAACAGCTTGGTACCCAGATTCTCATGGGTCCGAGATGGTTAGTTGGGGACATCCATTGCATTAATATGCACGTGGAGAAAATGTCACCAAGAAGTACAAGAATTCCTTGATAGTTTGTTTTGATGTACAAACAATGGATTTCTTGACTTATAAATTATAATCACAGTAAATAGCCTTATATCTAAATTTTCTACTAGGTTTTTTAATTATAATTTGTTTTGATTTACTTGTTGAAGAGTTATCCGAATTAAATCCTAAACCGGTTTTATCATTGAATGGCTTTTGACAACTTAGTAATAATTTAAGAGATTTGGAGCTTTCTTCAAATTTAGCTAATATTTTTGCTCTTTCATTTAATCTTTTAATTTCAAGTTTATAATCTTGACATATTTTGCATTCTAGATCAATTTCAATATTACTTTCAAGTCTAGACATTTTATCTTCTAAAATTTTTTCTTTTTCAAGATTACCTTCAAAAGTTTTTGATGATTTATGTTTAGAAATAGTTTTTAGATCTATGTTGCAAAAATGTTTAAACTCATTTTCTAGTTTTGAAAATTCTAAAATGAATGGATCATAGCAAAAATGTTTGGTTTTGGATTGTACCTTATTTGGAGCTTTATCTAGTTTGCATTCGTCACATACCGGATGATGATCTTCTCCTTCGTCTGTGTCACTCCATGATATTGGGTTGAGTTCACTTTGGAGTTGATTGATGTAGTCTTTGTCGTTAATACCTTCATTAACAACATTTGAACTAGTAGCACATGTATCTATTTTATCTAAATGTTTATCTATTAAATTTTCTAAAATGACTAATTCATGAACAAGATCAAAATCCTCATCTTTGGCTTGACATTTTTCTTGATGAAAGTTTAAGAGATTTTTCCAAATATCATTTGCCGTTTTACAGAAAGATATTCTTTCATATTCAACTTTCGGCAAAGTTTTGTAAATAATTATTTTAGCTTCATTATTTTTGTTATTATTTATTTTTAAATAATCATTTTGAGTTTCAAAATCCGTTTTGTTTGACTTTCAAAAATCGTTTTTGTTGGTTGAAAATCACCAATCGAAATGACATGCCAAAGATCTAGATCAATTGATTTCACATAATTTTCAAATTTATTTTTCCATTCAAGAAAAGTATGGTTTTCAAATAGTGGTGGTGTTTGCATCAATTCCCCTTCTAAATATTTTTCGGATTCCATAGATCGTTTCAAGTTTTAAAATACAGTATATTTTAAAGATCTTGATTGACGTGGCTCCTGATACCAATTGTGGAAAACTAGAAGGGGGGTTGAATAGTTTTACGTCTTTTTAATTTATTATAAAATCTTTGTTTACTTTTAAAAACTTAGATTCAAGTTTGTTAAGACTTAAATCTTATTATTAGTTATATATGTATTCTTTTAAATTGATTGTAAATGTTTTGGTTTCTTGAATGGATTTTCAAATTGATCTTTATGTGAAGTCGATCTCTAATAAATACTAGCAGTTATATAATCCTATGTGTATGAATATAATGACGATGTAAGTAAAGAAGTAAATAAGGAATGGAAAGATCTAACCGAGACACGAGAGATTTATAGTGGTTCGGCTACAAGGACACCTTCCTTGCCCTACTCCACTCCCCGAGCACCGAGCTCGAGAGTTTTCTTCACAACTTCAATAAGCTCCCTTATGGCGGAGAAAACCTTACACAACTTTGGCTTACACCGGCTTAACGACACAAAGCTAAATGTCGAGTTCTAATCGTAGCTAGAACCAATCTCACAACTTCACAACACAACTTCTTCACGACTTATTCACGACTACTTCACAACAGCTTCACGACTGCTTCACGACTTCTTCACGACTTCAACACGACCGCTACACAACCTCTATGCTACGGCTTCACGACTTCAACACTATGACTTCACAACTAAGACTTCACGACTTCAACACGACCGCTACACAACCTCTATGCTACGGCTTCACGACTTCAACACTAGGACTTCACGACTAGGACTTCAAGGCTTCAACACGACCTCTACACAACCTCTATGCTACGGCTTCACGACTTCAACACTAGGACTTCACGACTAGGACTTCAAGGCTTCAACACGACCGCTACACAACCTCTATGCTACGGCTTCACGACTTCAACACTAGGACTTCATGACTTCAAAGCTACGGGTTCACAACTTCAACACTAGGACTTCACGACTTCAAAGCTACGGCTTCACAACTTCTACACTATGTCTTCACAACTTCTATACCACAACTACTTATACAACTTCTTCACTTCTTACATACAACACTAATCTACTATACACACCTTACACACAAATGAATGAATGATTTACAAACTTTGTTAAACTAACAACTTAAGTAACAAGATGATACTAAGTTGTAATACTTCTAATCTTGATTGATAGAAGTATTCTTCTTTTGCACTTGAAAGAAGGAAGCTTGGATCACTTGGAAACCAAAGCTTAAGATTATATGATCAAAGGATTTTAGAAAGTATTTACAAGATTTAAAACAGAAAGTTTTGGGGTGCAAAAGGTGAGTAAAAATCCAGGAGAAGACTGGTATTTATAGGAGAAAAACTAGACAGCTGGAGGCCTACTGGAGCGGGGGCGGTCCCCTTAATTATTAAGGGGGCCGCCTAGCAAAATTAAGGGGGCCGCCCCTACTGAACATTGGCCAATTTTGTCCTTTTGTGGGGAAGGTTTTTCTGGAACATTTTAACTGATTTTGGTTAAAATTTTGAATTCATATTTTTATAAAAGATTAAACATTTTTATTTAATACCAAAAATGTTTTTCAAAAATATATAAAATGTTTTTGATGTTTTATAAAAAATCTAGTTATTAAGAAAATGTTCCTTTGATCATATAATGCATTAAGCATTAGTTCATTCATACCTTAAGTGATTTGAGTTGTAGAAATAGATATTTACAACTAAATACTTGTTTACGTCATAATTTTCCGATTAATGATTTTACATTTTGTGATTATCAAAACGTCGAGATATCGAAAAATATTAATAACATGTTTAGGCATTATTTATATCAAGACAATTTATAGTTATAAACATTTCATTTATGCAGTTTAAACGATTAACAATAACTTACATACAAATAACGTTTCAGTAACGGCGTGGCACGGAGGACTTTGGTTAAGTTTTTGTGGAAAACAGTTATAGTCCAATGTTTGAAAACATTTGGTTCTCTATAACCATGAGCTCTGATACCAATCTGTAACACCCCCGTTTTTAATATACACAGCGGGATATAGATTGGGGTGTTACTTCAAGGTTCACAGTCATGAGAATAGAAAACGACTCGAAAAGAGACGATTTAAATAAAATTGTTATCATTCATTTATTTATATCAGAGTTACATTATAGAGGTCCCAGCGAGATGTTTCGAAATACGTTGTAAAAGTTACATTATTTGTTGAATGATAACAAAATAGAAACTTTGTTTATAAGAAGAAAGTCCATGCCACTCCGTGCCAAATCGTACTTCCAGTTACCTGAGATAAAACATGCTAAAAAGTCAACACAAAGGTTGAGTGAATCCATAGCGTTTAAAGTTAAATCAGTTTGAACATAAGCTAAGTAGAAAGTAAATCAGTAATATCACAGTTCATTATGTATTGCACTAAGTCTCATAAACTCAAATGTTAAGGGTGTGTGTGGGTGATATAAGAAAATGATATAAGTAATGGTGTATTTGGCTATCAATCCGGCTAGTCACAAAGACTATCCATCCGGCTAACACAAATAAGGTGTATTTGGCTATCAATCCGGCTAGCACAAAGACTATCCATCCGGCTAACACAAATAAGGTGCATTTGGCTATCAATCCGGCTAGCACAAAGTCTATCTATCCGGCTAACACAAATGGGGTGTCTTAGGCAATATTAATAAGGAAAACATACAGGAAAATACTTATGTTCAGGTTTGTAGCATGTATCTCCCCACAAATTTAGAAAAACGTATATAAAAAGTGGGACTATGAACTCACCTTGGCAATCTGGATGGAAACAAAATGAAATAAAGTTGACAAACGTCTCCGGACACGAAACCAGGGTTGTTATACCAAATCTCAGTAATAGAATTTAGATTATATAAGTTCATATGTTCGTTTCATTTCGTTGTTTGGTTGTTGATTAAATATTGGAATGAGACAACATGAAGTCTCTTCAAAATAAGATTTTTATCTTATTATTCGTTCTTATGTTTCCGTTCGTTCGTTATATATATCTTTCGTTCGTTTGTTCGTTGGTTCGTTATCGAAATAAACATTTTACGTTGATATATTTTCTATTAGATCGGAAAATAGAATAAAAATAATATTTATGAAAAGTTACACTTTTATCCCTAAGGTTTGGTCAAATGACAGTTTATTCCCTGAACTTTTGGAAAATGACAATTTTTACCCTCTAGTTTCAAAAATGACATTTTCTACCCTTTTTATTTGTTATTGACAAAAATGGTCCTTGATATAAAATATTTACAAAATCGGCCCAATAAAACTCTTATTAATTAAAAATAAGACGCATGAAAATAGTGACAAAGCTAGAGTTTTAGACTCGAACAACTTAGTGAATAATAGATCATTTTACAAACTTTCTTTTCTTATAAAAAGCTAGCCAGGTCATCTTAAAATACACCAAGTTTCGTAATTTATGAAAATCATTTGATACTTGAAATAATTCACTAAAGTCGATTGAGTAAAACATGTTTTAATAAAAACGGGAAAATGAAATTTAAGACCAACGAGGGGGTGAACTTTGGATCCTGATGACTTTTAACTCATTCGATCTTTTTACAAAATTCTTTCTCCTAAATTAACTTAGCCAGGTGGACTTTAATAAGTCAAAAAATCAGAATTTCTAGTGGTCATCTAAAGGTCGAAAACTTGGTCGAAAGTTAGTGAGTTGGGACGATTTTTAATAAAAATTGAAATAAAGATTTTGACTTATAGCGATAAACAGAAATTAGGATGTAAATAAATTTGTGAAATCTTAATCATATTTCATAATTCTTCTTTCTAAAATAACTTAGCTGGGTAAACTTTGACGTGCCAAAAAGTTATAATTTTTAGAGATCTTATAAGGGTCGAAATATAGGTCTAAACTTGGGCATTTGGTCGACAAAACTGAAAGTTTAATAATTGAAAATATTAAGTTCTAACTTAGCGATATAAGACAAACTTTGGAGTTTGATAACTTTTGACTCGATTAACCTTTTTACTTGATTTTTCTTCCTAAATTAAGTTAGCTGGGTGGACCTTATATATACCAAATTTTAGATTTTATGGTAATCGTTTGGTGGTCGATATATGGGTCAAAAGTGGGGTGACTGGAACTAGTTTCTGCTCGACAGAAACCAGAAAGATGAACCCGATTGGGTTTTTGGGTCTTTAGGGTTTTCTTACTAGGTTTTCATGTAGGATATGATATTATTTGATATATTTTAACATGTTTTACAAGTTGTTGATTTGTTTTAACAAAAATTCGAATACCTTGGGTGTGTTGGTTTACTGATCGAACATAATTGAAAAGGATAGAAAAACTTATAATTTTTTGATCATGTATATTTTTAGAGATTATGTATTAGGGTTTTTAAAGATATATTAAGTAAATAAAACTGAATATAAAAGAGTTAGATAACTTACTTGGGTTTTTGCGGTTTGAGTAGGGTTTATGGACAACTTGGGTTTTGAATTTTTGATCACTAGAAGTACTCCTCTTGATCCTAGGCTGCTTCTGGTTTTCATTTAGCTTCTAACTGGTTTATAAATTCAATGTTTTGGGTGAGAATAGGCTGTTTTGGTTTGTGTGGTTGATGAGGGAATAGGTTAAGAGTGTTTGGTCGATTTAGGAGTGGAAGTAGAAGGTGAAATATAGGCTGTTATTTATAGAGTAGGAGATTAGGGTTTCCACCTTGTTGTGGGGTAGGAGGAGACAAGTGGAGTTGGTCTTTGAAGAGTTGGAAGGAGAAAGGTGGCGTGGAGTTAGGGAAGAAAGGAGGGGATGTGGCTTCTTTAAAGACCATTCCTACTTGTGAGGTCATTGATGATGTGGAGGAGGGAGGATTTAAGGAAGGGTTATTTGGTGTAGGCTATTTTAGGAAACTAACTTGGTTGTGTTTTAGTGGGGATCGAACTAGAAGCAAGGTGGGATCGAATGGGGCTTTAAGGGTTGATACTTAGGGCTTTAGGATGTAGTACTTAGGGTTTAAGGTTTAACTAAATTAGTTGTTAGGATTTAGTTTATGTAATTGTTAATTAGAATTCATTTTTGAGTTTATAAATCGACTTATATGGAAATGGTTAAGAAATTAGTTTATACTTTAAGAGGTGGTATTACGTGCTTAATGAAGTTGTACTAAAGTTTAAGAAATGAGAAAATATATTTTTAATAATTTATTAAGTAATGTTAATTTTTATTAAGTTAAAAAGTATATAAATGAGATTTTTGGTTTTTGTGCATTAGGCACTTGTACATTGGGTTTAAAGACTTGTAAAAATATTTAGTGAGTTTAGAAAAAATTAGTTTTTAAGACTTATGTATGAATGACTTGTAAATTGTGTTTAAAAATAAATATAGTTAGGGTTTTAATAGGGTTTTTATAAATATATGGTTTTTATGCATAAAAGACTTGTACATTGGCTTATATAACTTGTAAAATTATTATTTTGTAAAAATATTATATAAATAAACTAGGTTTTGTGAAATTTGTACATGAAATCATAGTTAAGTGGAATTAGGGTTTTACCTGGAACTAAAATAGAATTAGGGTTTCTGGTGCTTTGGTAACTTGTACATTAGCTCAGATGAATTGTACTTTTATGTTCTAAGGTTTTGCTATTCATATTTGGTGTTGTGATGAATTTAGGGTTTCCTAGAAACTCTATATAGATAATGAATGTTTTGTTTGTACGTTCGTTAAGAAATTATCATAAAATGATAAATGATATATTGTATTACTTCATATAGATATGTTTATATAGAATAAACATTAGGTTCGTTAGGTTGGGTTGCGTGGGAGCACGTTTATCGAGGATGTGAGTTACGTCACATAAGATAATAATCATAATCAGATAATAAATAAAAGAAAAAAAAATTACACGTAGAAAAGGATAAATGTTTCAGTGAAATAGTATATGTTAAAGTGGGATTTTCAGAGTGGTTACAGGTGTGGTGGCGTACGGGTATCAAACAAGCTCCAACCGAGCTCAAATGCCCCAAAAACAAAGAGGGGGTCTCGACCTACGTGGTGGTGGAATTTGGGGGTTGGACGGAATATTTTTCGACGACGGTGGGGTGGTGGCCGGCGGTGGTCCAGCGAAGGGGAGGGAGAGAGAGAGAGATATGTGTGTGTGCGCGTTATTATAGGAAGAAAGAGAAAAAAAATGAGTTTTTATATGAGGTGGGGGACCGAAGGTGGACAAAACAAAGTGGAGGGGCGTGGTTTAAACATTCGGGCGGAGGGGGTATATGTGACAAGTTAGGAAAACTTTTGAAATATTTACTGCGGGACCCATTTAACGTACCAAACAAACACGAAAAATTATGAAAATTGCGCCATTGTTTCCGAAATGATTTTTCTAATAAAAACGAGTGTAAATACGCATAACTTTCTCGAAGTTAATTTATTTGGAAAATTTGATTCGTTTCGTGCTTTCTAGGTTGTGCTGACATAATAAAGGGATAACGTTCACGTTTCTCAAGTTCAAATGAGTTCAGGGAAAAGTTTAAATACTAAGATAATGCAAAAATAAATATTTGGCTAGTGAAAAGAGTTTGGAAAATTACCGGATGTTACATTATGATCTAAAAATTTATTTGGTTTCTTGGTGATGGTGAAACTGCTTATGTGATGGTTTGGCTCTCGTTATGATCTAAAAAAATTATTTGTGATGTTTTTAGATCTAAAAAAAAAAAAAATTTGTTATCTTTTTTTAGATCAGTTGTTTTATATCTAAAAAAAATTTATGTGATGTTTATGTTGGTGAAACTGCTTATATGGTTTCTTGGTTAGAAAAGCAGTTGGTGAAACATCTTATGTGGTTTCTTGGTTAGAAAACCAGTTGGTGAAACTGCTTATGTGGTTTCTTGTGAATGGATCTTTGTGTGTTTGTGATGGTGAAACTGAAACTGTTTGGTAAAGACCCTCCTTACCCAAAACATCAAGGGCCATGGTTTCTTGATTGGTGATTGAAAACTGGTTGGTGAAAAACAGTTTTGTTGAAATTGTTGGTGAAAAATAGTTATTTGTTTGATCTTTTTTATCTTGTTTGATCTTTTTGAAACTGTTGGTGAAAAGCAGTTGGTTTAAGCAGTTTTTATGATAAGTTTGTTATGAAATAAGCAGTTTCTTGAAATTGCTTATTATGAAATAAGTAGTTGGGTTAAGCAGTTTTTATATAAGCAGTTTGTTGGTTAAGCAGTCTGAATTGGTTTTATTATAAAAAAAAAAAAAAAAAAAACAAAAAACCCAGATACGGCATGATGATTTTATAAAAAAAAAAAAAAAAAAAAAAAAAAAAAAAAAAAAAAAAAAAACTTGATTTTGGCGTGGCATAACCGAATGGACGGTAAAGTGAGTTTTTTTCCACTTTGCAACATTCGAATTTGCAGCCAAAATGATAAAACGATAATAATCTGAGCCTATTAAATATCTCGATATGTCTTTTTGTCATTTTTTATAAATTTTGCATGTAATATTCAAAAAGTGTAAAATTTATTCCTTCTTGTGTGTAAAATAGTGAACTCGACATTTTTCGAAGCCAAAGGATTGTTGCCTCTTTGTGGTTTGTTACTGAGAATGTTGCTTCTTTGTGGTTTGTGATTGAGAATGTTGCTTCTTTGTGGTTTGTGACTGAGAATGTGATATGGTTTATAACGATGCAAAGCCTGCAAATATTGAGAATCTTACTATTGCCTCATGTGAGTAACCTGTACAAATTGAAATGGTGGGAATCTTCACTATTGTGAATGTGAGTAAATTATTTTGGAATAAGGCGATGATGAATTTTTTACTAAAAAAATTTTGCAACCGAATGGATGGTAAAGTGATATTTTATCACTTTGCAACCTATTAAAAATCTCAATATTTTTTTATTACGTTTTCTTTTCAACACTTAAGTAAGACATTAATACAAACATTAAATAACTTTTTTTTTTTTTTTTTTTTTTACTTTTGGTTAGTACACAAACAAGAACAGCTAAAAAAAAAAAAAGGAAGGTACACCCTCACACTAGAGAGGGTTTTTGTACTATGGTATGTAGGAAGGGTATCTATAACATACCCCTTTACTTAATTGTTTATCTTTAACATGTGTTGTTGACAAAAATATTACTTTCTCTTTACTATCTTGGAAATTCTAAATTATTTGCACAATTTCTTTAGTCATTCGAAACTTATGACCCTTAATTTGATACATAATCAAAACATGTACGCTATGTTCTTTTGAAAAAAAAAATTGAAGAAAGTGAAATAAAGAGGAAGTAAAGTAAGAGAGAGGAAGTAAAGTGATTTTCGCCTCAAAAGCGGGGTGAAAGTTTTATAACTAAAATGTCACCACTTTCACTCACTTTACTTCCTAAGAAAAACTGTTATCACTTTCACTTTTCTTCCTTCCTTTTACTCAACTTGAGAACACAGTGGTAATGTTTGAGTATCATATTCAACTATTCAAGTAGTCCACAGTAAAGGATATGTATTTCTTACAAAAATAAAAATGATGCTAAAGTGTAACTCAGGGACCAATTTACTATTAAAATACAAAACAAGGGACTAAAACGAATCATTCCAAAAAACCGTTGATATTTTCCGCTTAAAACCAAACCGTTAATTAGTGGCTCAAATTTTCACCGGAAAAAAATGTTGGTAACAGCATTTGCCGCCAACAAAACCCCACCACCTTCTCCGGCCAAGTCTGTAAACCACCCTGAAACCCCACAAATTCAGCTCAAACTGATTGATCGACGTCGCATTTTAACTTCACTTGCGGCTACAATCACCCCATTCTTTGCTCCTCGTCTTGAAGTGAATTATGAAGAACCGAATCTCGTTACGGCTACTTTATTGCCTTCCGCTGATGCTCGCGGGTTATTTCAAATGCCCCCTCCTCGTCTCTCCAATCGGTAAGCATCAACAATATGAATGGGTTAAGTAATTAGTTCTTCAATGGAATACTTATTTGGATTTTGGTTGTCTTAAGATTGCTTTACGTTTTGATACAATAGATAATAGGCGCTTTAAGGGTGTTTATGATTGGTTATATGATTATTTGCAAATTGCAAGTGAAAAATGTTGTGAATTTGTGATAATTAAAATGTAACATATTGGAGTTGCTTATTTCAATCTTATTTATAAGAGCAAATGAGCAATAAGTAAATAACAGTTTCTAATAAGAAATCCCAAACACCCCCCTTATATGTAGTACGATGCTGTTAAAAAAATGGGGTTAACCCATCACCAAGCATGAACCAAGATATCACCTTGTGTTTCCTAGCTATCCAATTGGAGAAAAAAAAACTGAAACCTCACACTAGAATTTTATTTCTTTTTTTTATTTTTTTATTTTTTTTGGAAACGGTCAAAAATCTCACTTAGTTAAGACAATGTTAGGATCTTACCATTGCCTATGCTCAAAAACGAAATGAATAGCTAAAAGAACCCGTGTAGGGTACACGCACAAATAACTTTGGAAAACAAAAACCCGTGGATTAGTTATTACTAGACAAGTGTTAGAGCGAGTTCAAACTAAGCAATACAAAATGTTAAACCATGCATTTGATGACCATTTACATAATCAGAACATGTGAGTCACAATTAAAAAATATTTTGACACTCAATTTGTAGGTACTTTTTGGTGAGGGCGGGGGAGTCTGAATATGAGAGTATGGGGATAATCAATACAAATCCTGTTGCGAAAACATCGATGGATAATGGGTTATCAAAGATCGGGAAGATACAGACAGTTAAAGCAGCATTAAAATTAAAGGAAATGGGGGCTTGTGATAATAATTGCTGGATTTGGCCTTCTATTACTCAGAGAGCTTATCAAGCAGCTGAAATTATAGCTGCTATTAATGTGGTGAACAGAAGGTATAATATAATGACTATCGTGTTCGTTCTTAGCACATTCAGTTATAGAATTAAAGAGTTATAAGTGATTATCTGTTAATATATAGTTAGATTACTTTTCAACTCTTATAAAGCGTTTAGGCAATTTTGATTATCAAAATAGGGCTTCATTTACTTATTAGTTTGGTTGCAGCTTGTATCAAAGTGATTATTTAACCGCATAATCATAAGGGTATACACGTAATTTCCCTTATAATGTGAAATTTTGCTTTGATGGATATATATTATCAAGCTGATTGTTTGATAATAATCAGAAGTAGGTTACCTAAACACTTGATTGTTAGACCAATTTGGATTATCAAACTAAGTTGTAATGGTAAGCTATGATCTCGTAGTTAGTTTTGTTGCATCTACTACCAAACTGCATAAGCAGAAGTATATTACATAAATACTAAATAGTTTGGTAATATATTTAGTATAAAGAGGAACTACCATAAAAGAAAGGCATACTAGTTAGTTCTATTTGGGTTAGTATCAAACCGATTATTTGACTCAATTAGATAACCAAGAGAACGTTACCCCAAAACACTAGATACTGACTATTGCAACTTAAATTCGTTATAATCAGATAATCACTCTTAGAATGCACATTATAGCACCCCCTAATGATGATATCTAATTATGAATTCAGTGTACTTTATGTTTATCTCTTTATTGTTCTTATTTCATTTTTTTATGTGGTGGAATAGTAATGTAGTTCCGGAGTACAGTTTTTTGGATGCACGAGGATTAGGTGCCTACGAAGGCAGGCCATTACAATCTGTTTCAGAAGTAAGACTGTTCCGTTGTATTCCATTCTATATCTTTAACCTTCTTTTTCATATTTATGAATAACAAATGTTTAAGTAAACACATCCTACAAGAGCGTAACAACAGTTCAATGTTTTGTCAATACAGATTTATGCATCAGATGTTGTTTCTCAGAATATTAAGCCACCCCCAATCAGTGATGGAACACCAAACGAGAGCGTGGCTGATGTATTTGTTCGTGTGACACAACTTATGTCGATTCTTGAAACTCAATACTCTGAGGATACAGTTATCATTGTCTCACCGGACTCAGATAACTTGACAATACTACAAGCTGGTTTAGTTGGACTCGATCTTAGAAGGTAAGTCATTTGATCATTTTTGTGTTTGTATATAATAGAAGTGGAAAACTGGGTTTATTTTGTAAAGGGTCAAAATGGGACAGGACGGGTTGGGTTGACTTTAGCACTTTTTTCCTATGTTAAACACCATTTCTAAACAAATTGTGTGAATGAATTTATTTAATAGGTTTTATGTGTTACTAAAACACTTTTAGCAACTTTTGATCTGGTTGGTCAGTTTCTTTTACCAGTTGGATACGCTGCTACATAACCAGAATTCGCTTCTACAGTCATTCATATGCTAATTGGTCGATAGTACCGTATCAACAAAAGGATATACAGATTTAATTCAAAAATGCTATATATCAAACACAGGTGACCTGTAAGAACTAATGAAGTGAATTTTTGCAGGCACAGTGAGCTATACTTCGAGCCTGGGGAAGTTCGATATTTTGACCCGAGTAGCATTCCTAAATATAAACAACCTGCTTCGGCTTTATATAAATGTCTAAACCCGCCCAGTTGTACATGAACTTGCTTTATAATCCCAATAAGGCTACAATACTTATATTAGTAAGTTTTACTTTGGTTCATAAAAAAAATTACGGATGATTGAAAGAGGACAAAATAATAGTTGAGGACTAGTTTCGCAACTAACCTTATAACCATTTGAACCTAGCCTAAAAGTTTAATAGATTTATCAGGGGAAAAAAAGGTGAAATGATTAAAACCTGTATGGGCAGAAAATTATATAAACTGGTTTTGACGCGTGAGTGAGTGGCATGCACCACCCAAAAAGTGAACACATTTGTTTACATTTCACGAGCGCAAGTGCACACGCTACACCTGGGGCTGACATGTTCTTGGTTCATTTAATTTATCAACTTTAAGTTTGTTTCAAGGTATTCCAAAAGGGAAAAGACGTCAGGTTACACAAGTAGTTTTCAAAGATAAAAATTTTCAAGCAAGTCTTTCATCTAGCTTCAAGTTGAATATCTTTAAGGCTTATTTCAATAATATATTGCAATTGCTATTTATCGGGTGTGATTGTGTTTGCAAAACTGATTATGCCGTAGAAAACGGCTTTTCAGATAACATGTCATAACAGGCCTTACAAGTCTTTCCAAACGCAATTACCAACAAGTCTTTCCAAAACACAATGACGAAGTCGAACAATCTCTTAGCAAGTTTTGTTACTATGTCATCACTCATCAAGTCATCGCTAATCAACATTTTACTAGTATTGTATTCAACTGTAGGTAATAAAGTTTCCAACGTATACCAAGGTTTAAAAATATATTCAAATCAATACAATTTCATATTTTGCTATAAAAATAAATAATTGTAAATAAACAAGTACTCTAGTTTGACGAATAATAAAAAGACACGTAAGCATAAGCACACGTCCCATATGACAAATACCACCTGAATATTTATTTATGTATTCTGCTCGTGTTTGATGCGTTCCAACGAGTAATTGTATCAACGCTTACGTATTTCATCAGCATTTAGTGAGGCTCTTTTTTTCAAATTTTTAGAGGGATTAAGTCATAGAATAGCAATGTACTTTTTAAAGTGTACCGTTTTGGTACGTGTACTTTTTTAAAGTTGTAGAATAGCAATGTACTTTCATAAGTGTTTCAATTTGGTACGTGACGATGACGTGTCACGCTATAAATGGTGCCACGTGTCAGACTTTCGGGTATGACACATCATCGTCACGTACCAAATTGGAACACTTATGAAAGTACATTGTTATTCTACAACTTTAAAAAAGTACACGTACTAAAACGATACACTTTGAAAAATACGTTGCTATTCTACGACTTAATCCCATTTTTAGATAACATTTTGTTTACATTTTTTAAAATTTATATTTGGAAATATAAATATTTTGATAAAAGCTGAAATTTTGGTTCAATTTACCGGTATTTGTCTGATTTGCTACCATTTACATATATTTCATATGAGCGACACTTCAAGAATACTGAAGCTCACCACTATTTTGTTTTCGTCTTGCAAATGCCACATTAGGAAGGTAAAGTGTACTTTTTTTTTTAACCAACAATTTTCTTGAAGTATCGATGACAGAAACTACGAGGATGTTAGTACTTACTGATCCATTGTCATTGAGGTTCATATTCATCACTGAAATTGGTCTTACAGTACCTAATTCGTGCAGTGGGAGTTTGGATAGAACTTATTCGGCAAATATTGTACTATTATTTAATGCATTAATTAATTGGGTATCAATCAAAATTGAATGTGTGCAAATTAGTTCTCTTTTAATATAGGATAGACTTTTGTTTCGAATATTGTTCAAATGATATTGGGTATGTTTGGCGAAAATAGTGGTAGCAAAAAGCACTAGCAGAAAGCAAAGCAGTAGCAGATAGTTGTTTATTTTGATAAATCGTTAGGTAACATAGTTGTACAATCATAGTTAGTGGAAACACTAGTTGCTCATAAATGCAACTAGAAGTAGCATTTTAATTTGGAGCGTTTAGAAAAAGTAAGAACTTTAGTTGCTTGTTTCCAAACAATTATTTTGTGCAAAACGCTAACCGCTAGTTGTTAATTACTTCAAAACGCTCCTAAATGCATGCTATTAAACACATGTCTACATCAACATTGTGTTAGATACGTGCAACCACTATTCAACATCACATTTTTTATTTTTCACTTTTTTTAAATGTATAGAAAATTATACATTAGAAAGGCAAAGCCTAAAAAAATTACAAGTAAAACACATCAGTATCTAGAAAGACCGAATTCCACCTCACACAGTGTTGCAAAGAAAGGTTTATAAGGTCGATTAATCGTCGCCTAGGTGTTAATGGGCTACCAACCTTTCCGAATTGTGTAAATCAGTCAATCAATCGGTCAACTGTGGTCAACGGTGTTCAGCAACTGTTGACGATGGTCAAACTTACCGAAAACTTGCAAATCTTGTCGGAAATACACAAAATTCGCCGTAAACTAGTTTTAATCACTTATAGTTGTTGTTTATATCTATTATTACAAGATGTTTTTTAAGAAAAATCTTATCTGGACTACCAATTCTTGCCAAAAATGTTAATCAGATTAATCACCGATTAATAACGCCTAAACCGATTACAAGCTACAACATGGTCAACCGTCCGACTACCAATTCACGATTTTTGCAACCTTAACTTTACATGTACCAACTTTAGAAGACATAGAACACAAGGAATATATGAGGTACATGATGAACAAAACTAATTGGCCAAAAATATAAAGAACAACAAATGACGCTACTGAAACTATCTAGCCCATATTAAAAGGAGCCGAGAGAACTAGACCAAAAGAAAAGGGAAATGATTTGTGTTGAAGTAAAACCTTGCAGGTAGGTCCCACTTATGTGCTTTGTCTTTCGGATGGGCTCCTTTGGACCTTGTTTACTCCTACACACAAGAAGAACACGCGTTAGGCTCGCCCCGGGTTTTATCCCAGGACCAACCTCCGGCGTGAGAGTGAGTATCGAGCGGTTATGGTATGAACACGGATGTCAGAGTAAAAGTAGTAGGTGTTAAAATTGAATGCATATCATAAATGAAGTGTGGGTATTTATACTACCCACACCTACTGTACCTGTTTACCTTGGGACCAAGCGAGTTGACCTATGTCTGACCTATAAGGTAGGTGTCAGGCCATGTGGGAGACACAATCCCGGGAAATCTGGGATGTCAGTGGCTGATGAGACTGTTTACTGTAGATGGCGGCGGTCCGCTCCGCAGGCGTGTCCGAAGGTGAGATGTCAGTCCGGACGGAACATGACGTCCGGATACAGGTATGGTCCGGACGAAGCATGGCGTCCGGGCACATACACCAACATGTCCCCCCCCCCAGTATTGTAGCATCGGTTGAAGACTGATGGTGCAATACTTAAATAACATATCTATGCTTTTTGGCTTCTTGGAACAGTATCGGTCCGGCATGTGTTCATACGGACACATACACCAACATGTCCCCCCCAGTATTGTATTACTAGTAGAAGACTAGTAATGTAATACTTGACGAATATCTTGCGATTTCTCCTTTTGTATTCTTCGGATATGTCTTTTATTTCTACGTCCTCGTCTATATTTCGGTTGCGCATTTAGTCCGGGATAATACCTAACTCCAGGGGGAACAAACCCTATGTATGGATTACCTAAATGCTGGGTCGGTGTTTGAAAGGCTCGTCAAGCCTTGATGGGCTAATTTAATTGCAGGCCCATGGGCCGAGCAAAGTAGTATTCATTCGAGTGTCAACATCGGCGTGCCACGCGTATGCTGATCATGAATATCTAACGTTCTATATTTTGCCACGTCAGTTAGTGGCAGGCTGACGTGACACTTTCGCTTGTTTCTATGTCTTTCCCTATATATATAGGTTTGGCTTGCACAAGCGCTTTTCTCTTAACTGTGTATTTTCTTACCTTATCTTCGGTGTTTGTACATTTTGCACGATTTGCTCAACCGTTGAGAAGTTCCGAGAGGTGCGTTACCTTATTTTTTGTAATTATCTTTAGTACTTGTTTTATCGGCATCCTTTTAGATATGGCCGCTGAGATGAGTGAACAGGGGGATTTCCCATTGGTAAGTAGACTTGGGCCTCAACCCAGTAGGATAGCGCCTAAGTTTGACATGCATGTACATACTTCCAAGTTGACGCAAGGTGAGCTGGACCGCATGGTTGAGGAGTTCGGCGTTCCTTTAGATTTACATCCGATGCTTCCTCCGGTGGGCATGACCATGGACATGTTGCCGGAGAATAAGATTGGTGTTTATGTTCATCAACTGAGGACGGGGGGTGTCAGGATTCCTTTCTCGACTTTTTTGCTAGCGGTGATAGGATACTTTCGGGTACACATTTCTCAGTTGGTTCCGATAGGTTTGAATAGGGTAACCATGTTTGAGATCCGATGCTATAGTCTGGATGTGGTGCCGACTGTTCCCCTCTTCAGGGTTTTTTATAGGCTGTGCAAGCAGGGGCACTGGTTTTCTTTTGAGAGCCGGGCGGGAGCGAAGGCCCTAAAATGTTTCAAGGAAGTGTTGACCGGGCTGAAGAACTGGAAGGGTCATTTCTTTTTAATAGATCGGAGGGCGATACCGCATGGCATGCCGTAGAGGCATAGGGACTCTAAAGTTACCGATGATTTTCCTAGGGTTTATTCTGAGAGGGATGCTGAGAGGGTTGCGGAGAAGGTTATTTTCTTGAGGAAGCCTTCGGATGCTATTTTATGGATGGCGGGGCTTGGTAGAGTTTTCGAGTACCCCGGATACAAGGGCGTTTTAAAGGATGCCGATGGGCATGGTAATGCAGATTTCTTTAGTCATCGTTCGTAGGAGTTGCTTGTTTATTGGTTTGATCTTGAGTTGTTTTGTTGTTTTTTTTTTTTTTTTTTTTTGTAGTTCTTTCCATGACGGAGTATCTGGAGCATCCGGTGGAGATTGATGTGGAGGTTGGCAGGGGAGATCCTTTTGAGGAGGGGAGTGAGAGGCCGGTGAGAACAACCGAGCCTTTGGCACCAGGGAGTGCCGTTCCCGAGACCACTCCTTTACAGAAGGTAGTTGAGAAGGTGGATTTGAATGTGCTGACTGCTAGAGAGGAGAAGGAGAGAAAAAAGCTGGAAGCTGGGGTTGAGGGGAAGAAAAGGAACGCTAAGGGGCCATCGGAGACCACGACGTCTCGTAAGAAGAAGAAGACCAAACAGAGGGACAACGACGAGCCGTCGGACCGAACTCTTGATGTCTCCCCCCCTTCGTCATATTGAACCGCAAGTGGTTGCCAACATTGCGGGGAACCAGGGGGAGGAGGAGGGCCGGAGGAGCAGGTTGAAGGTGAGGAAACCGAGCATGAGCACACTGCTGAGACCAATCTTGAAGGGCAACCTGCTCAGGAAACTCACACGGAAAATCAACCATCTTCTTCTGATGGTAAGGAATGTCCTTCGGATGTTACCTCTTCCCCTTCTTCTTTTGTATATATGTGTTGTGTTTATGTCTTCTCGTTGGTTTTACAGATCATTCGGATCATTCCATGCATTCCCCGCCACCTTCCACGGTACATCCGTCGGCCGGAGAAGGTAAAGTAAACTCACCTTGCGATACCACGTGTTATGGTCTTGTTTTTGTTAAGTAACTTTTAATGTTGTCGCAGATGAGGGTTCTTTTGAGGGAGAAATTTTTGCTCCCGGCTGGTCTCTTCCCAATCATGTCCGGTTGGACTCCTATAGGGCTTGTTTAGAGTTGCTGGCACATCTCACACCTCCGGCTGAGAAGATTGCATTAGAAGGATTGACCGATAACCAGCTGGTTCATCGGTCGTATGAACAAGCCGGAGGTGGGATAGCTATGCAGGCTGAGCTACTTCGCCGCTTCAATCAATTGCTTAGTGAGCATAACGAGTTGGACCGGACCTATAAAGACAGCGCAGTGGAACACGGCGCGGAGCATGGCAGATATGTGCGGTTGGTTGAAGAGTTTGATGCTCTCAAGCAAGAGTTGGCTGATGTGAGAGCTGGTATGTCAGAGCGAGAGGAGGGTTTAACTGTTCGGCTGGCTGGGATGGAGAAAGAGAGAGATAACTGGAAAAGAACAGTTGAATCTCATGCTGAGGGTGTTAAGAGGCTGGAGCAAGAGATGGGGAAGAAGAATGAAGCCTTGGGGAAGGTAGAGGGGGCAAATAGGGATCTGCTTGCTGAGGTTGGACGACTGGAGATGGAGCGTCAAAATGTTGTGAAGGATCTCCTTCCGACTGCTTGTCAACGGTTGTTTCGTAGCTCTGAGTACAAGGAAAAGATGGGATGGGTTTACAGTTTGGCGTACACCGCAGGTTTCCTGGATGGTCTTGCTTACGAACGAAAGAAAGATGACCATGAACGACTTCTGGGTAAATTTGACAAGCTTAACATGGAGGCCCCCCGTATCTGGCAGGCAGAGTATGTGAAGTTATTTGATGCCCAGTATCCGTATATTCAGAAGCTTGCCGATTCGTACCGGATGCCATTGGGTGACCTCATGAATCTCTTGCCTGCCGTTGGTGCTCCCAAGCCGAAGTCTGTAGCAGCAGCCCCGCCTCAGAAGGTCGGAGAGTCTTCCGGGGCATGATTGTTTTATTTGTTTCCTCTTTCGGATGAATGTAACGATAATAATTGTTGTGGATAGATGCCGTGTAATAATTTGTTTGTGACGATTTGAAGACATTGTTCTTAGACTTACTGGAATAATTCTTGCTTACATTGTTTGTATAAATATCTTGTTTATATGTGTGATTGGTGACGAGGTGTTGTTTAAGTTGGCCTATCTTGTTTGAAGTATTTAGGACGCCGCACGGTATCCCTACCTTCAGAAGTTTGGTGGTCTTGCTCGTCTTTCGTTAAGCGGCCTCCTTAATACATATATTTTTTTACTTTTGAGTGTCGTTGGAGTCCTTGCGATCCAGCATACCGGAACCTCTTCTGGTGTGAAGGAGGTCGCTATATACAGTTGTTCGTGACTGATGTCACTTTTTTTTTTTTTTTTTTTTTTTTTTTTTTTGCATCCTTACTTTGTGAATTCGCAGCTTGACTTGCTTGATCATTCGGTATAGATTGATTTGATGATTCGGTCTATAAACCGGAGTGTGACACATCTCCTTTACCTATCGCTTTTACCGTCGTTTGATTTTACGGTGCGTTTGCCATAATCCGTTGCGTATATTGGACGGAGTGATTTCACGATCCGCTCACAAGGGAGGGAGTGTTTTCCACAATCCGATGAGTATATTGGCCGGAGTGATTTCACGATCCACTCACGAGGGAGGGAGTGTTTTCCACAATCCGATGAGTATATTGGCCGGAGTGATTTCACGATCCACTCACGAGGGAGGGAGTGTTTTCCACAATCCGATGAGTATATTGGCCGGAGTGATTTCACGATCCACTCACGAGGGAGGGAGTGTTTTCCACAATCCGATGCGTATATTGGCCGGAGTGATTTCATGATCCACTCACGAGGGAGGGAGTGTTTTCCACAATCCGATGAGTATATTGGCCGGAGTGATTTCACGATCCACTCACGAGGGAGGGAGTGTTTTCCACAATCCGATGAGTATATTGGCCGGAGTGATTTCACGATCCACTCACGAGGGAGGGAGTGTTTTCCACAATCCGATGAGTATATTGGCCGGAGTGATTTCACGATCCACTCACGAAGGAGGGAGTGTTTTCCACAATCCGATGAGTATATTGGCCGAAGTGATTTGGCACATGACATTTTATAATTGTAACATAATTTGCCCGGAAAACTGAGGAGATCACAATTATTACAGATACTAATGAGCGTTAGTTTACATTTTCCACAAAAGACAATTCCAAAAGTAAACTTCATCATACATTCATTATGGTATCGTCCCAGTCGTCCGGTGCTGCCCTTTTTTTTTTTGAACGAGGTTTTGAAGCCAAAGCCTTTATGTGAAGGTTTTGGAGTCAAAGCTTCCTTGTTTGTTCTCTTTGAAGGTCCTTCGCGAGAAGTTCATGTACTCCGTTGGTAGCACAGTTCCGGCAATGTCTTTTTCTTTGGAGTTCTCGAGGCTTGCGTTTGTTTCTTTTGACATCCCGTTCGTCTCCAGGCTGAGAGTCTTAGCTTCCTTGGAGGCTGCTTTTGGTCGAATTTTTCGGAAGCCTCGGTATTCGGCCTTGGCGGTCAGCTGAGTAGTTAGGGTTGCGATCCCTCTCGGGGTGGGGAACTTCATCATGGATTGACTTATCGAGGTGATAGCTCGTAGCTCTCCAAGACCAGTTCTCCCTAATATCGCGTCGTATGATGACGGAGACTGTATGACATAAAATTTCATAATTGATCTTCTGTACTTTCCACAACTGCCCAAAAGCACCTCTAAAACGATCTTCCCCCTTGGCTTGTTCCCTTCTCCTGAGAAGCCTGTGAGGGCGGTGTGGGTCGCTTTGATCCTAGTCTTCGTTTCGATGTTTAGCTTGTTAAAGCAATGTTCGTATATAACGTTTACCGACGACCCACCGTCCACAAGTATCTTCCGGACCAGCCTTCCTTCGATACTGCCTTTTACAACGAGGGGTTCATATGATAATCTTCCGAACGCAATGGGAGGGAAAGTTATTGGCACGTTCATCCATTTCTTATTTCCCTGTCCAAACTTCGGTTCCCGGTCGTCAGGCGAGCTTTCTATCAGATTGATTACTTTGGCTTTCCCATTATCATTCTTCCTTTGCTGGTCTTTATCTCTCTCCGTCTCCCGTTGTCTGAAATCTTTCAGGAGGTGGTCCAGCTTTCCGGATTCTAAGCGAACGACAGTTGTTTCTTGAGTTGGTGGCAATCGTCAGTAAGATGTCCTTTTTCCCTGTGGTATTCGCAGATTTGTCTAAATTTTCCTTTCTCGCCCTGCTTCCGGTTGGGCGAGGGAGAGGTAAGTTCAAATGGTGTTCTGTGGCGAGGATTTCCCTAGGGGCTTAGTTAACGACCACAGTCCACTGGGCCGTTTAGGTGGATCGTTGCGACGGTAGTTGTAAAACCCTAAATTTTCATAATATGAAATGACCAAAATACCCCTCTAATTTTAAAATTTTAAGAATTTATAAAATTAGAGGAATGAATATTATTTGTACCTAATCTAAAGTAATTAAATCCTTAACTACCTAATAAATTTAGCTAATACAAACTTACATTATAATTAAAATCACAAAATAAATATTCTCAATATCTAGTCTAGAAATTTCGACATGCTATTATAAACCATATCCTATTTTCGGTTAGAATAAAAAGAAAGGATAATCATGCATTGAATTTGAATGATCATAATCCCTAAAAAAAAAATTGGTCTTTCCTTGTTTAAATTCAGCCTAAACAATTATACTATACTGAATGTGAATGTCATACTTACAATTATACTAAAAAGAAGTGTATATATATATATATGGGTTTTTAATGATTCAGCCCCTTGTCAAACAATTATATATATGGGTGAACCAAAACGTATATACACGTCCTTCCCATAACGTAATCATCGTATGCTTTAGTATCGTCACATTATATTTCATGCATAAAATATTTTATGACAAGGGACGATATTTTCTACTAGTAATATATATATATATGGGTCATTCAGCCTAAACCATTATATATTTGACGTACACCATTTGAATTATATGGGATAAAACCAAAATTAAAATGGAAGGTTGGCCTTCCACATTTGTAGCACAAATCACGGCCCCCTTATTGCCCTCCCTAAACCGAAACAAAATAAAACCCCAACTTATATCGATCTCCTCCCTCTCTCAACATACCGAACCATAAACAAATCAAAGAATCATTGCTGTGTGTTTCTGTGGTAATAAATTTGTGGGGTTCTTGGTTAAGAGTTTTCAGTTCATATCAGTTCGTGGTACTCCAGTCGTAACTGCTTGGGTGTTCGTGTGAGATTATGTTCGAGTACAGTTTTCTTTTCCCTTGTCAATCACCTTCGATCCAACCTAAGGTAAACCCTAATCCTACTTCATGTTTGCTGCTACGTTTCATTGTATAAACCACGACACCATTCGAATACACATATAGATATAAGAATATGATGTGGAAATGTTTAAAAATTATATGTGGACCTCGTTGTGATCATCATATGTCGAAATCTGGTTTTGCTCCATTTAATAACGAATCCTATTGTTTCTTTTCCGTCGTCCTAAAATCTGTCACAAGCGCTAATTTGCAAGACCTGGTAACAAACATATTTAAAGAATAAAAATGGGTCATGCATATTTATTTCGTACACGGTTCATGCGTATAAGACTGTGATGTGTATGTGTGTGTGTCTCATTTGTAAGCTGTCAGATAGTGTACTCGTGTATAAGAATTTAGTAGTTTGAAGTGTGTTCTAATCATGTGTATAAAGTGAAATTAAAAGGGGCAAGAGGTATATTTGTTGATGGGTTAAAACGTTGGTCTTTTGGGTTTTGTTGGTTCGTTTAAAGGTAACGAGAAATGGCTTCAAGAGTGTTGTATTTTGTTTGATTTGTAAGGGTTTAATCAGGTCACGTATGTTGGTGTTAATGTTGTGTAGTCTTGGTGTCGAATTGTCGAGAATACGAGTTGCTTATTAAACATGTTAATAAACTATGAAACCTGGAATTTATATACTAATGATGGGATCAAGCGTGGGTGGTGGTTTGTGTGTATCGTACATGCATGGGAAGGTGTATAACGTGTGTTTTGTTTTAAAGCATATGAACTGACGCTATGCACAAGTATCAATTTAAGTAATCTTTGGTTATATAGTTATAAGAGAATCAAGTGCACCTTTAAAACATGTAATGAAGAATTCGAAATGGGTTTGGTAATACTATGTTTTGAGTATAACACATAAGCAGTAATACTTGCATGAAATCTCAAATATGGTTATATAGAACTAATCATAAATATCTTAACGCCTAATATAACACTACAAAATTAACCACCAGTTATCAGTTTGTTGTAGTCATTAGTCCTTAATACATTTTGATATTTAAATAGTAATGGATTTCGAAACAGTATTAAAACTTATTGTTTTTGTGATATTAATTTCGATGGACAAGAATATGTAATAATAAAATATAATAACAAATAACAATGAGTACGAAGAGTAATGATCAGTTGTGTATAATTAAATAATAAGTGTCTCATAATTTATGTAGATAAACCGAAGAAGGAGTAAGTTGTGTTTTCGGGTACGCGTTGAATTGCTTTTAAGGTACAGATATTCTGACCTTCCTTATAAGGTTTCTCATGATCTCTTTCATTTTCTGATCCGTTAGTTTCTGAACCATTGCCATTGCTATGATCCCCTTTGCTTGAACCTTCTCTGTTGATCCCATTTGATATGACCTCTGTTATGAACCTATGTTATGAAAACCTTTTTAATTATGACATGGAAATGTTTTGAGAAAAAGCTATTTTAAAATGATGTTTACGAGCATGATACGATATTCCTTATATTTGGGATTTTATTAACTTTTATGAAAACTATTTTAAAGACTCTTTATGAGAAACTGTTTTGAAAGATCATTTCATGAAAAACTAATTTGAAGGATCATTTTTATGAAAACCATTATTAAAAGATTGTTTTAAATGAACTTTGATAGAAACCTCTGAAAAGTACTTTTGCTATAACCATCATGATATTGAACCTGTTGTGATTATGAACCCTTGATTATGAACCCTTGCTTATGAACCATGATTATGAACCATGCTTATGAACTTATGAAACATGATATTTGACCTATGCAAGTAAACTTAAAACATGATTCATGATACTTGACCTTTACCCTCAGTTTGATACTACGAGCCACTCACTAGGCATGAGGGTTTCATGTCCATGTCAGTCGATGCACCGATGGCATGACTCTAGGGCAGGAGAGTGATGACCTGTCCCGTCCCTGCATGTTATGTTTACGTAGAGGCAGATTATGGCCACCTGGGGCGTATGGATGCATCCTAGATTTGTTCATGTACATGTTATGTTATGTTATGTTATGTTATTCATGGTGACTGATGGTGTGTGCGATACACGTCTTTCACACTCTGGGAGCTAGCTACTCCAACCCATGATTGAGGACACCCCTCATATTTACAAGATACCCATGATGAGGACACCCCTCATATTTACAAGATACCCATGATGAGGACACCCCTCATATTTACAGGATACTAAGAGGTCTCCCCTCTACATGTTTATGATTATGATTATGCTTATGATTTCATGTTATGGGCTCGTAGTGGATTACTGACTTTCCCTTACCTTGCACCTTTACACTTTCCCTTATGACACCATGTATTCTTACCATGCATTCTTACCATGTATTCTTACCTTGTATTCTCACCATGTATTCATGCTTCCATTCTCATTTACTCATGTATTATTCATTATGCTACTGCTTTGTTTCCGTTATATCTGTTCACTGGGCTTTTTAAGCTCAGCCGCACGTTTTCTTTTCGTGTGCGGCAGATTTTAAGCAGGACGACGGGTTTGGGTATAAGTGAAGAGACTTTTGGACTTAGAAGACTTTGAGTAGAAGCTATTAGAAGAGATGTACTTATGGATTTGATAGGCAGCTTTTATTTTCCTTTGTAACCCTTTGTATTGCAAGATTTCATTTGTAACCTTTGAGAACCATTGTATTACTATTGATTGTATGCTTTGTTTGATCTGATATGGAGCCATTAGTGTGATACTTCTACCCTTGCCGGGTTGGGGTGTTACAGTAGTCCAAGAGGGGAAGATCATTACGGGGAAGATCACTGCGAGGGTAGCTTCTGAGTGGAACTGCATAGGGGTGGTATGTGTCTTTCTGTCGGTAATCGTTTCTGCGATCCACTCGCGGTCTGTCGTTTCTAAAACCCTGGGTTCCTTTCTTGTTTGAGTCGAAACCCTCACCCTTCGGTAGTTCCGTACTACGGAACGCTTCTTCAGACCTTATGAAGTCATCCACCCTGGTAAACATTTCCGTGACCGTACGCGGAACCCTATCGGAGAACTTTTTGGCGAGAGCTGGGCATTTGTGTGTGCTCATGAAGGCTGAAATTCTCATAATCTCCGGTACACCGCTTATATAGCTTGCCTCGTCTGTCCATCTCTCCTTAAAGTCCGGGAGGGACTCGTGAGCCCGGCGGATGATTTTCGTGATCTCTGTGGGGTTCTTTATACACTTCTTCCTGAGCAAAAACCTCGTGGAGAACTGTTCCCTCAATTCGTTCCAACTGTCAATACTTCCAGGTTCTAACCTTTCGAACCATCCACCTGCGGCCCCATCCAATGTTTGTTGAAACAAGCGGCACCATACGGGCATCGGCCACTCCCCCTGGTTTGCGGCTCCTGTGAACCTGGTGAGATGATCGTTCGGGTCCGTCGAGCCATCATAAAACCTCATGTTCAGCGGCATGGTGTGACTCGGTCCGGAGAATTCCACAATGCGGCGAGTAAACGGCGATCTCGACGTCTCTTTAAAGGGCTTATGTAAATCATCATCCTTCCCCTTGTCCTTTACCTGACTTGCATTCTCTTCGTCCTCAAAGTTTAATTGTATTGGCTTGAGAGCACTCGCACTCAGCCTGTTGTGCTTTTTGATAAGTTCCGTCAGTGATGCCACTTGGGCCGCAATCATTTCTCGAAGACCGGGGGACTCTTCGCCCGGGCCTTCATTCGAGTTTCGGATGTTACCTGTTTCATCCCGGTTGTTATTATTGGGTTGAAGGTTGCTGTCGGTTTCATTCAGGTTCTGGACGTTATCGGTTTCGTATCGGTTGCCGGTGTTGGGTTGGAGGATGTTGTCGGTCTCATTTGGGTCTAAGATGTTATCGGTTTCGTATCGGTTGTCATTGTTTGTTTTGTTCCCTCCATCTCCGAAGCGGAGAGAAGTAAAGGAAGGATCAGCCATGTCAATGCTCTAGTAGATTGAATAGCGGGTCCCACGGATGGCGCCAATTTGTTGAAGTAAAACCTTGCAGGTAGGTCCCACTTCTGTGCTTTGTCCTTCGGATGGGCTCCTTTGGACCTTGTTTACTCCTACACACAAGAAGAACACGCGTTAGGCTCGCCCCGGGTTTTATCTCAGGATCAACCTCCGGCGTGAGAGTGAGTATCGAGCGGTTATGGTATGAACACGGATGTCAGAGTAAAAGTAGTAGGTGTCAAAATTGAATGCATATCATAAATGAAGTGTGGGTATTTATACTACCCACACCTACTGTTCCTGTTTACCTTGGGACCAAGCGAGTTGACCTATGTCTGACCTATAAGGTAGGTGTCAGGCCATGTGGGAGACACAATCCCGGAAAATCTGGGATGTCAGTGTCTGATGAGACTGTTTACTGTAGATGGCGGTGGTCCGCTCCGCAGGCGTGTCCGAAGGTGAGATGTCAGTCCGGACGGAACATGACGTCCGGATACAGGTATGGTCCGGACGAAGCATGGCGTCCGGGCACATACACCAAAAATTTGCACACTTCACTTTTTGATTGGCACACTCGAACCTGTGCATTAAACAGTTGTATTGTTTATAAATTTTGTTTTAACTAGTTTGTACATTGGAGTGTGTAAATCAAAGCCAAATATGTGCAAATCACATCCCAAAAGAAAAGCTTCCAATGATACACCTCCATAAAAAGTCACATATACCAAAAGTGACTTACGTATGAAGAAAATGAATCACTAATCACAATTGCTGTTAAACTTCACCTTCTGTTGTTGGGAAGCAAAAAACACCATGCCAAGAGTTCAACTTATATTTTTAAACCACTGTCGTAAGTAGAAAACTATAAACCAATTGTTCAAAGACCAAAAGAGGACTTTTATATCTTGCACGCTTTAATTGGGTTCGACCACAAATCCATCAATGAGGAAATTGCACCTCTTGCTCTATTAGATTAGAGATTTCAATCATCCTCTTGTTTCGAGAGCACCTCACAAGATATAGCATCAACAACACACTGCTTGCCAAATTGATTTTTGCTTTAAGTTGAGACTATTATTATCATTGTGAGTTTGTGACAGATAATATCTTGAAGAGATCCAATATCGAAATTTCTCATATTCCACCACTTAAAAACTCTATTTCAACCCTCCACAACGTTAGAACACTTTAAAAAGTGATGCTCCGCCATTTCTATTTCTTTTCCACAATGTGGAGAAAGCGTCGAATTTAGGTCCATACAACAGGGCTCAAGCCAAGTAAACACCGGTAGTCTTCTTTTTTGAAGACGCCAAATAAAAATACGTATTTTTCCTAGAGTAAGTTTGTTCCACTTCATCTCTTGTGCTACATTCATCGTGTTTAGTATCTTGTCATCAATCAACATCACGTAATTTTTAAAGAAAAACGTTAATCTAAACACGCATATAACATTTGGTATGATTAGATGTTACACTATTCATTTTTATTGTACTTGATAGAAGTTGTTGGAACCTGTAACTTCAAAATGCAAATAAAAAATTATACTATTAACTAAAGCTGTTTGACAATTTGACATTTCATTTTAAATATACTCACACTCGATGATAGCGATTTAATATCACAACTAACTAGTTTTGGACCCATTTATTACAATTTGACCAGACGAGGTGTTTTTTGTTAGGGTTGTGACTGAAAGGGGTTCTAGTGGTGCCGTGTGAACATTTGCGTGTGGTCTCACACGTGAGATATATGGACGCTATGTCTACCCGTACTAGAAGAAGAGAAAAATCCCGTTGGAACATTATATCTATGTTTGTCACCTATCTTGCCACATATGGAGCTGTGAAAAAACAATGGTATAGTTAGATAGATATACACATAGTCAGAATTGCATAAATATCCCTCCCAAAGTGAATAATTGCATATATATCCTTTGTATAAATTTTTGATGCACATAGTACAATGGTTTTTATGCATGCTTTGGATATATATGCAATTATGCATTTTCGGAAGGATATATATTAGTATATAAGATCGTTATTATCAACTTTGGAATGTCTAGCATTTAATGTTGGGTAGAAGTCATATATGCTCTATGTATTGTTTTAAAATTCGGGTCGATCAGGTCGGTTTAACCGGTTGAACCGGGATAAACTGGTTAGGAGACCAGGCTGGATGCATGTTTTTGCTTATTTGGGAACCGGATTGCACCGATGATTTTTCATTGACCCGGTTTGATCAACCCAACAGTGTCATGACCTTTGTTCTCTCTCTTTTTTTTTTTTTTTCTTCCTTTTTTTTAAAACAACAAAAGAAATTTCTTTTCTCTAAAACTAACAAAATCCTTTTGTCATTTCATTTTCGCTAAACTCAAAATTTGTGTTAGTTAAGTTCTATATATGTATGGATAAACATATTATCATTTTGAAAGTTTATAGTTAAATTAAAAAGTTAAAGTGGTGGTGACTGATGTGGTTAGGTTTGATAAAACAACAAATTAGAGTTATAAACTAATGTTGGTACTCCATCCGTCTTAAAATATAAGTTCATTTTAACTTTTTGAATCCAACTTAAACCTTAAATATTTTTGTTTGTATTATATAATACTTGATGAAAATTATACAAATGAAAATACATTTAAAACTTAATCCATTTATATATTTTACATCAAATATTTTATAATACAAAAAAAATATTCAAGGTCAAACTTGGATTCAAAAAGTCAAAATCTATTTTATCTAATAAACGAAAATAATGTACAAACCCTCTAATGCAACCTCTGCAATCAATTCGCTGACGTGTTTGATCTCCCATTGGCTGCGTATTAATGCCGTACAACTCCTTTGCTGCAGTAGTAATCCTCGGATCTTCATTTGGTAAGTATTGAATTCGGAAGCCTTTATTTGGTAAGTCATCAATTTTAAAGTTTTGATTGTTACGTTTTTGGTCAATAATTTTTTGTTTTAATTGATTAAAATCATGTCCAATCTCGAATTCATTTGCGTTTTACCATTTTTGGGATAATTTTTCGATTCATAGGGTTTTCAATTTAATGGTTATTTTACAATTTAGGGCTATTAGGGTTTTCAATTGGCCACCACACCAACAATAAAGATTATTGATTTTAGATGTTCATCTTTGTTGTTTGTATACATTACGCCTGAATTGAATACTGTCCTGATTGCTAACATTTTAATTGATGCAGCTGCTGGAGCGGGACTTACCGGGACAAAAGTTTTCAGCAGGACAGGAGGCATGAATGAGGTCGAGTTTAAAGCCATATGTGAAAACTATAACCAAAGTGTGAGTTCTTTATATTTTTTCTTCTTTTGTATACTCCATGAATAACTAATTTGTTAATTACTGATTGTTGTTTTTATCAGATAGTTGGTGGAAGACAATGAGTTGTAACGAAAAAGAAGGATGGCATTAAGGGTGGCCACGATGAACGTACTCTCTATGCTCACGAACTTAAACATCTGGTACAATATATTGATCAATTATTGTAGTTGTTTGTTTTATTTGATATTGGAGGGTTGTTCTTGAATTGTTTAGAGATAGGATATGTATCTTTTTTAAGTTTTAAACAACAATCAAGTAGTAATTTGTTCAATTCCAACTTTTATATAATAGCATAATGACTATATTATGAGAAAATTATTTGTGTGACGTACTGACGTGGTGGCCGATTGGCCAGTTACCCCAATTTGAAAGTTTATAGTTTATTTGTTATCAAATGTTTTAGTAAGTTTCACTAAAATGTATTAGTTAAATGTACAGTTCCAAATTATGTTATTGCTCTTTGTTTGAGTAAAATTTGCGTTGTACTGAGTTAATTTGTCAAACGGGTTTAAATGACATCTAAATTGTTCAAATGCTTACAACGTGCTCAATCATGTTATTGAAAAAAGGAAAATTAGATTATTAAGTTAATAGTATAGTTTTTCTAATCATATTAATGCCTTATCTTTAATTACCAAAAAATGGAGAAAAAAGTGTTAATGGGTAAACCCAACATGGCTCACCCTTACTGTCACCTCCTCCTTGATAATATGTTCGGGTCGGGTGGGTTAGTGAACCAATTATAGTGAGCGAAGGCATCGACATGACGATTGCAAAACTTACTTTTGGGTTAAGCATATGTGTGCTGTCACTTCATTCGTTCAGCAGAAGCATGTTCAAAATCCTATTTAATTAAGCTGTTTTTGCTCTTTATGTTCTCTCTTTTTTTTTTTCTTTTTTTTTGACTTCCATACATGCCAGCTATAGACACATGGATTATTGGTTTTTTTTTTGCAAAATATCTTAGCGGGAAGCCCCTTTTTGGGAAAAATGTGGTGCATCAAGTTACGGAATAGATGACCGATCTTTTGGGGACACCATCACCTTATTTAGATCCAAAGTAAAATACAACACTGAAAGGATCAGATATTATTTATAATTTTATATTTTCAGGTTCTAAATTTGTTTCAAGAGACGATGAGATTCATTTCCACTATGAGGTATTTGATGTACAGTTCCAAATGATTTTATTGTTATTTTTTTGAGTAAAATTACTTATTCGATTACAAATGATGCTTTTTTGCAATTAGATGTAAGAAGAGGGGTCGAGTATTTGCATAGTTTGGCACTGCAAAGCTTTATTCATCGAGACTTAATGTCGTCTAATATTCTTCTTGGTGATGATATGAGAGCAAAAGTTGCTGATTTTGGCTTGGTTAAGAACGCGCCTGATGGGAAGGGTGGGAAGTTTTCTATCGAGATGAAAATTGCAGGTACTTTCAGTTATTTGGCTCGCGAGTATGCTGGTGAGACTTAGTTACCTTTACTTTTACTGTTATGATTTAAAGATTACATTTCTTATTTTAGATGTGTCAATTACAACCCATATGTACTTTTTCAATCTCAAATGGGTAAAATCTTAAACTTTAGCTAAAAGGAGAACGGGTCAAATGGGTGAAAGTCCGTTTGTATCAATTGATATGGTTATTATGTTATTATAGGAACAAATTATTACTTCAGTAATCTTAATTGGAAAAAAGGTACTTTTTAAGCTTTATGAATTTTAGTTATTCATGTCCTGTAATCTTTTTTTTTTTTTTTTGCCAAGCGCAATGATAGTTATTATGAAATTCCAGTTATGTCCCACATAAAATCAGGTACTCATATTCTTTCTATATTTAAACGTAATCTATGTTTCTTGGAACATGTATCAGGTTCCATGTGGTACTGAAAAGGAGCAGAAACCTCCTAAATGTTCCAAACGATGTCAAATACCCCATTTATGCAGACATAAGTCAATTACCAGGGTAAATAACTGCTTATCAAATTGCTTTGCACACTACATATATGTGCATTCAAATTAGCGAGAAGTAAGTTGCTATGCTTCAATTTTTAGGCTATCTAATAATACATGCTTATCTTTGTCCAGCCACATAAGTGTCATTATGGAGCCTGCCCTCAATTTCGTCTGGTTTGTGATGAAGAATACCCATGTGGGCATAAATGCAAACTAAGGTGTCATGGTCCTATACCTCCTCCTAATCCCGAGTTCACTTTGAAACCAAAGAAAAAGAAACAACATCATCATCAAAGTGAAAGTACTCCTGGTTCTCCATGTCCACCTTGCCTAGAACTTGTTTGGAGGCCATGTGTTGGTGAACATATTGGAGCCGATAGGATGGTAGGTGCAAAATTTTAATTTGCGCACTTCTTTTGAAGCTTTTAACATCGTTTGTATTCAAGAAAAAAAAACGTTAAAACCTTTTATTGTTGTTATGCAGACGGTCTGCTCAAATAAAGCAAAGTTTTCATGTGATAATTATTGTGGAAACCTTCTACCATGTGGCAACCATTTTTGCACTAAAACCTGTCACGCCCTTAAGATTTCTAGATCAAGCGAGCAATGTGAAAAGTGCAATCTACCTTGCTAACGGGTTAGCTTCCTTATATCTTTTACATGTTTTATTGTGATTATATCAATTTGTGATTCTTTTTATACATCAAAAATGCCAACTTTTTTGTAAGTTTTGAATTGTTACAGGAGAGAGGACCTATATGTCAACATCCATGCCCCTTAAAATGTCATCCTGAAGAATGTTCCCCTTGCAAGGTGCTAATCAAGCGGTCATGTCATTGTGGTGCTATGGTTCACGTTTTTGAGTGCTTATATTACAATACCTTATCTGCAAAAGAGCAGATAGCTGTTCGTTCGTGTAGTGGACCCTGCCACAAGTAAACTTGCAATTCCTTTATAATATTTGCCAATTTTTTAAGCCAACATTTTTCTCCAGTATTTCTAACATTAAGATTGTGTGTTTGTGCAGAAAGCTTCCCAACTGCACACATTTATGTCCGGAAATATGTCATGTTGGTCAATACCCATCTCCAGAAAAATGCTCCAAAAAGGTAACCCATAAGTTTAAAGTGTTAAGCTTTTTGCTTTATCTTCTTACATTGATTTAATCTTTTTTTTTTAACAGGTTATAGTAAGATGTGGATGTCAATCTTTGAAAAAAGACTGACCATGTCACCAAGTACAAGCTGCTTATCACAGTAGTGGTCGTGATCCAAAGGATATAACCAAAAATCAATTTGGTCTTGGACTTATTGAATGCAACTCAGATTGCAAGAGTAAAATCAAAGTTGATGATTCTGAACTGCACCTGCGGAAACCTAAAGCTCCTGAGGTTAGACATTCTGCTTAATTTGCATAAAAAATGAAATAAGAAAAGTGTCATTTGGTTTTAGCCTAATTTTTGTAACATTGTCCTAATTTTTTAGAAAAAGGAGCCAAATGTGGAGAATTATGTACGAAAGCGTAAAAGAAGGAAAGACAAAGTACAAGAAGACCACCAAGTTTCATCCATTCAGGGGCTGATAAGGGCTGTTTGGTATTACTTATTAGAATAACTCCTTATCGCAGATTGGAAGAGAGGCCAACTAACAAATATGTTGTAAGTAGGTAATTAATTTTTGTTGTGCAACTTGATAATTACAACCTCACCCTGCCAGAAATGATGGGTTAAAATTAACTTGGCTAAAATTGAAACGGGTCGAATGGGTTTAAGGGATGCTCAAAAGTTATTTTGACTACATACAAACTCTTACATTGTTATTTGCACTAGATAAATGATAAATGATAAATCTCATATATATTCACAACGGACAAAAAATGTTTCCGGGTTTAGGGTCGTATCAAGGTCAATGTCTGTTATAGGTTGTTTTGCTAAAACCTTTTGTTATCGGTATATACATTTTTCCATTAAAAGAACTAAAAAATACAAGGGTAGTGTCCTGATGCAGATCATCAGATTGGTCATGGGTGGATTACTTTTATCAGTTCTTTATTTGAAAACTCCATTAACTGAAGTTCCAGAGAGATAATGACATTATTTCCGCATTCACCACTTCTGCACTTCAGCGGTTCAGCCTATAAGAAATAAGGGGGTGTTTGGGATTACTTATTTTTTCTATTTTTTGCCTACGTACTTATTCTTTTTTCTGAAGTAATTACGTGTCTGCTAAATACTTTATATCGAAATAAAATACGTAGTAAATAGTTTTTGATAATATACAGATAACCATGTGTGATTTAACATTATTTGCTAACGAGTGACTTTGTGACTATAGGCACATTGACGTGGCTGGAACCTTATGTAAGGAACGTGCCTTGGAAGCCTTTCCGCTGGAATCAATAAAATGGGGAGGTATTGATATCTGCCATGAAGGTTATAAATAGATTACAGAAAAAGCTTTGGGTTCGTACTGTAAACACTTTGGTAAGATTGCTATGCAGTGAGAAGAAAGTGGACACAGCAGCAATGTTTCTTCACAAACTCATTGATAAAGAAAAGAATTTGGATCAAATAATGCTTGCCGCTTTTGTTACTTACTGCATGTTATGATAATAATCAATATGCCATTGTTTCTGATATACAAGAAAGACTTTCTAAAGGAATTGGTTAGTAGGCCAAACATAATAATCTGGTATATTTCGAGGGTCTTCTGAAGATGGGTTCGGTAATTACACCTGCCAACTGTTCTCTGCAACAGGTTCCTCCTCTAATTGTTCTTGCATATCTTTCTATGCGGCCGACTGATAGCACCCGTTTGAACTTTGCAGAAGTGGCACACGCATTTGATGGTCTTTTATTTCACTAAATCATAGCAAGCGCTTTACTCTTGGTAAATATGTTGTGAACCTAAAGATCAATACCATGAAACAGGCATATTAGTGTCTATTTATATCTATACATTAAACATTGTGTTTTGTCATGATAGCTTATATCGTAATATTTATTATCATGGTTGATAATAAAATGAGGTTCTAATTTCATAAGACACTCAAAATGATATGCTGAAATTGAACATGTCACAAAACTAAGGAAACTTTACTTAAGAATGCACATCCTCAGCTAAGCAATTTAATTTAGATATCCAGAAAATATTAAAGGAACAAAGAGAGATCACACGATCTAAAATAATTATGTCATAGCTAATATCGAAGTAAAAGAATCTCAAAACCTCTTAGTAAATTAAATGTTAACTGAAACTAAATTCACAAATATCTCTCACGAGCACATAGGAAACAAATTGTTGAGATAGAAAAGTATAAACCTATAGTTGCTTTTGGGCAAAAAGTTATCTCTTATATCTATCAAATATCTCAGTTTGCGTAATAAAAGGCATTTTGTAGATTAATTGAATGAACCTATGGAACCACTATTCCTGTAACTATGTAACTATTGATATAATTGAACATATAAGTGATTTTTAACCGGTATATACAACTACATAAATGACATGTTTTATACCATTTTTTAACTTTACATATACAACTTTCTTGAGACATATTGGTTGAAGGAAGAGATGAAGTTGTGTTGAAATTCTTGAGACATAAAGTGTTTGATTGCAGCCGTTGATCGGTTTGAACCAGGAAGAAAACCTCTTAACAGGTCTTTTGTGTTAATATTTGTATTTTTTTCTTACTTCCCGGAATGTGTCGTAGGGGTAGCAAAATGAACGGGTCAGGTGGGTAGGGTACTGGGTTCTGGTCAAAATGGGTAGTTCTTTAGTGTGAGTTTAGATGGGTCAAACTTGCCATCTCTACTACAATGTAGGAAATAATGTTAACACCTTGATATTGCAACAATTTTCACAATGTTAATATATCTAAAACTACTACATATATCGTCTAAGGTCTACGAGGTTCAAGAGGTATGTACAATATACATTCAACATGAGGCTAACTATTGGATCTCGCCCTGAAGATGTGAATGAGATACGTAAATTTGCTGAATGGATACTAAAAATAGGAGACGGGGAGGTCGGAGATGCAAACGACGGAGAGTTTTCAATAGATATACCCAAAAATATTCTAATATATGAGTCTTCTGACCCGATAACATCCATTGTAGATTTTACATATCCAAACCTTTTGGATAACATAGATGATCTGTCCTATTTTTAAGAGAAGGCCATTCTTGCTCCGACTAATAACGACCATTTTCTTCAGACATTTTCAGGTGAGGAAATGGTTTGCCTTAGTTGCGATAGTATTGATAAAACAGAGCGTGGTACATCAATCGATGAATCTGTTTTCTCAACAGATTTTATCAATGGACTAAAGTTCTCAGGTGTTCCAAACCATAGGTTGGTGTTAAAAGTTGGTGTCCCGATAATGTTGCTCAGGAATATTGACCAATCTAATGGACTGTGTAACGGAACACGACTTCAGGTTTTACGATTATCACGGTCTTCTATTCAAGCACAGATCATTAATGGGACACACTTTGGAAATAAGGTAATCATACCACGATTGAGAGTTACTCCATCTGATAAATCTTTACCTCTAAAGATTGTGAGGAAACAATATCCCATTTCGGTGTCATTCGCAATGACAATAAACAAAAGCCAATGGGAAATCGCTTTCAAAAGTAGGATTGTATCTGCCACGTCCTGTTTTCACACATGGACAGTTATGTGGCTCTTTCACATGTCAAGAGCAAAAAAGGTTTGAAGGTTGTTGTTTCAGATGCGGATGGTAACCTATCAAACACTACTTTAAATGTTGTATATAAAGAAGTTCTTCAAGGTCTATGATCAAACGTTCACTAGGTATGTACACTATAGAAATGACATGTTTTGTGGCATTTTTCTTATTTTCACTTATTATAAATCCCAAATAACTTTTACTTACGTTTCTTTTTTACTTATTAGGTGTTCACGGAATGGAGCTTTTCTGCAAATGTTAGAATGTTCACCACATGGATTTGTTTGTCAAGACAAACATATTCTAGATCAAGAGGCAATCAACATTTATTAGACACATATTTACAAGCATTGTATTTCATAGTTTGATTCACGTATAAGTTATTTCAAGTTCTCTATATGGTGCATTCCGGTACATCATTGGGAACCTTTCTTTTTACTTTCGTATTACTTGCTAATGTATTGTCTTTACATTACTATCTCCAACATTCACTTGATACTTTCTTTTGGTAGATGATGAGTTTTTATACTATATGCACTTTCAGTTGGTTGGATGAATGATTCAACATGATACATGTTTTTTTTTTCTATGCTCAATTTAGTATTATATGTTTTACATCAAGTTTATATGGCAGGATGCTACACCCTTTTAGATAACTTAGGTCCCATTTAGATTAATTGTTCTTGTGTTATTCAAGGGTTCTTTTGTATTGGGCAGAATTCCTAGAGCATATCAACATGATGGTGTTCCATTTTAACTTTTTTCTAATGTAAATCCCATATGTTTGTATCTATCACATTTTGTTTTCACACATGTTGAAGAGTCAAAAGCAAAAGAGATTTTAAGGTTGTCTACCTACTACAAACGTTGTCGACAAAGAAGTATTTCAAGGTATATGATTAAAGTTGATAAAGAAAGACTTTAAAAAGACAAAAGAGGACAATAAATTTGGGACGAAGGGAGTATATTATTAGTTACAACCCATATTCTTTATCGTATCATTGATGTATCATTTTTTTTATTCCTTTCAATATTATCAAACTTATTTAGTAATTATCCCAAATTTTATTTGTAAGATCGGGTCGGATAAGCAAACGCATTGGACAACTAGGGCATATTAGTAATTATCCCAAAAAAATTTGTATATGAGGAAATTCCCCTGAAGTGTCTTTTGATTCATTGGTTGGTATTAATAAAGATGACTTATGGTGAAAAAATTGGCCGTGAAGTTTGAGAAAAAAAATTGACAGATCTCTCTTAAATCGGAATATATGGAGAGACATCACCATAAATGATTACACAATAAAAGTATTTTACTTTTGCTTACATGTTCTTTAAAATTTTTCCGCTTTGCAGGTTTGGTCACACCATTACCATTTGTGCAGGTGTGAAGATGGTTTACATGGGATGCACATATTTGAAAAAGTAACTGATAGCATTATAGAAACTTAAAGATGCTAACTTTGGAACTCTTTGTAAGATTTTGTTACATACCACATATAGATCTTTAAAATTTAATTCATGAATTTAGCTTAGGCAGTGACGACATATATTGAGACCTACTAAAGAGAGTGTTTTTGATGTTTGAAAGATTTATATTCAGTGTCAAGAAACAAGGGACTCATTGAAATATTTATAATTTGTGTTATTTTAAATGTCGTGTGCTACACTGATGCTTAAACTTTTATCTTTTGTTCTACAAGTATTTTAAGCTATTGATGTTTTGCTTACAAGCCTGCTCTCGAGTATAAATCATACGTTTATAAAGTGTAGTCAATATATATTTCTTTTATTATTTTCTTTAGGCATGTTTATGAAAAGATTTCGAGTTTTTGCAAATCTACCTTTGAGTTACTGACAAGGCTTGATTAATTGAAGAAGTGTTTTGGTTTAATATATGCTTTTAACTCCAATGGAAATATAAAGTACATACGTTTATTTGTGTCATATAGAAATAACCTATAATCACCTTTGTCATCTTTACCTATGGGATCATTGCAAGGTTCTTAGGTTGACCGCAAACATGATGTTGAATGGATATTGCAAGTCGGAGACCGAATGATTTGAGAAGCAAACAATGGAGAGTTTGAAATAGATATACCGTCTTCCACGGGTTATGGGTCTCAATACCGTCTTCCACGGTGTATGAGGGAGGTTGAGATGTAGACAACCCTACCCTTACCAAACGTAGATAGGCTGCTTTCGGTTCTGCCAAATGTAGAAAAAGACCTCCGGTCTTGCAAGGAGTAAGGATCGAACCCTTAACCTCTGTCTCCAGAGGTTAAGGGTTTGTTTCTCAAGACAAACATATATGTCCCTACTTATTTTAAAAATTACATATATAGCCTTTTGATGCATTTAAACCATTGTACTTTATGCATCAAAAACTGCTATAAATCCAAAAATGTTAGAATGTTCACCACATGGATTTGTTTCTCAAGACAAACATATTCGAGATCAATAGGCAATCAACGTTTATTACACACATATTTACAAGCATTGTATTTTTATACTTTCAGTCACTTATAACTTATTTTTCGGTTAAAAGAAAATATTATAGAGTTTACGTTCGTTGTTCTTTCTCTTTATATTCATGTACTTACTTTTTCTTGCACAAAAACCATCTAAAATCCCGTGGATGCCACGGGTCTATAAGCTATGTATTCGAACGCTGCCTCTTTTGGACGTCACTAATAGTTAGTTACCTATCCATTTTATAGACCCAGTTCAACTTATTTTGACACTAATTATATAGTATTTGTGTTGCACGTACACTAACTGCTATTCAATGAATCTTTCGCATAGTTCTCCCACCTACACCTGCCACAAATTCATTTTTAGGAAGGCCAGCAACAACTTCTACACTGAATTTGTATCGAGGTTTGGTTACTCTTACTTTATAACAATCTTTCAATGTTTATTTAATTTTTTTTTTACCTTTTAAGAATTTTAATGATTCTACAATTCATTGTGTATTCTAATGTAGGAATAAATGCGGATAATGTTAGTTTCGTGTCTGCCAACAGTAGTCAAAAGACTCCTTCGCAAAAAGGTTAACTTTAAACACATTGTTTTCATAACGTATTCGATTAAAATGTCATTTTAATTATTATGTGTATCACTATTTTAGAAAACATATCACCTACATCTCATGGTATGGTGTATACCAAAGCAACACCAGAAACTGGCAAGCTACCAAGTCATTCTGCTAAACAAAAAAACTCACGTGTATCGCCGCAGCTTACTGGTAGACCAATTCTATACTAATAGAATATGACTAAATTTATTTACTACACTTTTTCTAAAATTGTCATCACTATCCTTGTGTGTATAATATTAGGAATGAATCCTATGCTAATGAATAATGCAGTTTCTTCATTTGCCACTATGTCGAAAACAGGTGCCGTTTAACTTAACTTAAGTGCTTTGATTTTTTTAGTACACGTCATTGAAACTGTTCCATTTATACAACAAATCTACAGGTACTGCTTCCTTTAATACAAACAACCAGCCAAATCTTATAACTACTGGCATTCCTTTAGGCGTTAGCAGACATCAAAATTCACAAAAATCTCTCGGTTAGTAAATTATAGAATTATATTATACTTATTCTATTTAACAAGTCTAATAAATGTAACATCATTGTATTTATCGCATATAGTATCACAAAGTCAAGTCCGCCGCAACACGGTTAACGATGAAAATAATCCTACACTTACATCAAACTCTGTTAGAACAAGTGGTCATACAGTAACACCAGCTGCTGCAACGAGGAAAGGTCATTCTCCCTTGACTGACATCTCAAATGGATACTGAAAATTGGAGACGGGGAGATCGGAGATGCAGACGACGGAGAGTTTCCGATAGATATACCCAAAGATATTCTAATAGATGAGTCTTCTGACCCGATATCATCCATTGTAGATTTTACCTATCCAAACCTTTTGGATAACATAGATGATCCGTCCTATTTCCAAGAAAAGGCCATTCTTGCACCGACTAATGAAGTTGTCGACAGTATAAACGACCATTTGCTTCACGCATTTCCAGGTGATGAAATGGTTTACCTTAGTTGTGATAGTATTGATAAAACAGACCGTGGCACATCAATCGATGAATCTGTTTTCTCAACAGATTTTATCAATGGACTCAAGTTCTCAGGTGTTCCAAATCATAGGTTGGTGTTAAAAGTTGGTGTACCGATAATGTTGCTCAGGAATATTGATCAATCAAATGGATTGTGTAACGGAACAAGACTTCAGGTTTTGCGATTATCACGCTCTTCTATTCAAGCACAGATCATTAATGGGACACATTTTGGGAATAGCGTAATTATACCACGGTTGAGAATTAGTCCATCTGATAAACATTTACCTCTAAAGATTGTGAGGAAACAATATCCCATTTCGGTGTCATTCGCAATGACAATAAACAAAAGCCAAGGGCAATCTCTTTCAAAAGTCAGATTGTATCTGCCACGTCCTGTTTTCACACATGGACAGCTATACGTGGCTCTTTCACGTGTCAAGAGCAAAAAAGGTTTGAAGATTGTTGTTTCAGATGCGGATGGTAACCTATCAAACACTACTACAAATGTTGTATATAAAGAAGTTCTTCAAGGTTTATGATCACACGTTGAGCAGGTATGTACAATAAACAAATGACATGTTTTGTCCTATTTTTCTTATTTTCACTTATTATAACTCCCAACAATTTTTTGCTTACTTTTCCTTTTTACTTTATTAGGTGTTCACGGAATCGGCTTTTTTTGCAAATGGTAGAATGTTCACCACATTGATTTGTTTCTCAAGGCAAACATATTCGAGACCAAGAGGCAATCAACGTTTATTAGACACATATTTATATACATTGTATTACATACTTTGTCTCACTTATAACTTATTTTTCGGTTAAAAGAAAATATGATATCGTTTACGTACGTTATTCTTTCTCAATATATACACGTACTTATCTTTTCTTCCACAAAAACCCTCTAAAATCCCGTGAATTTCACGGGTCTATAAGCTAGTAGACTTATATTTTGGGATGGAAAGAGTATTATATTTGTTTGATTTAGAAAGTTCATTAATAATGATAGGTATCTAAAAACACCATGGAGTTATCTCATTTTTATAAACTAGAACTATAAATCTGTTGTAACTAGAACTATAAATTGATTATTTTTGCACATTTTTAGTATTGTATATATATGGAAATGAACGACTACAACCCAATAGCGTCATTTCATTTTTTTCAGTTCATTTGAATATAAGGTCGAAATTAGACAAATACCTAGTATCAAAGATGTCATGAAAAATCTACATATGTATAGAACCGGCGGTTGAACCGGTGACCCGATAAACCGGCGACTTAACAAGGTCAATTAAAAAACCGGGTCTTAAAATATCGTTATGTACTTACACTTTTGATTCATTTTAAACCACAGACCAGCAAAAATCTCATTATACATAATATACTGTATTTATGCTTCATTATGCATATGTATATTTTTTCATAAATTATTCTTTACACATAAGTAGATATTATGCATAATGATTACATCCTCTACCCTCCTGGCCCACCATTGGGTGTATTTTGTACATCCTCTACCCCCTTGGCCAACTCTTGTTTACAATACCACATAGTTTTTTATCAGTTTCTGTTTCGTATTTCTGTCAGTTTAATACTTTTGACTTATTAAACTTTATATTTTCTGTTCCTTATTTTCAGTTTTATAGTTTTTAATATAAACAATATTATAAAAATAAAAATAAATAAAAAAAAAAATGGAAAAGAATGGGAGGTATCACTTGTGGGAAAAATGTCCAAATAACCTAACCCTACTTTTAGTCTTTTATTCAAAAGGAATACATACAAAAGGAATTAAAAAATGTAAGTATATAAAGCATTTATGACTTTCACTTTTCTAATGCTTGTTATCTAAAGTTTCCTTTACATATATATAGTTATTTCTGTCTTAGATCCGCATTTAAATTGTTCATCTATATTATCTATAAAACAAAAAAGTAAAGAAAGTGAAATGTGGAAAACATTAAAAATGAAATGTTGAAACAATTAATTATGATCAATTTTAACTATTAATACACATATGTTTCAAAAGGAAACTATTAATACACAACGAAAACCGGGTTGACCCGGGGCCCTTCAAACCCGACGGGTTGACCCAGTTTAATTTGACCCGTTTTTCGACCAAACCCGTCGGGTTGACCCGATTTTATATTGACCTGTTTTTTGACCGGAAAAGTTCAACCGGTTGAACCACCCAAGTAGAACCGCGTTTCAAAATATTATGTTTAATCCAAAATTCTCAAATTTTTATTATTTTTCGTTTATAACTCATAATTTTTTTTTTATCACTAAAACTATCTGACGCTATAAAATCTCATTGCTATGCACGAATACTCGCCTAGTTTTGCTAATGCTTGAATCTAAGCTTGTATATGTATCACGTTTCTCTTCAACTATGTTGAAAATTATCAACTTTTGCAGAGAAATGGAAAGAAGAATACCATAGTAAATGAGTAAATCCGTTTGACCACCTAAAATCCAAACACGCAAACACCCATTTACATTCCGGGTTCATTTTAAACAATGAAAACCCCACTGCTTCTGTATAGACTCTAGACATATAGACCCTCAAACACCCATTTCCGTCGACATCTTTACTACTCCGTACTTTTTTTCACCTCAAAACCCTTCTCATTTCCCATCAAATCCACCAAATTTCATCACTTTCACCAATACCCATTAACCATTTCCCCTCAATCCCCAAAACCCACCACTCATACCCACCAATTTCCCCTTTTTTTTCCTATCTCAAACCCTTTTACTATGGCAGTTAGAGGTGTTGATTTTAAGTGGTTAGTCTCATTTTTTGTTACTTTAGATTTTAATTTTGTTGTTGTTGTTGTTGTTGTTGTTGTTGTTGCTAATTTTGAATTGTGGTTTTTGCAGGTATGATGGGTTTTTTCTATCAATGCTTGCTACTAGTATGTATCCTTTTTTATATGATGATAGTTTTGTTTTATGTTTGGTTTTAAGTGGAAAATGTTGTTGTTGTTGTTGGTTCTTGACTGTTGTTTTTTTATTAGAATTATTGTTGCGATTAATTGGAAGCGTTATCATTTGTGTGCGCACCCGTTGCATATATGGATTGTGGTGGGTATTTTGTTATACGGGTTTTGTTTTTCTGGTCTAGGTTGCTTATTGGAACTAGTTATGGCTTTTGAAATAAGCAATTTGGGATTGTTTATTACAGTTGTTTATCTGTTTCTTGCGTTTCGGTAAAATGGATAAGCGGTTTCGAGGGTGTTTGGGATTGGTTATAGAATCTGCTTATCTGTTTATGGTTTTTTAGATAAGGAGTTTGGAATAAGAAACCACAAGTTGCTTATTCAGAAGTACTTATTTCGGTCACAGTTATCAGATTAGCAGTTTAGATAAGCCATCCTCAACACCCTCCGAACAACTTTTATGCTTTATCAAAACACAATAAATAGATAAGCAGTTTTAATAAACAATTTCTTACTGCTCTTATCTCAAAAAGCACCGAGTAGTTTTATAAAGCAATCTTAAACACCCCCTTACTTGTATTATAGCTTTTAATTAGCATAATTAGTTGATGTTCTTGCTTATTTTGGGTTAGGTTGACTATACTACGGTATTTATTTTTCGGCTGTTGATGTTTGTGGACAATGGACTTGCTGCTGGAATGGGATTGTAAGTCATTTGTACTCTTTATGATCTTATTTGTTGATGTTATGAAATTCACAAAAAGTTTGGTACTTTAAGTAAAAGTTCTGTGTATGAGACCTAACAAAATCGCTGTTTAGTTTCGGAGTAACTGATTGATATTGTGATAGTTGTATAGTCAACAGTTTTATTGCAGCTATCCGAATGTTAGAAACTGGTTATCTGCTACTTCAATACACAATAATCAGATAACGAATTTTAAAATGCAATTATAAACACCCTCAACCCTCTAAACTAACAACAGTTAGGTAATTTTAGGCTTATATCAATAATCGGTTTTCTTACACCAACTTTCAACATTTATAATCTGGTTATTTGGACCCTAGAATCCTTATTCATAATCATAAACACTTAAGACTGGCATCCAAAATGGCAAAACCGCGAAACCTTTGAAGTGTTTGAGGATGCTATGAACCATCAGTGTACTTATGAATGACTCCTCAGTTATGCATTATTCTTGAATGTTATCATTTGCAATGGATTTAAAAGTTAAGTTCACAATATATGATTTAAGGGTCAAGAAAATCCCTAACGTGACGTTTCTTCTGTTTTTTTGTTAAATTTGGATGCACTTTGGGCAACCCAAGTAAATGATGATAGATAATGTGCTAGATTCCCGTGTTTACTTCTTTTTAAATAGTTGTTTATGAACTACATACATTTTTAACTTGAAGTTGTTATGTTTTATGATGTAGAGATTTTGGTCGGCAGCAGAGACATGCTCGTTTTTGTGGAAGAGTGGTTGTCTTATCCATTCTTTCTGTGTTTCTTTATCCGTTTCTTTGGGCATGGACTATTATCGGTTCTCTATGGTTCAGCAGTGCAAAGGACTGTGTATGCCTCTTAATTGTTATCTTAAATTATTTGTATTTGTTTGGGCGGGGAGGGGGCATAAAGGGCTGGTCAAGCAGTTTGGGTACCTGCCAAAACAAGTTTGGGTCAAAGAGGGTAACTTTGCATGTATGGAAAGAGTTGGGTTGGGTTGGGTTGGGTTGATTATCCGCGGGGTTGATTATCGGTGGGTTTTTCACATAAAATAGCAACATACTTTTTCATGTGCTATGTTTTAGTACTTGTTTGTACATCCCACTATCCCAATCATAAAAGATGTTTTTTTTTGTCCCTTGAGGGTGATTGGGTCATATTGTAACCCAGTTTCTTAACATTATATACAAGTCTGACATTTTCATACATAAATAAATTTATCCATTCTAAAAATCTAGTTTTGAGGGGTTTTTTCTTTACATAATGATTGAAACGGCACATAAAACCATCCTCTAAAGACTAGTACCTTAGATAATAGTACACCGACTAAAACTGGACAAATGATATAGTACTTAATTGATAATCTTCTTTAATGACAAGTTATTTAAGAGGTTGAATTCACTATAAGCACCCTTTGAGCGATTTTCACCTAGCTTGTTATATTTGAGTTTACCTATTCGACCCTTTAGAGATATAGCTTAACCATTCTTGACCCATTCATTAATAAATGGGTCAATCTTTCTACCTTTAGATAGCATAAAGCCATAAACCATATCGGGTCTTTATCTTATGATAGAGTTGTTTCACATATTTTATTGCAGCTGCCCGAAGAAGGTCAAAAATGGGGTTTTCTTATATGGTTGCTTTTTAGTTACAGTGGCCTCGTTTGCATTGCTGTCATGTGTATGAAAAAGGTACTATATAAGCTACACATCAGTGTTTCACATCCTCGAGATAAACGGTATTTTTAACATTTATGTATATTAAACATCGTTTGTGCAGTGGTTAACAAGAAGACAAGCTCATTCAGTACGCTCTCAACAAGGAATTCCTATTTCAGAAATTGGGGTACCCTAAAAAAATACTACTGTTTCTATTTTACCCTTTTTAAGTACACTATGTTATACTGTAAGTTATTAATGGAATATGGTGTGAATATATTTTCAGGTGCTACTTGATATGGTTCGTGTACCTGATTGGGCATTTGAAACCGCTGCTGGTCAAGAAATGAGAGGCATGGGTCAGGATACTGCATCATATCATCCTGGGCTTTACTTAACTGAACCGCAGGTATGCATGTGCATTTTATTGAACTTTTTTTTATGTAGTTATCTTTAAAAAGAAAATAAAATGGTAGAACGTTTGATGATTTTAATTTTGACATTTAGAGAGAAGCAGTGGAGGCACTCATACAGGAACTTCCTAAGTTCATGCTAAAAGCTGTTCCAACTGATTGTAGCGAGTGCCCGATTTGTTTGGAAGAGTTCCATGTGGGGAATGAGGTACTATCTTATTAAGAACAGTAACTTCTCATTTATTTAAGGGCATTGTTGAAAAACTGGACTTTCGTCGAACTGACATGTAAACTACACGAGGAAGTTCTTTGAACTTATCTTTAACAAAAAGGTCCTTGTTTTCTTGCATACTTATATCTTCAAAAAATTTTAATCATAACTAAGTCCATAAACTTTATATAAAGTACCTTTTCGTTATGTTTTGGAAGTTATATGATAAAATTATGCAAAAATAGAGTCTAGGGACTTATGTGTTTTTTGTGTAATGCCGTTGTTTTATTGCGACAATTACCCTATAATTAGATGAATATATTCAAAAATTTAACCTCTAAAGCTTCACCATTTTGGTGGTTTGATCCTTAACAATTTTTCGCTGTGGTTTGTTCTCCTAAGGTTTTTATATGTTGGATCTAGCCAACCGACTTTCATTATTTAGTCCGTTAAGTCCCTAGACTTGTTATTTTTTCTTTTTTTTGTGGTTGTGTGATCTGTAATCCCTAAACTTCATTTTGCACTCACAAAAATTGCGGAAATATGAATAAAAAGAAGGTAAGGAGCTAAAACACGTTACACACGAAAAGTTAAAAGTGTTAAACTGCAAAATGCATTAAAGTTCACTGGTTATTTTGTAACTTGGTCAAATGTTAATCACAATTTATACTTATTTCTTTGTTGAAATGTGTTTCAGGTCCGTGGTCTTCCTTGTGCTCATAACTTTCATGTGGCATGCATCGATGAATGGCTTAGGCTGAACGTGAAATGTCCTAGATGCCGATGTTCGGTTTTTCCAAATCTTGACCTTAGTGCTCTATCTACCATCCCTGCTGACCCTGACAGGTTAACCGTTTCAACAACTCGTTACATGAGGACTCAACCATCTAGCCAAAGTTATCTCTTGAGAATGCAGGGTTTCCTTCGTCCAATTCGCACAGGAAACTCGGGCTCCATCTCAGATTCTGATACTGCGTTGGAAACCATGGAAAACGGTGGTCAAGCATCTGAGAATCATAACATGCAAACGAGTACAGAGCCTGAAAGATGATATTTTTGGCTCTTGACAAGCTTTTTGGTGCTTCTTATCTGGCTTACTTGACATCTAACTTATGTGAATCTAGGGAAGCTAAAGTTGTAATATGATCCTTTTGTTGGTGTTAACTAGATCCGTAATTAATGCAGTGACATGAGTTTTAAGCAAGTAATTAAGGTGGTTGTTTGTAAGTTTTGAGTACTGTATTAGCTCGAGTGTTCATATTTTATTTCAAGCTAAATGTTTGGTTGTCACAACTTCTGGTTTCAAATCTTGTGACTAGATCTAGTTTTGAATGGAGATTCAGACCCAAATTAGCTGGTAATCAAAGGTTGACAGGAATTTTTTTAAGGGATCTTCTTCCAGCTTTTACTGATCTAAATCTTTACATTGTGGGTGCATTGTCTTGTTGAGTTAAGCCGGTCGTTGTCTTGAGACAGTCATCACATTGTGGGTGCATTATCTTGTTGCGTTAAGCTGGTCGTTGTCTTGAGACAGTCATCCCATAATCGACAGGTATCTTTTGTTACCCTCTTGAGGTATAAATTCTAAACACGCAATGGTGGTGTAATTCTAACCAGCAAACCATCTTCACATGCATAAATAGGCATAAATAGGATTGATGTTAAAACTTATGAAATATGTGATATTAACCACTTTTTGATATTAAAGATTGGAACTTTATGGATATAAAGGTTACCTATCAGTCATGGTAGGATTCTAGGCTTTCGGTTAACACAATGCCAGGGATTCATTGCTTCAACAACAATAAAAAAAAACCGACCACTCATGCACTTGAATTACGTCAACAGTTGTTCCAAAAAGCTTACATGTTTTTGTGTTCAATTTTCATCATTATCGATGTATCTCAAGTGCTATAAATAGGAAAGAGTAAATTACGTAAATGGTCCATGTGGTTTGTCAAAAATTTCACCTATCGCCCCTCAAATTTAAAAGTTGCATATATCGTCCCTATCGCCTCCAAAGAATAACACCCCTGGTCCTTTTTTTAACGAGTGTTAAGTGCATTCTGTTATAATTTACACGTTAGCCCATGTTGGTTAACGATTTGTTAGCAATTAATTTATTAATTGTGAAGTGATGGTCATTTGCTAAATAGATCTTAAGTGTCAAATGTATTAATTAGTCTAGATAGTGGGATAGTGGTATTAGATATGTGTGTAAGTTAAATGTATAAGTGCAATACTTACACTAGCCCACACCAAGCCCAATCAAAAGCCCACCCAATCCATGGGGCGTGGCTGTGTTTGCTATATCTCTACACACACTCTCACATTTGTAAGTGTGCATTAGTTTGGATAAGGTGGGAGTGTGTATAGGTGTTCTTATCTTGTATTCTCTTTCTCCTCTAATCTAATATACACACCGATTCATCTTTATCTTTTCACTACTGCCACCACTTCTATTCTCTTCTTTCTTTCATCTCTATCTTTATCTCATCTTATTCTCTTCTATCTTTGAGTGCCATTCGATCTAATGTTTATGGTATGATAAAGAAGTGATTTTTTATTCTATAACAAGTGGTATCAGAGCTATTTTTAATCAACTGTTTTCCAAAATATCACTTCATGCTATTTTTGAGGGGGAGATTAAGTGGTAATGTAATTAGGTATAAGGGGGAGAGGACGTGATTAAAATGTGATCAAAAACGTTTTGTGGTTTGAATTTCAAACGAGTTCTTCAAAAAGAAAGGCGTGATTTAATGTGATTAAAAGTTAATCTCAAAAAGAGCTCTCCAAAAAGACTCAGCATGAACCCTCAAATTGACGAAAGCTAAATGTTAGTAATCGAAAAGACTTGTCCGGGAAGGGTAATAATTTCAAGCTGGTTATCCAGTAATGTAAACGTGTCTCGCAAAGGACTTGTCTAAGTAGAATGTACCAATTCGAGAGATGATCATTGAATATGACCAGGACAAGTAATAACTTCAAGCTAGTCTAACTAGTGGTGTAAACGTGTCTCGCAATGGTCATGTCCATTGAAAATCGATCATTTCAAAATGTGCGAACTCTACCCAACATGTGCAATTCTTTCTTAAATCTCATAAGCACATGTGAAGGGGGAGTATTTCAGAAAATGCAAAACTCTCTAAGTGTACCTAAAATGTGTTTATTCATGAACACTTTGAGAGATTTTCACAAGGTTTTATGGCTTCTAATCATATCGGATTAGGACCCGCGCTTAACCCGATGGCTTCGGAACAACTCAGTTTCGGACCCGAGCTTCAAATAAAGGACAGTGTTGTGTAAAACCACTATTTTTTTCAAAACACTTATCCTAAATCAAATGAAGATAATTCTTCTATCATATCTTCAAAGATTTTCAAAATCATCTCTATCTTAAGCACATTTCCTTCAAGATTTTTTTTTTCAATAAGATTTTTTCAAAATCACTCATAAAGTGCTCAAGATAACTCCCTCTAAACCCTCAAAACTGATTTTAAACTCAAATGTTTAAACATATGCTTTGTTTCAGGGGGAGTATAAAAAGAAAAAACAAAATTGTTCCAACTTTCATGCAAAATCAAAACCGTCTTTCTCTCTAAAAATCTTTCATTAAATCAGTTGATATCAAAAATATCACTGCATGCTATTTTTGAGGGGGAGAAGGCGTGATTTAATGTGATTAAAAGTTAATCTCAAAAAGAGCTCTCCAAAAAGACTCAGCATGAACCCTCGAATTGACGAAAGCTAAATGTCAGTAATTGAAAAGACTTGTCCGGGACGGGTAATAATTTCAAGCTGGTTATCCAGTAATGTAAACGTGTCTCGCAAAGGACTTGTCTGAGTAGAATGTACCAATTCGAGAGATGATCATTGAATATGACCGGGACGGGTAATAACTTCAAGCTAGTCTAACTAGTGATGTAAACGTGTCTCGCAATGGTCATGTCCATTGAAAATCGATCATTTCAAAATGTGCGAACTCTACCCAACATGTGCAATTCTTTCTTAAATCTCATAAACACATGTGAAGGGGGAGTATTTCAGAAAATGCAAAACTCTCTAAGTGTTACCTAAAATGTGTTTATTCATGAACACTTTGAGAGATTTTCACAAGGTTTTATGGCTTCTAATCATATCGGATTAGGACCCGCGCTTAACCCGATGGCTTCGGAACAACTCAGTTTCGGACCCGAGCTTCAAATAAAGGACAGTGTTGTGTAAAACCACTATTTTTTTCAAAACACTTATCCTAAATCAAATGAAGATAATTCTTCTATCATATCTTCAAAGATTTTCAAAATCTTCTCTATCTTAAGCACATTTCCTTCAAGATTTTTTTTTTCAATAAGATTTTTTCAAAATCATCTCATAAAGTGCTCAAGATAACTCCCTCTAAACCCTCAAAACTGATTTTAAACTCAAATGTTTTTAAAAATATGCTTTGTTTCAGGGGGAGTATAAAAAGAAAAAACAAAATTGTTCCAACTTTCATGCAAAATCAAAACCGTCTTTCTCTCAAAAATCTTTCATTAAATCAGTTGATATCAAAAATATCACTGCATGCTATTTTTGAGGGGGAGAAGGCGTGATTTAATGTGATTAAAAGTTAATCTCAAAAAGAGCTCTCCAAAAAGACTCAGCATGAACCCTCGAATTGACGAAAGCTAAATGTCAGTAATCGAAAAGACTTGTCCGGGACGGGTAATAATTTCAAGCTGGTTATCCAGTAATGTAAACGTGTCTCGCAAAGGACTTGTCTAAGTAGAATGTACCAATTCGAGAGATGATCATTGAATATGACCGGGACGGGTAATAACTTCAAGCTAGTCTAACTAGTGATGTAAAGTGTCTCGCAATGGTCATGTCCATTGAAAATCGATCATTTTCAAAATGTGCGAACTCTACCCAACATGTGCAATTCTTTCTTAAATCTCATAAGCACATGTGAAGGGGGAGTATTTCAGAAAATGCAAAACTCTCTAAGTGTTACCTAAAATGTGTTTATTCATGAACACTTTGAGAGATTTTCACAAGGTTTTATGGCTTCTAATCATATCGGATTAGGACCCGCGCTTAACCCGATGGCTTCGGAACAACTCAGTTTCGGACCCGAGCTTCAAATAAAGGACAGTGTTGTGTAAAACCACTATTTTTTTCAAAAACATTATCACTGAAATCAAATGAAAGTTATTATTAAATTTTCAATTCATATCTACTCTTCTCAAAGAATTTTCAAAATCCTTTCATTGAACTAGTCTTGACAACATTTCCTTCAAGATTATTATTTTTAACATAAGATTTTTTTCAAAATATTCATAAAGTGCTTAAGATAACTCCTCTAGACCTCAAAGATTAAACTCATTTAAAATATGTTTTAAGTATAAAGTAAAAATGTCAAAGAATCAAACCTTTTCAACCGTATTCAGATTTGGATGGAATGATAAGTTAATCTCAAGCCTCGGCTCCTCGAATCGAAGTTCAGTAAGATTCGAGTAATAATTCAGTGGTATCCATTGAAACGTGTCTCGCAAAGGACTTGTCCTAGTAGAATGTACCAATTCGAGAGATGATCATTGAATATGACCGGGACGGGTAATAACTTCAAGCTAGTCTAACTAGTGATGTAAACGTGTCTCGCAATGGTCATGTCCATTGAAAATCGATCATTTTAAAATGTGCGAACTCTACCCAACATGTGCAATTCTTTCTTAAATCTCATAAGCACATGTGAAGGGGGAGTATTTCAGAAAATGCAAAACTCTCTAAGTGTTACCTAAAATGTGTTTATTCATGAACACTTTGAGAGATTTTCACAAAAGGTTTTGTGGTATGTGATCAATAATCTAGGATAATCATGGAGTAATAAGGTGATTATGGTTAGGTTATGTCCAATGATCCGCCAGAGCCGGAGGGATCTACCCAAGGACAATTCCAATAGATTAGAATTAGAAGTCCTTAGGTAAGATTGAAAAAAGGAGTAAATGAGAAAGGAGAAAGAAGGGGTTGAAGAATTAAAAAGAAAAGTTTAATGAAAGGGTGAAAAGAAATAGCCCTCCATGAAAACTTAGGTCAGAAACCGGGTCAATACATCTGCTATCGGTTATCACAAGTTGATACTGATATTGAAGACAAGACGTCATGGACCCAGTGACGCATTGCACCACCCCTCCTTGCCACTCAGATATCTCTTAAAAGATATTTGTTTCATTTCTCACGAAGAACACTGCATAATCTATCGACCTCTCACTCCGAGATGTGTTGATATTGAAAAAGTGGCACTCTGCTCCATGCCTCCGACGACTAAAACCAAAACGCACATTATAGAGTCTAGAGACATGAGATTCTTCAAAGATCTCTTAGGAACACTTCCAATGCAATACACTTGTGTTCATCTTTAAGGATACAAGTTGTATGAGTCTTAAATGAGATCTAAGGATCTTACCTTATGTCATGATGGTAACGTGCTTCAAACAGTCTACAGTCTTAAAATGATACTTCGGTATACTTCAGAGGCTCTCAACAGCCTTGGTAAAGATTAGAGAAAGTTTTCACACCATGCTGTCAACTATCTCGAAATCTGAACCTGTAAGCGCTGGACGATTTATTTCTAACTGTCTTATGCAGGTACTGACGAAAGTCCATTCAACATCATCATATGTTTCAACATCTACAACGTCGACGCTATGAATACATGAAGATGTTGATCAAGGCAAAGAACAATCAAAAGACGATTCTTTGAAGATCACAGAGCATGAAGGAACAATGAATCAAGTCTATTATACATCGACACACAAAGTTCAAGACATTGAAGGCAAAAGACCAATCACCGGAGCATCATTGAAATGACCATCCCTTAGGGGGAGATTGTTGGTAATTAATTTATTAATTGTGAAGTGATGGTCATTTGCTAAATAGATCTTAAGTGTCAAATGTATTAATTAGTCTAGATAGTGGGCTAGTGGTATTAGATATGTGTGTAAGTTAAATGTATAAGTGCAATACTTACACTAGCCCACACCAAGCCCAATCAAAAGCCCACCCAATCCATGGGGCGTGGCTGTGTTTGCTATATCTCTACACACACTCTCACATTTGTAAGTGTGCATTAGTTTGGATAAGGTGGGAGTGTGTGTAGGTGTTCTTATCTTGTATTCTCTTTCTCCTCTAATCTAATATACACACCGATTCATCTTTATCTTTTCACTACTGCCACCACTTCTATTCTCTTCTTTCTTTCATCTCTATCTTTATCTCATCTTATTCTCTTCTATCTTTGAGTGCCATTCGATCTAATGTTTATGGTATGATAAAGAAGTGATTTTTATTCTACAACACGATTGTTGCATCGTTTATCCTTTATAATAACGGTCGTTTATAATTTAAAGTGTTTCAACTTTAGATACGTTTTTATACGTTTTTATCCGTTTTGGTACGTTTTTATACGTATTCATCATTTTTTATACGTATTCTTACGTTTTTATCCATTTTCGTCCGTTTTTATACGTTTTCGTCCATTTTTATATGTTTTTATCCGTTTTCATCCATTTTTAAATATTTTCTTACGTTTAATCCATTTTCGTCCGTTTTATGTCTTTTTGTCTGTTTTTTACGTTTTGATATGTTTTTATCCGTTTTCATCCTTTTTTATACGTTTTTTTAACGTTTTTATCTATTTTCATCCGTTTTTCTAACATTTTTATCCATTTTTATACGTTTTTTTAACTTTTTCATAGTTTTTTATCAGTTTCCATATGTTTTCAACCATTTTCATCTATTTTTTTATGTTTTCGTCGGTTTTATACGCTTTTGTCCATTTTCTTACGTTTTTGCCTGTTTTTATACGTTTTCATCCGTTTTTATATGCTTTTTTATGTTTTCTTGGGTTTTTATCTATTATTATATGCTTTTATGCGTTTCATTCATTTCTATACGTATTTATCTGTTTTCATTCATTTTTATACATTTTTCTACGAATAAAAACGTATAAAAATAGATGAAAACATATAAAAATTGATGAAAACGGATAAAAACATATGAAAATTGATAAAAACCTATGAAAACGTAAAAAAGGTGTATAAACACGGACCAAAACTTATAAAAAGGGACAAAAACGTAAGAAAAACGGACAAAAATGTATAAAAACGGATGAAACGGTTAAAAACATATGAAAACGGATAAAAACCTATGAAAACATTAAAAAACGTATATAAACGGACGAAAACGTATAAAAACGGACAAAAACGTAAGAAAAACAGACAAAACGTAAGAAAAATGTATGAAAAGAGATGAAAACGGATAAAAACGTAAAAATATGTATAAAAATGGATAAAAACGGATAAAAACATCTAAAAACGTAAAAAGGCCAGACAAAAACATATAAAAACGGACGAAAAAGGATTAAAACGTAAGAATACATATAAAAATGGATGAAAACGGATAAAAACGTAAGGAAAACGTGATAAAAACAGACAAAAACGGATAAAAAGTAAGAAAACGTATAAAAAAGGATGAAAACGTATAAAAACGGACGAAAATAGATAAAAACGTATCTAAAGTCGAGAAACTTTAAATTATAAACGGCCGTTATTATAAAGGATAAACGATGCAACAATCGTTAACTAACATGGGCTAACGTGTAAATTATAACGGAGTGTACTTAACTCTCGTTAAAAAAAAACCACGAGTGTTATTCTTTGGAGGCGATAGAGACGATATATGCAACTTTTAAGTTTGAGGGACGATAGGTGAAATTTTTAACAAACCATAAGGACCATTTATGTAATTTACTCAATAGGAAATGTAAAGTGTGTTGCTTAGAGCACTTGGTGCAGTGAGGAGGTGAACCTCCTCATTTGGGGCCCACGGGGTGCCACATAACTTTAACAAACCTCCACAACTAACCCCTTCACTAACAAGTTGAGGTTAGTTGTTAGTAACAACTAACCTCAACTTACTCATTTGGGGCCCACCACTTACAACTTTATTTTTTTATTCAAATTTTCAAATAAACTAAATTCATTTCATTAAAAATAAAAATACAATACAACACAATAAAAAACATACGAAACGTAAAATAACGATACGGTAAAAAAAAAAAAAAAAAAAAAAAAACTCAACTTAAGAAATACATCAAATTATAACGAAACTAATTATTCGGATTCTGTTGTTGAATTTGTTCCCATTGATGTCGTTGCCAAACATGCTCGATGAGACATCGTTGAAGCTTTGCGTGTTTGCGTTTATCATGTACTTCTTTGACTTTTCTTCTTTGCACTGCGCAACGCTCAATCCATGTCTGTTGTAAATTTGGTTGCGGAGAAATATACATTTCGCTAGCTTCGGATATCGCAAAGTTTTGATCTTTCAAAATCATGTTATGCATTATGATGCACGAGTACATGATTCTCCGTAACTTGTCCACAGTAAATGCACGCGCCGGTTGGGCAATAATATGCCAACGTCCTTGGAGGACACCAAAAGCTCTTTCAATATCTTTTCGAGCACTTTCTTGTTTCGCTTTAAATACGGCATTTTTTGGGTTATTTGCAACCGTAAATGATTTGACAAAAGATGCCCACTCTGGGTAAATTCTGTCAGCTAGATAATACCCATGGTTAAATGTACACCCGTATACTTCAAACGGAACCTCAGGGGCGATGTCATCAAGCAGGTCGTCGAATAACGGAGAATTATTCAAAACGGTAAGATCGTTATTCGCACCCGCTACCCCAAAAAATGCATGCCAAATCCACAAGTCGTATGACGCAACGACTTCAAGCATTATAGTTGGATACTTTTTATCACCTCTGTGAAATTGGCCTTGCCATTCTTTCGGACAATTTTTCCATTCCCAGTGCATACAATCGATGCTTCCCAACATTCCCGGTATCTTACGAACCGCGTTATGTGCGTGGTATAAGTTGCGAATGTCATTCTCGTCTGGTTTTCTTAAAAACTCCTTCGCATACAACTGGATTATGCACATAGTAAAAAAATCTAGACAATCGCGTGCACAGTGTTCCCCTATTTGTAAATACTCATCTAATGCATCAGCTGCTATCCCGTAAGCCAATTGGCATAGGGCACACGTGCATTTCATAATCACACTAAAACTCATTACACCCGCAGCATTGTGTCGGACTCTAAAGAAATCAAAATGCTTGGGAAGAGGATGATGAGTTTGAATATATGTTTCAATACCTTGTACTATTTATAAAAATAGTTTACGGCTTATACGAAAGCGACGCCTAAAATTTTCGTCCGTATATTTTGGGTTGTCACCAAAATAGTCAGCCATTAGATGTTCTTCAGCAATTTCACGTTCACGAGGGATGTATCTACGGTGGCATGAAGGTCCGGCTTGTTGTTGTTGAAACGATTGCTCGAACTCAAACTCTTGGAGAATCATCTCCAACTCCGTTCACAACGGTTATCTGTTAAAAGGACGATTTTTTGCCTCGTCGTGCAAACGACAAGACTTGGAGTGGCGAGAAAAAACCGTGGAGGGGGGGTGGCGAGCTGTGGCGAGAAAGCCACATTGGAGTGGCGATGTGTGGCGAACATTGCACCTTGTGCTCTTAGTGATATGTTGAAATCTCTCCTACAACATTTATCTGTTTGAACGAAATGTTTCCTGATGGTCACCTTCGTTAATTTTACAATAATCTTTATCTGATTTGACCTCGTCATGGAGACTGATCCTACTTCCTCCTACTCCTCTTGTCACTGTATCGACCAAGGTTTTTTCTCTACATTGTCAACAATATCTGTGTGATCTTTTTGTTCCAGGTTCTTCAATTCTAGATTCTTCATTGATCATGGATGTCATTGGCCTTCTAATACAGTTTAAGACACAAAACTGCACAAGTTAATAAAAAAAGTTATAACATAGATATTTAACAAAGATATGTAGCACCAACAATGAATTGACTTCAAGGAAAGTGTGCAAAACCGGTAAGCATTGTGCCTTAATGAAATGAAACAAATACCTAAAACTTTTTAATACAATGTTTTTTAGACCACTTTCAACGCCTAACGCAAATCTGCGTTAAGGCATGATTTTCATGCGTTAAACGTGCGTTAATGCGCGTTACTTGTCGTGACCCTGCTATGTTAACGCAGCATTAAGGGTCAAAGTTAACCCCTTAACGCTGCGTTAAGGGGGTGTTTTGTAAAAATAAATTAAAAAAAAAAAAAAATCACTTTCGCCCCTTATTGTTTCATACGAAATGTTTTATTTTTTGTCATTTTTGCCTCTTGTCTTTTTTTTTTTTTTTTTTTTTTTTTTTTTTTTTTTTTTATTTATTTTTTTAATA